>VXAX01004436.1:41441-65902 GCA_013399835.1 Leptocoma aspasia
TTATTCCCGGCGCCGGGAGTGCCCCGGGAGCGGCGCGGTGCGGTGCGGGGTCCCGCCGCCCGTCCCGGCGCTGCGCTGCCGCCGTGAACTTGGCGAGCGCGGAGTTGGCGCTGCGGGTGTCTCCGGTCGGGAAATCGAGGTTTGCGTGCCCTGAATTGCGGAAAGTGAACGGGAATCGGCTGGGGGATGTTGTCAGATCCCAGAGGAAAAGCCGGGATTCGTCCCATAAGTTATTTTTGCGGATTTGCCAAATATTAAATAACTCCCCTTCGGTTAATTGGAAATCGATGCGGTTAGGTGCGGTTATCTGAACATACTTTGGTTTGAGTTCAAAAAAACAAATATGAAGTTAAATACTCGCTATTTTTATCTTGCCTTGTAAATCTGTTATACGTTTCATGGACAAATTTAGCTCTGTTATTTTGCAGCATATCTCCTTTCTTTTTCATGAGGTGTTTTACAATCAACTGTATTTATTATATCTCTTCTGTATATTTAATATCTTATGAAAACCACATCCACGTTTTTAAGTTCTGAGTTTCCTGGTGGTTTTCCTGGCAAAAGTTATTTCTGATGGAGATTTGTTTTCAGACAGAGAAATATGCTGAACAGATTTTGCAACTTTTTTCTCTGTGGCATTTTTCTCTGCATAAGGCTGCAGTTAGGACTGGGTTCTGTGCTTTCTGTGCCATCTAGTAGTTAGCTGGGAATTTAAGTACACTGTGAGCATCCCCAGCTGGAGATGGTCCTGGAAGCTGTACCACCATTTCTGTGACCTGTGAAAAGTGAAGATTTTTGATAGAAATAATTGATTATGGCCACTCAGAAATCAGCTTGAATGGTTCTTTCAAGTAAAATTGCCGCTGAACCTTTAAGGTGCCTTATATAGAATTTGGGTTAAAATCAATGGTTCTGTCCTTGTAGTCAGTGTGATTTACACCTGCATGTGTGATTAACCCCTCACTGTGCATTGCAGAGGCAGAAGAATGCTTGTGGGGCTAGCTCTGTTGCTAGGCCTAAAAACTTAATTTTTTTGTTGCTAGCCTGAAGCTAGAATAAAGAGAATCAATACAGGTTTTTATGTGGAGTGATGGAAGAATTTCAGTCTGGCCCTATCAAGCAGGACTCCTCTGGGGTTTGGGAAGTGGCCAGAGGAGCTGCACTGCCCCAGGCTCCCACGTCCTGCCCGAGCACCCATGGGTGCACAAACATCCTGACTGCCAACAGGGACCGTGACAGGGGGATCCTTTTGGGAAAAATGGTGGTGAATGGGAACGGCACCTGTAGCACCACTGGTGGTTTGTCATCTCCCAGGGAAAAACGGTGCACCTGTAGTTCTTTGATCATCTACCCAAATCGTCTGAAATGGGAGACACCCAGGGAGTTTAACTTGAATTTATCAATGTGTTGTAATGAGGTGATTGTGATTACTTGAGTAGGTGAGAAGTTCAGAGAGTCATATAAAAATAGCTATTATTATGACTAAATAAATTCTATTTATGCAAGCAATCTGTACTTTTAAAATGAAGCCAGCTACAGTTCAGCATCTGCTGTTTGAAAGCAGAAACACCCATGTGTACATTTTATGGCACTTTGATTTTGTTACATAATGGCATGCATAATTTTCATGCATTATATAAACTTGTTTCAGAACATCCCGAGAAAACAGACAAAATAAGGTCTACGTCTGTTTGATACCTAGTGAGACTTTTTTAGCCTAAGTAGCAAATTCTGGTGTCTAATAGAGTGTAAACAAACTGCAGCCAGGCTGGCAGGCGTTGCCTGCTTGTGGCGGTAACAGAAATATGAAAGATGATGTGAGCACTGCAGAACTGAATTACCCTCCACGCCTCCTGCTTGTTTTCTCATCCAGGCAGGTGAGGGGGAGCAGATGAAGGCTTTCCTTTCCCTTTGGCACGGTACTGGATTGCTCCTCTGGTACCAGGTAGAGATCCTGTGACCCCACGGAGCTGCAGAAAACCTTGTTGTTCCTTACTCGAAGTGTTGCTAAGTGTAGACTTAATATCTAAAGGAGATACATGTTACTAAAAATGTATATTTTCCAATGACTGGGTAATAAGCTCTTAACAAATTGAAAAAGGTCAGGTTACAAAAAGCGAAACCCTGTTAGTTGTTTTCTGGGGTTATGTTTTTTCCTAATTGTGTGAGTTGGACAACAGTTAGACTCCAGTGTGCGCAGGAAGATTCATGTAGGTAAAATGAATTTGCTAAACCTAGATTACTGGAGGTTTGGCATCAGTAATATGGATAAATCATTCATTCATTACGAAACAGCCTCTAAATTTCTTTTTTTACCTACTCGTGGGTCTGAAACAATTGAAGTTTTAGCAGGTTCTGTCTAGTCGTTTTGTGGCTGGTTTTTGTTTGCTTTTTTCCCCTTTATCTTGACCCTGATGGATGGAGAGAGAACATTCCCTTGGTGAAATGTGAGGGATTATTGAATCTTCATGGTGGTAGTTTCTGTCTTATAGTGATGTGACTTATGGTAGCACTTTTCTCTGATAGCAGCAATGTTTATTTCAGAAGTGTAATTTTCATATTTAAACACATGCAGCGCTAGATTGGAAAACTTTTAATGACAATTGCATGGCATGTTTGTTTGTAAATGGTTATGTTGAATGACGGGAGAAAAATTAATTTGTAGTTTTTAAAGATCTGTGATTTTTATATCTGTTATTTAGCAGAGCTGTAATGTTATCACTGAGTGCTGCCAGTTGGGTATAAAGTGCAATGTGTAACATTTCCTGGTAGTAGAGTTGCTCTAAGTGGAGAAATAATTTAAGCAGTACGAGGATTTTTATAGCCCTCTTGTCACAATTAACTGTTTCGATGAAATATGAATTTACACAACATCTGCCTTTCGGGACCGGCGTTCCCATCGGAGCTCGCTGGCTTCCCACACCAGCAGCATCCTGCCTGGAGCCTCGTGGCAGGGCAGGAGGGGCTGGAGCCTGCCTGGTGGGCAGGAAACCACGGCACTGGAGGGATTCACTTGGTGCATCTCCTTGGGAAACCTGGGCAGGAAATGCTGCTGGCTGCGTGTGAGACCTTTCGGTTTCACTTTAGCAGGGGGCCGTGCTTGGGCACAGCGAGGTCCCTGCCCTGCAGCTGGCTCGTCCCGTTCTCGCTCCTGCACTCCCTGCTCATCCCCCTGATTCCTGCGCTTGTGTGTAAGCAAAAAACATGGGGGGTGTGTGTGTGGCCTGTTGGTGGGGCGTGGATTGGGGTCGGGCATTTGATTGCAATTGATTGCAATTGATTTTGAAGGGAACAGCCCTCTATATCCTGGAACTGCAGATGGGGACTGGCAGTGAGATGGGGGAATCCAGCTGGACCTTGCAGTGTCAAAGCAATGGGTTGGCTCCTCGGGACCCTTCTGCTCTACATCCCTGTAGTGGTCACTCTCTTACCACAGGGGAAGAGCTGGCATTTTATGTGGTTACTCCTGTCAATTTTGTCTCTTCATAGACCACTGTGTCTTTTACTGTTTTATTTTCCTGCACCATGGGGTGGAGGGTGCCTCGCACCACTGCTGGCTAAGCTCAGAAATGGTCATTAATGTCTGACTGCTAAAATATTTGTGTGCATCCTAGGAAAGGCAAGTTCACAGGAGGGTAAAGCAACCTAAGGAGCACTGATGCTCCTGCTTGGGAGGAGACATCAGGATGTGCTTTTGGAAAGGTGCAGTTCCCCATCATGGGCCAACTAAGGGCACAATGAAAAACAGTCACAATGGTGAGAGGCTGTGGAAAAATGTTACAAATAATTCTGTACCACTTCTCCCGCTTTTCATACGTGGCCTATATGGACTAGTAAAGGTTCCAGGCCGCTGCTGTCCCTCAGGAAGGAAACTGTGCAAGTGTAAGGTCTCAGCTTGGCACGGTGGGATGGGCAATATTCAGTACACAGAAACAGTTCTGAACCATTGACACTAAGTGCTGTTGGCACAGCATCCTGCAAATTTTGAGGCACCATATTAAGAAAGGAGTACTCAAACTAGAGGTTGTGCAACTTAGGAAGTCTGGGGTGTTCGTTCTCCTGGGCTGTGTAAGATCTCAGTGCTCGCTGCTATTTTTGCTGTCATTCAGGGCACAATAATTGAGGTTGCTGATCAAGCAAGCTGTGGTGTTGTGAAGACAGCAGCAGACTGTGCCGTGTGCTACCTTTACATCCACGTTTTAGGAGATGAGGTAAAAATAATTCCAAGTGCCATATCTTGGTGAAACCATCCAGCAAAACCTCCTGATTCTTGTACAGATATTTAGTTCAGCCTTCTTCTGCTGCTGCTACCTGAGTCTTTGCTTCTAATTGATCTCTTACTCAATAATCACAAATTATTACAATTGCTCGGGCAGAGTGAAAAATTACGTTTAACAGGTTGCTGTTGTAGTGGAGATCCATCATGTTACCTTAGAGCTAGTTTAACGTGGTGAAGGAAAGAGCCCAGACTACTTAATTGTCTCTTCTTTTGGGTTATCCTTCTATAAAATGGGGATAATCATCATTATAAAAGGTGCTTTAGGACTCACTAAATATTTTTGAAGCACTTGGGAATCATAGTTAAAAAAATAATTGCCTAGTAAATTGTCTACTTAATAAAATGTAAGAATAAAAGATGTAGAATATATTAGGCTTCATAATAATTTAAATAGATGCATGTAGTTTATTTACCTTCTCAATGAGAACTAACCACCATTGAAAGCAAATAGATCTTTAGGAAAACTATATTGGCAAAATGAGATTATTTAAATTAAGGTTTCCAGTTCACTAGCTTAAATTACTTTTACATTTATGATTTAAACTCTGATTTAAATCATACTTTATACTGTTAGTGTTCAAAATTTATCATCAACATTGAAGCTGTGAACACAAAACACGTTCTTGGCAAGACTTGCAAAATGCAATGTCAGTATATTTCTTTGGAATACTAAAAATTTAGAAAACAAAACATTTCCCTTGACACAACTTTTGATATATGGGGGAAAAAGAAATGTGCTTAACAAGACAAGCTGCAAACAATTGTATCTTAGTCAACACACCAATGAGTGGCTGTTCCAATGGCCTGGAAAGGGCCAAGGGCTGAGTAAAGGTACTGCAGGCACCTGGCTCTGTGGTCATCGGTCTTTTTAGAGGGGAAGGAATATTTATAAAGACTTTCTTGAATAAATAACATCAATCTCATCAATCTCTTCATCAAATATGAAAGGACTGGTAATGTTTGCTGTCGTTTTTGTTGATTAAGAGAAGTACCAAGAAAAATTGTTTTGCATTACCAGCAGAAATACTGCCGAGTGGAAAGGACTTCCTAGAGCTTTTTATTCATTTATTGTTCTGCTGAGCAATTAGAGGAACAAAATCTCTTTACATCTTTTTTACACTTGACAGATTGGCATTTGTTTTTCTCTCTGTTTAAAAAACTCCAAACAACCAACAAGCTGAGATTTTTCTTCAGTAAGGAAGGAAGTTTAGACCAAAATTTCCAGAATTTGTGAGTCTTATTCTTGTGTCGCCACAGCTGGGAGTATGAAGGGGGAGGTGTGGGCTTCATGTAAAAGTTGCAGGTAGCCTCATAAGCTGTGCAAGGCTGCAAATCCTCAAAACCACCTCTGCCTCCCAGCAGTTTTCCATGGATCCTGGGGCAGCCAGGATGAGTGTGGTCCCAGGGGTGGGGGAGCCATAGGTGATGCTCTGGTGAGTGCACTGAGAACATGCTGCACTTACCTCTCTTGCTTGATCTCTTTTGGGTGGTCAAAGGGGATGGACTGCTCACTCTTTTCACAGGACCCATGTATGCTGAAGGTTTTTTCAAAATCAACTGCCTGTGTAGTCAGGAGCAGAAGAATGGCTCTGGGCATGGACTTACTAGCCCTTCACTTGCCTTTAGGAAATGTTGTAAACAGGGATCTGATTTGCATTCGTTAAGAAATGGTAATTTCAGCTTTAAATAATGATACTTTAAATTGTGATTTGCATTTCTGTCTTTAAGGAGTAAATACCAGATTGCATATGTAGTTTCATACCTTCCTTTTTTCATTCTTCCTCAGATTATCTTGGAATAGAATAACCTCTTGAGTTGTTACTGTAGCTTATTGGCACCACATTTTGAAATCCAAGTTCAATAATCAGATTTCCTATCCTCTTCACAAAAAAAAAAAAAAAAAAAGGAAAGAAATCCATTATATTTGCTGAATTGTTCAAAAATATTGTTTGGCTTATTTTGTGTGTACCCACTTCAGTGACCAGAATGTCAATGGAGGCTTTGTTTAAATGTTTTTCTTTATTTTTTTGCTTCCAATCCCACCCACACATACACCTGTTCATCTAAGTCTTTTGGGCCAGATATCAGTTTATTTGGTTGGGCTTTATGGCTTTTTTTTTTTTTCCCACTCCTGCTCCATTCAGTTAACTGCTTGCTGTCAGTTCTGGCACATCCCCTTGTTTTCTGTAAGTTGCCCATGGAAAAAAGGCTGGTTTCCAAAGGCAAAGAGGTAATCTGGCTGGGAGTTGGATTAACTGTTGCAGTAGCTCATGATAAACATCTGTTGCAATACTCCCAGATGAGAACATTGCTTTCAAAACTATTTACTGCACATTTTGGACCGTTCACTTGTGGTTTTATTTTTCCCCCACTCCAATTACTAAATTCTTTTGAAAGGGCATAAATCCATAGAGTCCATCTCGGAGCCCGTGTTTATTTTGTGATATAGACAGGGAAATGGGGTTGTTGAGTTACTGTTCATGTGCTGGAGCCCCTGAATATTTCTGACTGGAGCACAGAAGTGTGTGCATTCCTTAATAAAATGCAACTGCAGAGCAGGCCCCTGGGAGTGCTGCCCTGTGTGTCCACAGTGCTCTGCCTGTGCTGGAGTCCTCTGGATGTTTTTCTTTCTGGATGTTGCTCTGAATTTGGCAAGATAAGACTGGTGGGGAGTGGAGTTTAACTTGGATCTGAAACCCAAGGGTGGGTATGTGGTTGGAAGGAACTGGGCTTGGGACTTTGCCATTGAGGAAACCTCCTGCTGTTTATTTGGAATATTTTTTAAATGTTGTTTGTTTGTTTTATCCATTTTTTAAAAAAAGTTTTTTAATTCTAGATTGAATGGATGAAATAATGGCAGTTTCTCCTGTAGCTGGCTTTTGAAGTTAGGTCTGCCAGCAGCCACTTACTGCTGTAGCTGAGGATCAGCAAGCAGACAAAGCAAGCTTTGGTAGGTTTTCCCAAAACGTCAACAACCTTCTCCCCCACCCCACCCAAACCACAAAACCAAACCATTCTTGGTGTCTCTGGGAAAATAACATTGGAAAACAGTATGGAATACCTCAAATGATGAGTGTTTTCCAACAAATCATTTTTCTTTCTTATGTTAATAAAGAAGATGCTCTTAATGTAATCATGTTCAAAGTGGTTTCACCCATATTTCTCAGAAGCTGAGAAGTATTTTGTGCTGAATTTCATATCTAAATGTTTCCTATCACAATCAAAGAAATCATCTGGGTACTTTACGTATGTGTTAATCTTTACCAGAATTAACTCTCTTTGCATAGCAGTCTAACAACCATGGACAAAAAAAGGGAATTTCCAAATACCAAAGCTACTTGTAGCAAAATACAAGTCTGTAACTTTATTTCTTGCTAACTTTCTTAGGTCTGGCAGGACCCATGTTGTTTTAGCAATAAATCTGTAAGAGCAGCTGTTCTGATTCAGAGCAAGCACTTACAATTCAATATCCCGTGTCTGATGGTGATCAGCAGGTATCTAGGGAAGCATGCAAGAACAGTGATAAAGTGATGGAATCTAAGGTGAGATTTCTTAGTTTACCAGCTTTATGGTGGCATCAGGATTTTCAGAATCTGCTTCCTAATCATAATGCTGAAATGACAGGTGTGAGACACTTAACAGCCTCAGCTTTCTCTTAAAGACTGTGGTAGTGATAGGATGATAAAAAAAGGAAAAAACACTGAAAAGTAATGGATAGTATGTAAAAGAGAGAGAAATAATGGGATAGGCTGGGAAAAGGGAAAAAAGGGACTATAATTACTGCATAGTGTAAAGAAATGGCAGAAAAAGGTTGGCCTGTTACCCAAGAGGTGAGACCCTCCTGCACTGGAGCTTACTGAGACCTTGCCCTGGCAGGCTCAGCCATCACCTGCATCACATCATTTGGGCATGGAGGAGAGAAAAGCAAAATCAGGACATGGAGAAATAGTTGGCCTGAGCCTGGTTCAAGGCAAGAAAGATGGTAGAGGGCAGACAAATTAAGTGTGGGAGAAGAAACACATGGGAAAGGGGAGCATGATGATGGGAGTGTCCAAGAAACCTGTAGAAACTGAATTATTCTGTCTGTAAATATCTGTCCATTCAAATTGATGAATAAGAAATGTTGTCTGTGTAGAAACTTTGTTTTGCACGTTTGTACTGACACCCTTGGAGCATTGCTGTATTTTTCCCAGGCTTCAAGACACCCAGGTTTTATTTTTAGTGCTGTGAACCTGTTCCAGCTTGCTGCAGTCATTACTACTAAGACCATCTAAATAGCAACTCAAAAAAGCTATTAAAGCAATGTAAATAGTAATAAATCATTTTGGCTTTGTGTGGATTAAAAGGTACACTTAGGATGGACTTGGTTTTGGGTCAGGTTTTTTAATGCTCTAGAGCAGAAGCGTGACAAGCCTTACTTACATCACTGGTGTGCAGAGGTGATGGTGCTGTACTTTAAATAAAAGCCATGAGGGCGTTGTGACTGGGATATTCATTGGAACAGTCACTTAAAAGTAGATTTTTAGGGAAGCTTTTACAAAGGTGTGTGGAAAACTGTTATTGACTATCTAAAGCAAATTCAAGAATAATACCCAGGAGGTGTTGCAGTGGGTGAGGAGGTGTTAGAGCGAACTGCTCACCAAAATAAGTCATACTGCAAGCTAGGATCAAACCTGACAAATCCAGGGTTTATTGTATGCATCAGGATGAAGAGAAGAGGATGCATTTGAGTACAAAAGGGCAAAACCCATCCTGAATTTAAACACAGTTTACATAATCCTGTGAGCAAGAAGGGGGGTTGGTTCAACCAGCAAAAGGGGCTGAAGGTGGTACCTTACAGAAGGGACAGCTTCATCTGTGGGTAGAGAGCAGGCAAAGGAGATTGATCAGCTCATAGACAAGGTGGGTACAAGATTATAAAAACCCCATACTGGTCTTTAATAAGTTGATATTTTCATATATATGTATATAAATAAGCATAAATTAATAATACTGGTAGTATTGTGTGTAGATGATATTAGAACAAAGTTTCCCATAATTAAAGGAAAATAGTGCAGGAGCAGCTTCACCAGTATGGGAATGGGAGGGACTAAGACTCTGTGTTTCAGGATTCAGCTTCATTTACCTTTTTAAGAGGGTTGTAGGAAATGGATCTTTTGTCAGTTCCCAAGAACTGAGAAAGCTTTTCCCAGCCTGGCATTCTCAAATCCAAGGAGCCTGGAGTCTGGGGCTGCTTTTCTTCAATATGTGCTGTGGAAGATGCTTTGATTTGCACACTGTTACTGTGGCAGCTGTGGACAGGAGGACCACAGGAGTGAATTGTGCTTTCTGTTTTTGCCAGAGAATTTCACCTTTTCCACTGATTATCCATGCTCCTGAAGAACCTGAGTATTCATTTGCTTTCTCTTAGCAAATAATCTTAAATGCAGCTGCCACAGTTACTACTCTCAGTAGGAAAATAGGAGCTCTAACAAGGCATATATAAAATAAAATTTTCAAAATCTAATAATCTGGGCTTTGCTTGTTGTCCTTACTATGCAGCTCTTTGTTAAAAGGTTTATAAAGGTAACATGTCAACACTGACTTTTCCCTCCCATCACAGCAATGTTTGTGTGTTTTAGATGCTGTATAACCACCTTAGAATAAACAAACATTCTCCAACATCAGCCTGGATGCATTTTTACAGCACACCCAGGAATTTTTTATGGATAGTTTTGTGTTTTCTCTTCTGTTACATACCTCCACATTTGCCTACCAAATCCTTTCTAAGCATCCCAATGATTTCATTGGCATGCACAAATAGATGTCTCTGATATATATTGAGCATAAAAGAGAATTTACTCTTGAATTTCAACCTTGACTTAAAAATATCTGGTTTTCCTATATCCTTACAGGATTGACTTAACTTTCAAAAGGAGATTTCTCAGAATCAGGGAGGAATCTGATGGCACAGTTGCACATCAGTTTCCAGTGACTTTTTTACACTCAGATTTTTATTTAACTTGTATAGTTCTGTTGTGGTTTTTTTAGTAAACAGAAGTAGCCCTACAGTTCTGTTTCACAAATGCCTCATTATGCTGAGCTGTTAATAGTTCTGTTAGTATTGTTAAAGTATTAACAGAAGAATAATAATTGCTCTGCTGTAATTGTGTTGAGGCTAAAAAAGCATTCTCATAGAATATTAATGAGAGGCTTTTTCGAGGTATGAATTATTGTTCTTAGGACAGACAACAAAAAAACCAAAAAAAAACCCCAAAAATAAGTACCATCCTGGAGGAACATAATAATAAAAATCAATAAGGCTTCAGTTTAGTCTTGAACTCCCTTGCTCCTCCTCTCCTGACCCCATTTGTGTTTCCTGTAGGTCCCAGGGATCTGCTCTGCACCATATGTGCTCCGGTACCTCGGCACCACAGGGGGCTGGGAGACTTCTAACAATGAATTTTCTTTTTTTTTCCTGTTTATCTCAGCCTTAAATTACTTTAACCTTATTTAGTCTTAAAAACTGTGACTGTGGAGCTAATATTTTATGCAGCATTGAGAGGAACTGGAAGTGCTTTTCATTGCTATGCAAAATGCAGCTGGGGAATAGTGCAGAATTAACGACAGGGAGTTGTGCTCTCGAGAGTGTGAGCAGTAGTTTATTTTCATTTCTGTCATTAAGTATCTTATTACCAACTATTTGTTTTTCCTTTCCTCTCCCCTGCAGTGCAAAAAAATAAAAGGGTGATTACTAGAAGGTAGGAATTGTACAAATGCTGGAAAATACCTTAAATCAGTGACCTTCGGTTGACCTCTGCCACTGCTGGTGTGAGCCCTGATATTTTTTTTCATAGCTAAGTTAGTACCTCTGCCATCTTTTTCCTTTTATCAAATCTTACTCAATTTTATATCAAGTTTCTGATTTGTAAGCAAAATCCAAATATAGGAATAATTAAAAGAATGATCTCTTGTAAATCTGAAGAGAGTGCATCAACATATAATAAAGCACAAGAGTTTCCTGGGACTTGCTGGACTATTAAAAATTCAGTTTATGTTGCATAATACAATTTTCTGACTGTTTTTGGTAGCAGTTATTTGTAAGTAGGCAAATGAGCTGCCGTCTCAACACTTGGCTTTTTCCAGACCCATTGATCTGAATGGGAAAGACGGTGCAAACTTTAGTTTGTTGTTTGTTTTCTGAAATTTCAAAGGGGCTTCAATTTATATTCTAAAGCATGTAATTGCTTTTTTCAGTCTCATGTACCAGCTCCTTGTCATCCTTCATTCTCCCTCGTCTGACATGAGTTTCTCTCTTGTCCATTTAAAACTGAAACTTGAAAAACTGCAGTTTTATACTTTATATTATTCTTCTACCCCGGAGCTGTTTTTAGTGTCTTTATTTCAAGTAGACAGATGGTGATATTTGGTTTCCTGTCAGTTTTAATGAATATAGATAGGAGTGATAAGAACATTTGCTTCGTTTAGCAAACTTCCTTTTCTGGCTTTTAATTAATGAAGTGCTCACTGGAGTGCCGCTGCTTTTGTATGTGCTACAGTAAAATCTTTTATACAACTCAACTCGTAGTGTCGGATAATGAAAAAAGAGGATGAAAATAACTTTTTCTCTCAAGATCCTTTAAAGTTTACTTACCCAGACTTGGAATGCTGCAGACATCAGCCATGGAACTGCTTGGACAAGCTGCTGTAGCAGCATCTTTTGTTGCTGCATATTTTGGTAATATTTTGTTTTTATACCAAGAACCCAAAGGAAGTGGTCTGTGTTTGGTGTTCGCTTAACCTTGGGTGAGGTTCAGCTCAGCTTTGGAGCAATTTGCTTCTCATGCAATTTCTTAAATAGAATAAGGTCCAGAGCAGAAATTTGGTAAAATGGAAAAGAAAACCCTTGGCTTTTCAACCCTTTTTTCCCCCTGCAATTTGTCCTGCCTTGGAAAGAAACAAAACATTAATCTTTAATATTGATTTTTCCCCCCCCCCAAATAGTTTGATTTCTGTGTTAGCTTAGCACAGGCATTATTTTAGATTCTTGTAAGCTATTTTAGAGTCCATTATTTTTAAGATCTTTCTCCAGTGTTAACACGAAGGGGTTTTCCTTTTTCTTTTTGTGTATTTTGAAGTTTTAATACTGAGGCAGGATCAGTCCTTGTAGGCAAAGTTATTTAAATAATTTCTGCTTTGCCATAACAGTTTGAGTTCTGTAATGGTAAAAGTAACCATGTCTGTGTGTGTAAAACACTGCAGTGGGTAAAGCCTGAATCCTGGCTGTGGATCTAAAATCTCTGCTTTAGCTTTGTAGTTCTAAGTAGTTCTAACAATTTAAGATCTCACTAGATGGAGAGGAGTGAAGGACCAGAAGGTGATCTTTGGGAACTTTATGTTCTGAAGCATCTGACTGCTGCTAATTCTGAAGAAACTGATTTTAAACCTGTTGTGTCTTAATATTCCTGTTCACTGAGTTAAAAAATGGACTAGATTTTGTACTTTTTTGGGGACTTTTGTTTTGCTGTAGCCTTAAAAGGGTAGGATTTGGTTCCCTGGTGGCAAATCTGTTCGGGGAAAAAAAACTTGGTTTATTTTAGCAAAGCTGTTTTAAAATACTCCAACAAGCCTGGCAGGAGGCAGAAATAGTTGTTATTTTATATTATTTCTTAGGTCTTTCTGAAAACGTCACAAAGTGCAAACCCTGTTCCTATGGAAAACTCTTCTCCCAGTGAAAGATACCTCCATTTTAAATGAGTTAAAAACAAACAAATTGTTTTCTCTGATGCATTTGGTGAAGGCAAACAATCAGGTACGCGTACCACATTTATTGCATGGATGGTATCACCTCTGCAAACAAGCAGCCACTGAGGTTTCGAACACGTCCTTCCTTCCCAAAGGTCACAAGTAAGAAAACAAACCCATGAAAGGACGTCTCAAGAGCAGCTTATGTTTAAATAAATCTCACTTTCTGTGCCTGTGTCGTGTTGGCGCGTTTGCAGTTCTGGTGGCTGTGTTGGTTTGTGCAGGGCTGATGATGAGGAGGGATGTGGGAGCCATTTCAGAGGGGAGCCTGGGTCCCTGTGGGCAGCTGCAGCACGGTGCCTTCTGCTTTGGTCCCTGGAGGGACAGCTCGTGGTCTGTGGGGACAGCCCAGCCATGCTCATCTACTCTGCTTTTACATGAGAGTCCTTCCTTCTGAACCAGAAATCAACCCTGCTCCAGACAGCAGTGCACAGTATTAATCAGTCAGTTTTAATCTATTTTTCTTGCAAATCAGTGTAAATAAAAAATGCATGGTGGTGCCTCCTAATGTATAGGCAAGAATGTTTTAACGTTGTTAGTTGCAATATTAAGGTTGTGCTTTCATCTCTTTCTGGTTCCTTGCCATCTTTCAGGAAACAGAACCACATGTCTTCTCTCTTATAATAAAAGAATGCTTTCTGATACCTCTAAGCTGGTGTTCCTCACTGTATTTGACATAGGTATTTGTGAATTTTATATGAAATCCACGCTTGAATTAATGGGAAAAATAAACACATTTAATTCAGACTGTATAAAAACTTCTTCCTCTGGAAAGAGACCATAGTCTGTATCTGTGGGGTTTATTTTTTCTTCAGCATTTGCTTCTTATTCTCCGAATAATTGTAGTTGCATGTTCTCCTTTTCAATATTTGCCAAAATCTCCAGCAGTTCTTATTCTCTCATATCTCGTTCAGTCATGAGCCAGAAGGAAAGAAAGTCATCTGGAAAAGAAAACCCACAGGGCTTCATTCCCTTCCCACGCCCCATCATTTTCTCTCCACATATTTGAAGATGTGAAGCAATTTAGATCAACGTTCTCCATCGTTCCTTTTTCCTAACCCAATTCCTCTTCTTGCAGAGAGAAACAAAAGGAAGACACAGAAGAGAAGTTGAAGAAGGAAGGAAAGACAGAGGAAAAAATAGTGGAGAAAATCAGAGCAGAGTTGTTTTTTCTAAAAGGAGTTGTCCAGGAAGCAAAATGAGCAGCTTCCCTCCTTTTATTTTTTTCTGTTTTTAGCCCATCCCAGACACTGCAATTCTGAGATAAGTGGGTCAGGCAAAAGGCATAATTAATAGTGATTTCACAGTTGCTGTGGGTACAGGAGAGCAGAGTGGGAAGAATGGATTCAAGGAAATGTTGGCAGGCTCTCAGTGGAAAGCTCCCAGCTGAGCTCCAGGTTGCCATGCCCATCTTCTGCCATAAGATTTTGGGCCATGCCAGCCAGGTGGGAGCTGGATCAGAGTGGGAATAGAGCAGATGGATACTCTCCTGGATGCTCTAGTGGATGAAGTACAGCACATCTTAAGTACACTGAATTTAGTATGGGACAGGATGCATTTGTGAGAGTAGCTGGGGGAAGGATGAATCAACCCTTTGAAAAGCGTTGTGGGGAAGCAAAGAGCTAAGTACCCTGACCAGGGGGCATAATGGGACATGATTTTTTTCTGTCAGATATTCTGAGTTTATTAGTAGGGAGCATTTCTTGTGTCCCACATGTACCTCCAGTTTCTGTTATCTTCCAGTGCTTTGTTTCCTCTGGTTGGTGATCACGTGGCATCAGCGAGGCTTGCATGGGGTGTGGTGCACGTGGTCCAAGGACAGCAATCTGCATTTCTGCTGAGAGATTAACTTGATTTTAACATCTGGAGATAAAGGAGAGAGCACGTGCAGCAAGCTACAGTTTGAAGGTGCTGCTGCAGAGAAACTTCTTCAAACAGATGTAGTGGTGTTGCTGTCATGGAAGATGGAAGGACAAACCACTTGTGTTGTTCAGATCTGCTTTCTGCAAAGTTTAATTTTATTTGCTTGTCTTTTCCTGATGGAGCCAAGCTGCTGTGTCCTGGTCAGGGGATGGTGCCATGGTTTTGGATGCTCCTAAAGCCCTGTTGGATCTTTCTGAATTCTGGTGCCCCATCTGCTCTTGAACAGGTGGAGCCCCTTGGATTAATGTTCCCAACACTTTCTGTGCTTGGATTATGCATGCCCAACATCATCTGCTTGTGTTGTCAGCAGAGCCTGCAAGAAAAGCTTTTCTCTTGTTGAGGAGGAAATGCCTGAACAGGAGCTTTTTACATCCCTATGAGACATTCAACTTGGCCACTTTGGAGATGTAGTTGGTGGGAGCAGCATGTCCTGGTTGCTCATAAAGATTCACTTCATCCAGCTGTGGCCTTTCAGGGCCAGCTGTTGGGAGATCACTGACCTGCTGGAGATGGGTTGTTTGTGAGGCTGGGCATTGCTTGCAGAAGAAAGGCAATGCATGGGATGGGCTGTCCCTGATGGAGAGGGGGAATGCAACACCTTGGGAAGATGGTCTTATTTTTTTTGCCTCCAGAAAAATAGTAAATTCATGCTTTTAGATCTATAAAAGTGCTTGTAGGTACCAACATGTTGCAGAATAGTTGACTATGTACAACTTGTGGTTTCAGCTCTTGAATGCAGAGGATGAAGCAGAAGCATCTGAGGGGTTGGGTTTTTATTTTAGATGAAGTCTATGCTTCAGATTTTAGGACATGCTAGTAAACTCCATTCAGCCATTTCTCCATATGGGTTTGAACTTTATGGTATTGAACCTTTGTCCTTTTCATGAAAATAAAAAGACTGTTTTCTCTATGGCTATGTCTGTATTATTTTGGTTAAATAACTTGAGATCTTTATTCACATGATTTGAAATGTTTTGGGAGTATTGCTAAAAAAAATCAACCCAACTTTCTGAAGGATTTTGAAGGAAAAAAATTAATTTCTCTGAAAGCAGTAGCTCAGTCATCAGCAGGTCTGTTCTGAGAATGAGTGTGTACAGCCCACACAGGGGCACATTTGATTGTTGGATAGGCATCAGTAACTGGTATTTTTCTTCACAAAAGGTTTTGCTTAATACTGGAGACGTATATAGTCTATTTTTTCAAAAAGAGCATCTGAAAAACTGCTTTTAGAAATGTTGGTTATTATCAAACACAAACTTTGGAACATTTTAATTTTTCTAAATTATGGTATCAGTGCAAAGACAATAAATTGGAACTGAAGGATGCTTTAGACAAAACATTTGTGCATCTGTATCTTTTTTATGTATGTTGGGAGTGCCATATGGAGAGGTCACTCTGTATTTCAACTGGCAGATGAAATAGGCTAAAAGTAGGAAGCAACTCTAAGCCAAAGGGTTTTTCAGCGAAGGAAAAGCCCCAGATTTGCTTTTGTCCTGTGGTGGACATTTATACTGTTGACTAATAATTATCATTTGTTGTATTCTAACAAAGAGACATCAGTGGGTGATTTTTTGTCAAGGGGAAAAAAGATGACATATGTAGGAACAATGCTGTCTATAAAAGCCAGAAAGCTTGAAGGCAAATACAGTGAGCTGGAAAATGGTGATCTGTATCCTTAGTAAACAAAATGTAGGTGAGCAACTGCAATGACATCTTTTACACACAAATGGGGAAAAAATCCCCTTCAGTTGTGCTTGAGTCCCAAAGCCAATTAAATGCAGGGGCTTAAAGGGAGAGATGATGAATAAGGGAAGAAAATACCAAGTATGTGGCAAAAGCCTGGTGGGGGAATGTGGTTATCATGAAGTCCATTGGGGAAAAGTGTAGTAGATGACTTCATGGTCGTAAGAAGATGCTGTTCCTCCTCAGCTTTGTAACCTGCAGAGTAGAAGCAGCACAACTTGGATCTGTCCAAAAAGGCTCAGGAAGACTGAGGACAAATTTCTGTTGATGCTCTGCTGTGAAGCAGTGGCCTGATGGCATTATCTGCAGAGGGGGAAAATTATAGATGCCTGAGGTCTCCAGGGAGGATGGAGAGCAAAGTGATGGTTCTGCTTTGGTCTTAACCGCACGCACGTTCTGCACTTTTGCAAAATTTAATATCAGTTTCATCTTGGAGAAACTCAGAGTGTGAGCTGTCAGCATAAGAATGATGGAGTTTGCTCAGATCTAGGAACAGGATGGGCAGAGGAAAGAGCAGGATGTGAACATGGGTGGGTGTTGGAGGAGAAGGGCTCATTTCTGGGAAGGAAAAGCATGTCAGAAAATACAGTTAGGAAATGATAGCCTTGGGAAGGGCAGAGCTGGGAAAAAAACAGAAGTGGTTATCACTGTGAGGGACACAAGTTTGAGGAGGGTGAGACTGTTCTAGATGCATTGGATGAGTAGTCATCCAATAACTGACCACAGTCTGCCAAGCAGAGATGGTGAAAACTGGAATATAGGGTTGGAAATGGAAGTATTTTCTTCCTTAGAAAGGACTTTTCCTTCATATTTTAGACCTCTAATGGATTCTTGGTTTGAGAATAATTGTGGTTATTTTCTTGTTCTTTTTCTTCTTCTTGTTCAGGCCAAAAATAGAATTTTATGTAACAATCAAAGACACGAAGTTTATTTCTTAAAGGAGATGTTTACTGCTAACACATCAGGACAGTGTTTTGGTTTTGTTTCTGTTCCATTCCTCCAACCAGGAGAAATCATATGAAGTTTATCATTAAATCAGAGGCACAAAAGGTTTTCTCAGCAGAACATGGTGTCAGTACTTTGACTTAGAAAGGACTTGTGCAATTGCACGCTGTATTTTTCCTCTTGCAATCCACTTGTCACAGTGTGTTGTTCCCATTATGAGCTCATGCTTCAGGAAATTGTGCCACTTTTTTTTAATTTTTTTTTTTTTTATCACAGGATTTTCAAACTGAGTATATCTGCTCCCTATAATTTGAAAGCAGAGAAAGAGACTTCCTAGGGCATGTTCTA
Source organism: Leptocoma aspasia (assembly GCA_013399835.1). Taxonomy (NCBI): domain Eukaryota; kingdom Metazoa; phylum Chordata; class Aves; order Passeriformes; family Nectariniidae; genus Leptocoma; species Leptocoma aspasia. The sequence goes on from VXAX01004436.1 coordinate 59,464, forward strand.
GCCTTTCTATTTCTGTAACAAAAATCTGCAACTTGGTGGTAGAAGACAAATGATTCATTTTGTCAGGAAAATACCACTTTTCTAAGTGGTTGTCAGGGCATGTCTGAAGCAAATACAGAAAGATTAAAAGCAATCATCTTATGTAAACATTCAGCAGAACTCTGGGAAGCAGATATGGAACCAACAGTCAAGAAACTTTGGATGGGTTGCAATAAATATCTTGTCCTATATATTTCCATAGTGATGTGGGCTTGTAAATTGTAGGGCCAATTGCAAGGAAATACTGAATGTTGTTTTATATGGGGATTTGGATACCAATAAGCAGGTTTCTGCCTGGGTTTCATTGCTTAAAGAAGTGTTGAGTAACTGTACAGTAATTTTTTTAAGCAAACCAGGTTGCAGTGAGAGGAAATATTATTTAAAACTCCAAGTGATTTCAGGAGTTGTGGAACTGCCATGGAAAGTCACTGAAGATTTGTCAGCAATATCTTTGATGAATAAAATGTGTGTTGCTTTATACTTTTATCATGAATCAGGAAAACCCCTGCAACTGTATTTTACATCTTGTCCATTGTTCCCTTTTAGTTTGGCTCTGTGCCCTTCTAGTAAAAATTTGTGTTTCTATAAATTCACATTATATACATTTGCATCACATTTATATATATGTAAATTATATCAAGATATCAAATGCTCTTGGAATTATTCATTTTTCATGCCAAGATGTGTGCGTGATAAGCTGTAGACAGTTTTTCAAAGATCTATTAGAAATACTTTCATGAGCCTTTTCCCCTCAGTTTTGGTACTTTTCCAGAAAGAAGCCATTGCCTCTTTTATTCATAATTTAGTGTGATTATCTGTCATTGTCCCAAAAGGATTCTGACAGAAGGTTGTCCTAATATAAAAGGCTTTTTAGCTGGCAGTGGCAGGAGGCTCCTGCTGGTCCCTCAGGCTGCAGGAGGGGACCGAGGCACTGAATTCCCACGTGCTCACAGTGGAAACTGTGGGAGCCTTTGAACTGGGGCTGGCTTGGATGTAGGTCCACTCTTTGGAAATGACTGCTTGAATTTGGAAACTCCAGTTCACCGCCTTCCCACCTGGCCCAGTGCTAACCCTTTGTGCTCATCCAGCAGCTTCAGCATTGCTGGTCCCCTGGTCCCTTAGAAAATGTGAATTTTGAGTTTCATTTCAACGCATGGCACACTAGGTGAGAGAAAAGGAAAACTGATACAGGCTCTTTGTGGTACAATTCTGCCTTTTTTAACACCAGGGATGCACAGCTCAAGACAAGTACTGTTAAGTGAACACACTTTTTTTTTTTGTTAGTTTTTTCACAGCACTGGTTTATTTTTGAGAGATGAGGATGTCAAGCCCTATAGAGGAATTCAGCATTTTTTGCCCAACTCCTCATTTCATTTTAGGTCTGTTTGCAAATCTGTTTTTGTCTTGATCCAACCAGATCTCATGGTTTGTCACCTTCTTCATCCTGTTTAATGCCAGCACTTCTCGAGTGCCTCAAGGAATCCACACTGGTTTATTTAATCATTGTGAATGGCTTTGCATCTCTTGACTGCTTTCATCACTAGCTGTTAATAAATTTTGACCTCAACTTGGATTTGGTTTTCTAGCTACTTGTGTTGGAGCATCATTCCATCTCTGGTGATACTGTAGCTCACGGCATTCCCTGCACTTTTTGACTAGTACATCCATTTCCCAAATCAAGGAAGTAGTAGTGTACAAATTGCATTTTGGAGACCTGTTTTGAGAAGGAGGTTGGGTTGGACCGGATGATCTTGTTCTCCTTTCCAACCAAAGGTGTTGCAAGATTTTATGCAGAGGTTTTCTATTAACCCTTTGTTGGCTGTTTCTTCTTCCCAGGTTATTGCTGTTCCACTGGTTATCATTGGTGGTGTGTGGAACCAAAGCCACTCATGGGTATTCAGCATTGACAATTACTTTAGTAGACTGGCATTTGTTTATGAATCACTCTTAATATTTACTATGCCCTGTTACCAACCAGAGATCTTCTCTGGTTCATTTATCATAGACTTGACTGAAATCAGGGTTCACCAGTGAGGTTCCTCTACCCAGGCTCTGTAGATCTGATCCTGTATTTCCTTAACTCTGTGCCCTTACTCGATGAGATCTTCATGGTAACCACATCAGAGGCTGAAGGTGGTTCCTTGGGTGATCACAGGTCTCCTCCTTGTCAGGTTTCACTGTCAGTCCCTCTCCCAAGCATCCCAGCTCTTCACTTCCACAGCTCTCACAGTTGGAGTTGGTGTTTTTCATGTGTTGCAGCAACCCCATCGCTTTCATTTCTTTGATCTGCAGCATTTTATCAGAGAGATGGAATTTAAATTTCAAATTTACACTTGTTTAGAGTTTGTCTTGATAAATGCACTTTTAGTTAGGTAAATCACTGTTCATTGAGAAGCTGTAATGCAGGAAATCTGCGAGTCATAACCAGCAGCAAGCAGGTTTTTGCATTGATGATAAGTGTTACACTACAAGATGAAAATGTGACTTTTAATAAGTCTGGAGGTCCTTGGAGTGGTTGGAAAGCACTGTGTTGTCTACCCAGTGTTAGAATGGGGCTGGAGGGAGGAGTGACTGCTGAGGGTTTGGTAGAAACTGAACTGGCTGGCTCCTGGATTTTGCTGGCAGAAGATGCTGTCCCATCACTGTGCAGCAATCTGGGGCAGAGGATTTGCCTCTCAGGTGGGAAAATGGGTTGGGTCCAGCACATCAGGGGCTTAACAGACTGCTAAGGGGAAGGTAATGCCTCCTTCCCTTAATTTTCTAAATATGTTTTATTCTTAAGAAAATAATACAAGTTGACTTTGGCATCTGTTAGAATTTTGAAAGTGATAAATGAATGGACAGAGGAGACAGCTGCTGACAATGTCAGGTTGTTGTGTATGTCCATTTTAGTCACATGTATAGCAAACCGGAATCCTGTATATTTTTATGCATATTTATTCCTAAAAATTGGATAATTGGTTGCTCTTACTTTCTTAGAAATTCTCTGTTTTGCTCAGTGAGTTACTCTTTAGATTGCATATAGTTTGAGTGGCTTTACTTGATAGTAAATGTAATGTCAGAGCAGTAATGCCTCCCAAGGACAGGAATAAAGCTGTGTAGCTGTGTTTTAGTAGTTACCTTTTTTGTTTTGTGGATGCTTCTTTTCAGGGAGATAGAGAAATCTGTATTTGTCTTTTTCACAAAGGAAACGGAAAGTCTTTTAATGGTAAATTTTAAAGGAAGATACTTTAAAAAATATAATCCAAGAAATTGCAGATCCTTTTACTTTTGTTGGGTGTTATAAGCTTGACCTAGTTTTGAATATCATTGTGGCTTCAAGTAAGGAAAAAAACAAACCAGAAAAAAACCCCCCTAAAAACCCCCAAAAACAAAACAAAACAAAAAAAAAGAAAGAAAAAACCTCCTATTGAGAGTTTAATTCTGGAGACATTCCAGCATGGGCTACTATTTCACATACATATTTAATAGTCTTAATTCATATTGAGGGCAAAAAGAACATTGTTATAATGGTACATATGACTTAGATTAAATAGGCTGTTTAAATGGAGCACTCTAAAGGGTATGAAAGTGTTTATAAGTTTATTTTTATTCTGAGTTGTTACTTAAGCTGGTTAAGAGAGCTGAAAAACGTCTCAGTTGCAACTATTTTTCTTGCTATTGCCAAATATTGTCATTCCCCTTCTTCGTCCCCTTGCCTAAAGGTCTTGAAAGGAACCAAAATTAACATGCCTGTCTTTATTAATTATGTTTTCTATTTACACAGTGCGATATAGTGACAAAATGAGTTTCCTTTTGTACCAATATTTTTATGTTGCCACAGCTCTGGAAATATTATTGTTTCTCTTCCTCCATGGAGTCAAATCCATTTTTTAAATTTTTAATTTGTTAGGTGGAATCTGAGGAATAAAGATGTGAAAATATCTTTTTTTAAAATATAATTTTTTGAAGATGAGGAATCTTGCTCCTGTTTGCAGTGACAGGAATGTGAATGGTGCATCAGGGGCCTTCCTGATTGAGGTAGATGTTCTTAAAATGATGCTATTGCTGCAACTCAAGACACCTGGTTTCAGTGGTGCCCAGTTTAACTCTCAGATTTAGCTTTATAAGGTTGTGAGTAATTTTTTTGTGTGGTGTAAATTACTTTCTGCTGATTACAACTTCTTTTTGCCTCTACTAATAGTTTGTTGTTTTAAAAAAACAACAGCGTGGGTTGAAACTGTAGAAAATTAAGTTGTCTGCATAGATTTATAGTATATAAATTGTCAAACTGCAGGATCTTTTTATGGGATTATTTTTAATGAGGGTAATAGTGTTGATTTAACAATCGAGATTTCTCTGTAACACTTGACTTGATACCATATGACATATTAAGTAGAAAACCAGAATGATGCAAAATGAACACTCTAATAAAGAAGAAGTGGATTAAAAATGGGGAGTTTGTACCAGAGTCCTGCAGAGAATTTTTTGTCTTAATCCTTGCTTATCCATGATGTGGAAAAAAATTTATAAAGACACCATTGCTGTTTGTTATTGAGACAAAGATGGAGATCAGTGAAGACAGGAAGTCATAGGCACAGATAGCTCTGGATCACCTGGTTTTATGAGGTTGTTTTAATATATGATTTAATAAATTGGAGGATAAAGTCAGATGCACAAAAGCAAAAGCTGCATGTCATACTTGCAGTGGTGAGTCAACTCTGTAGATGAACGTGGACTTCCAGGGCTGCTGTTGCAAAGCCGTGGCCAAAATGAGGTATCCCTCCCATTTCAGGCACAGGGAATTGCTGCTCCAGGGGAACTGAGAGCTGGGTCCCTCCAACAGGTGGGGAAAGTTTTGGAGAAGATGCACAAGGATGATTTAAAGGCCATGTCATTTGAGACAGAAGAGAGATAGTTGCCTAATCCAAGATGAAAACAAAAAATTGCCCAAGGTATCCTAAATTAGACAAATTTAAGATAGATATGAGGTGATACTGTTGAACCCCAAGAGTAATCCCTCAGTTTATCAGTGCTGAGGGGTGTGGAGAGCATGACTAACACAGCCTAGAGAAAATGGGATGAGTGTGCAAGAGTTTGGGGATGGCACCAGATGATTTTTAGCATTAGAAAGTAAAGGTGCTGTCACCTGCAGCTCCCTGCACAGGAGCTCTCAGTGGAGGAGCATCATCCAGTGGGTTCTGCGTGGGAATGAGTGAAAATGCTTTGAGCTGAAGTGGATGTTGTAAATAAGAAACAAGAAAGGTGAAAAAGAGTGAGTGAGCTGTGCAGTGGCAAGCAAGAGAAAAGGGCTGCAGGGACATTTTCTGCCATTTCCAGACTTTCTTTTGAAGGTGAACCCTAGTGCCTTAAGAAAGAAGAAGCAAGCAAAAGCCTACAAAAATCACATGCATTTTAAATACTGCCAATTCCTAGATGTGAGGGTAAAACCCTACTGAGTTTCAGAATTTAACAATTAAAAAAGTGAGCAGCCTAGGCATTTATCTTGTTTCTGTTGCCTGCTGTACTTAACTTTGGGAAGCTTCGTGATTATTCCCCAAAAATCTTTAATATTCAGAAATCGCATGTAGTTTGGCTGGTCTTTTACAGTGAACTGCAGAAGCTGCACACAACATACTGTGCCAGTGCTGGGATTACTTAATTGTGGAAAGCTACTTAATTCAGCTGCTGAGACGTTGGGGTAAGGAAATCTTTGTTACAGCATCTTCAAATCTGCAGAGTTAAGAAAACACAATGGGAACAGATGAGTAGGATTCCCACAGCCAGTCCCTCCCCTGGGGTCCATGGCAGCATGGGTGGTTTGGCATGCGAGTGAGATTATTATTTTCATTATTGCTTTAAAGCTGATATTAAATCAAAGATTGTACAGGGGCTTCTGCCAACCAAAACAAAAACATTTATAATCCAAGTGGGGCCCTTCAGGGGTGCGTCAGAAATGAGAGTTTCCAAAATTATTCAAGTATACATGAAACAGCTGGAACTGCTTTGGATTATGTTCTTGATGTTTTGAGGTAATGCTATGAAAATCAAATATGTTTATTAGTTTCATAAGCTTTGTGCAAGGGTTTCGCTAGGACCACTCAATAAGCAGTTTACATTTGGAGATCTGTCCTTTTGTAAATGATATCTCACTATTTTAATGTCTCTGACGTCTATCACCGTAACCAAGTCTGAAATTAGAGATGGAATCTTCCTCTGAAAATTAAACCCCAATTAATTTCAACTGGAAGGAAACAAGTACTTCAGAGAACTGTATTTGGAGAATGAAGTGTTTATTATTGTTTGAAAGCTTGGGGATATCCTGCTTGAAAGAAGTCGGGAGTTCACTGGCACCCACCCGTTTTCCATTCCCTCCCTCACACTGGGGAGTTTGGTCTGGTTTTTGTGGTTTTTTTTTTTT
>VXAX01004436.1:67134-96023 GCA_013399835.1 Leptocoma aspasia
AAAAAAAAAAAAAGGAATAAGGTTTTTCCCACCAATTAAAACCCAAACAGTAGCACCATTCATCGTTCCTGCTGTTCCCTGAGGCTTTAGCTGGAGAAGGTGAGCTGGAGAAGGGGATGCAGGCATTCCGGGACGCTCAGCCCTCCCTGGCTGGAGGGAAAATCAATCACGGCTTGCCGGGGTTGTGTAACCCTGACCCCGTGTACATCCCAGTTATTGCCTTTTGGGGAAAGACTTGTTTTCCTCTCTGCTAAAATGTCTCGTGCTCCTTGCCTAATTTCCCAGAAAGGGAATCAATGCATAGTGGTTTTTTTTTTTTTTCCTCTCTGCATTTGATACCATCATATGGTAAATATTAAGTTTCTTTGTTTTTCTGCTTCAGAAAAAAACCTGCTTTATTTTCTTAAACTTAGATTAGTAAGAGTCTACTTAGTAGTGGCGCCATGGCAGATATCCTCCAAACAACTGGCAAAGTTTGGATCAAAGAAAATCTGAGTTCAGGCAGACCTTAAAAACATTACATGTCAAATACAGAAGAGTATATATTTTTAAAAACCATTTGCCTTGATGCAGGTGGAGGAAGAAAGCAGAATTTCCCTGACATTTCTCCATTTTTCAATATCTTGCCTCTTTGTTCTATGGCTGAAGAGGAGATTGAACCTGAGTTTCCCGGATATTGCTGGGTTGCAGCACTGAGGGAGAGCAAGCAAGCCCTGTCTTCTGTAGGCTTGGCTTTGGACTACAGTGGCAACTTCCAGCAGAGGATGAACTGGTTGCTCCTGGCAGTGTGACCTGTAGTGTTCACATGTCACAGAACTTGCTCCTCCATCTGGGTGCAGATCCCTGTGGGGTCAGTGGGGTGGCCACTGGTGTGCTGCTGGATTGGTCTTGACCCACACAGGACTGGGAGCCTGACAGAGGAGAGTCCTGGTCAGGAGATTGAGCAGAAATGGCTGTTACTTGTTACAAAGCCTTAATCAGGAATCGTGAGCACTATCTCCGTTTTTAATTTTCTGATTTATAACAACAGAATCTGCATAAACGGAGCGTTACTGTACAACATCCTTACTCATCTAATTGAGCCTCCTGCTCGTAAAAGGTAATTAAATACAGGCTGTGTAGCTGTAATTAATGAGTAAGGGTGGGACGTCATCGGCTGCGGATCCATAACCAGTTGTGTCTGTTGTTTCCCAGTGCGGGCTCTGGTGTCCCTGTGCCCAGAGGTGCTGGACCCTGCTCACTGTCCTGCCCTGTGCCCAGCCTGGGGGCAGTGCACATGTTCCAGCTCCATCATTACATGAGGGTTTTAGCACAGGGAGGTGTGCTCATGACTTTGGTTTTGCCTGTCTGAGCTGTACATCTTCACAGGATAGGGAGTCGTGGAAGCACAATGTAACTTAGTTCCTTTGGAGATTTTTTAAAGGTGCAGTTGACCTAAGTTAGCAAAACCTTAACTTCCCTGCAAAGGAAAAATACACTAAGCCATTTTATGCTTTCTTTTGTTAATTCATTTGGAAGTCATTTGGTTTCTTAGTTGGATGTGTAGTGCTTTTTGTTAGTGCCTCCTTGGTTTTATCCCAGGTGAAGCAAGACTTGGCTAGATAAGTTTGAAGTTTATTCATCTTCTAGTTTAATATTTGGTACTTTGTTGAAAAGATACATTGCCTGCGCAATCTGAGTTGTCTAAATTCTTCTAACAAACTGGTTGTGTAATGACTTAGCATTAATTTTACACTAAGGAACTGTCTTTCGTATTTTATATTTTTCATATTTTAAAAACACATGTGAGTGGGAAAATGCATCCCCTTACGTTAAGAGAGAAATGAAACTTGGTTTGTGTTCACTGCAGTGCTCACTCTGACCTGTATTGTGGCAGGACCTTCATTTTTTGTTAATGGTGTAGAATCTCCTCATTGAAATGGGTTTAATGTTATAGTTTCTGAGATAGTAATTGACCATTTGGTCACAGAAGAGATTTTTTAAAAACTTCCCCAGCTTTGGGTGGATGGTGCTAACTTCCAGTGATGTCTGTTGGTCTTAGACTTAATTTCCATTCAGTAGCTGAATCCATGCTAGTAACCTAAATATTCAAAAGATAAGCTCTTTTTCTGTAGAATCAAATCTGGTTGTATGGGGGTTATTATTGGTTTTTAATTATGTTGCAGTAAAAATTCTGAAAAATTCAGAACAGTCAAGATGCATTTTTCTTTTTCTTCTCACAGTTCTCTTCTGTTAAACAAAGTTCCAATTCTCTTAGCTTTTTTTGAAATTGATACTGTTCAGTTTTTCTGTGCTTGTATCCAGGGCCCACCCAGAATAAATCTCTACTGTGCAGTAGAGTAGTGTTTGGTTTTTTTGACAGCTTGCCAGGAAGAAATTTTCTTCTGTTTGTTCTCTTAGGATTTTAAAGTTACACTTGTCACTCTCTGTGGGCATCGGGAACCAGCAGCAGCTAAATGCCAACCAAAAATACTCCTGCAGGCACCCAGGCACTTGATTTTTCTCGCTCTTTTTTTAAATGCCATTATTTCCTTGTAGTTGCAAGGAACATGAGGCAGTGCAGGGAGTGGGGGCATTTTCAGGAGGGAGCCAGCTGTGGAGTTGCACTACAAAGCTTCAGCCTGTACAGCACGCAGCGCTGCGCTGAACTGGACCCCTCAGACAAGAGACTTCAGCTGAGTTAATAAAAAGCACAGCAGCCACACAGGGAAACAGTGTATTTTTTAAGACAGGTGACTCAGTGTGATTAAATGTGGACTTAGACTGCTGAATAAGGATGGACCGTAGGAATGAACTATTCGGGCATCCTTTTGAGTGTATTTTCCATCACCCCTTGTAGCTGGGGTGCAGATATTACCCATTCCAGGCATTGCTTCCACTCTTGATGTGGCAGCAATGCCTGGAAGCAATGCCTGTTTGGACTTTGTCATTCCCTAGAGTGCTAACAAATACTATTTGACAGTGTTATTTAATGGGTGAGCAGATAATAATTATTGAAACTTACCTAAACCCCATTAATTTTCTAATGTTGTATGTTGCTCTGAGATGGGGGTTGGTCTCTTTTCCCAAGTAAGAAATGATGATGGTACAAGAGGAAATGGCCTCAGGTTGTGCCAGGGGAAGTTGGTTGGATGTTGATTGGATATTAGGAAGGTTGGAGGTTGATTGGATATTAGGAAAAACTACCTGACTTGAAAGGGTCCCACGGCAGTGGCATTTAGACCACCTTAGCTTGGCAAACATTGTGGACTGGTTGCCACTGTTTGATTTAATACTATTGATTTCCAGCTTGTTTCTCTTTAGGAAACGATAATTTGTTCAAAACATAAACCCATTTTTTCCTTCTTATGTCTGTGGGTTCCCAACAATCCCTGCCTGCTGCTCAGGTGCTGTTTGCCAATGACTTCTTTGTTTTCTTCCTAGAAAAATTTGTAGATGTAAAAATTGCTTCAGCAAAAATCAATTTCAATTAGTCTCTGCTTTGTTACCCATTAGCACTTTCAGGGAAGAGGTTCAGCAAGAGAAAGTGGAGGCTTTTAGCTTTGTCACAGGATATTGGTAGAGATGTTTTTAATGGCCTCATCCAGAGGATGGGAATAGGGAAACAAACAAGACTTTTCATAAGCCTGAATTCTGTCCAGAGAACCTTGTATGTTTTATATATACCTGTTTACACAAAGAGAGAAATCATCCAACCTGGGTTCTGTATGGAGAAAGCACACAATTATGGAAGATAATTTTCAGCTAAGTTTGTGACATTGTATTCCAGCTCAGATGAACTCAATGATCTGTTGACAGCAGGACAGTGGAGATCACAAAACTATTTCTGGATGGTAGTACGGAGTTTCAATTTGAAAATAAGGTTGTTGAATGGAATTACTACAGCACTTACAGAGTTTATAAAAAATTAATTATAGATCAGATGGGGGATTATATTTGGAAAAGGGCACTTATGTCTTGTGTGCTGTGGCAGTAAATACTTCATGACTGCAAGGATTTCAAATTAAATGTCTGGTTACAGAAATGTATTTCTATAATGCCAATTCCTGCCATTGAATTCTAAGTGAGAGACTTCCAAATGCCTTCTTGTTCTACACACTGTTAAGTAAAAGTTGCCTTTTTTAAGGAAGGAGGCTCTTTAATAAGCCCAGGACATTGCAAGTCCTTTGTCAACCATGCTCCTTTCCATATTACAGATGGATTTTTTTCAGGTAGTTACCACAGAATTTTACAAATGGCAGGGATATGTTTATGAATGCTAGATTTCATAGAACTTACATAATATTTGTTCTAACAAGGCTCTGGATTTTGTATACTTCTCTCCAGTTAGAAAATCAGAAGTTTTTGCTTGCAATTTTGCCTGAATTTTTCTGCCGGCCATTTCAGCTGAAAACCTGAACTGTGAGTTACAGGGTAATAAATTTGTCTGGCTGATGGGGACCCCACCTTTTGTGGTCAAGCAAGCCCAGATGCAGCTGAAGTTTGCAGAAAATCTGAATGCAGACCAGAGTTCTCCTTATCTAGCAGGAGATCTCCACAGCACAAGAAAACACCTTGCCAGGTAACCGGTGCTGGCAGCGGTGCAGGAGAGTTCCTGGGCATCTCCACGTGGTATTTTTATTGGGTATTTCACCGCTCCCACAAACACACCAAGCTGGTTTTAAATTAAGAGCTCAGCCCTTGCAGGGGCAGCGCTGAGCTGAGTCTGAAGGAGCTGTGTCTGCACTAACCCAGCTTCTTGGGTGGCTCATGCAGCTCCTGCTGCCCTGGCACTGCTCTTACACCTCCCCAGGTGTGGCCCACAGACTGAGGGGAGGATGGATTCTTTCTTGATTTATGATGCTAGAATCCTGTTAACATCAGCAGGGCAGCTGGTCCTGTGAAATGAGCACCATGGGCAAGAGAAAAAGGTACTGAACTTTTATATACATATATATTTTATATATGCACATAAGTGCACACACACGTATAAAAATAAATATTTATGAGTATATATAGCCATTTTATATATATATATAGATATATATATATAAATACAGCCAGTTTAGTATAGGAAACAAATTATTATGCCCCCAGAGCATGGCTTGTTACAAGTAAAACAGTCCTCTGTAGCTGAATTGCTGCTCTGATTGTAGCTTGATGTGGAAGATAAACTTCGATTAATCAATGTTTTTATTTAATCACCTGTAGAGTATGATGAAGTTGTGTCATACCAAATTTTAAAGGTGGGAACTGCAGTTACCTAAGTTACCTCTCTATCAAGAGATTTTTTTTTTATTATGGTTAAAAGTGCTCTTGTTCCAAGTCACCTAATTTAAAGGAATAGTCATGCAATTAGTCATCTAATTGAAAAGAGTAACAGCTCAGATAATAAGAAAAACCTGCTTTTCATTTTGTAGAGTTATCGTTAGTATTGGCAAGTTTTCCCAACTTCATTGTTTTTTCTGCTGAAATATTAGACCTGAGTGGGGAGTCGATAGCAGCAGAATATCTGAGCAGCCCCAAGGGGCTGAGTGGAGCAGTTCCACATGCTGAAACAATTTTTATATTTTCTTGTATTTTATAAAAGCCCAGTTGCAGTACTATTTTTCTTTTGTGAATTTTAGGAAAACTTGTTTTATAACTAACATATGCTCAGGTGGAATCTCTGCTTCTGCACCTTGAATAAAGGTGGGCTAGGGGAAGGGTTTCTTTGCTCAAAAAAAGCAATTAAAATGTTAGTAAAAGGAGGAGAAGTCTCATGTTTAAGACCTTTTTGAATCTTCATAACCTTCAAATATGATTTTCACATATGTTATCTTGTTATATCTGAGTATCAAATTCAATTCCTGACCAGATTCCTCACACCCATACCTACTGCTTTCTTTCTAAATCCCTGGACAGTAATCTATTTTATGTACACCACCCTCTTCACTCATCACAGCTCTTGCAAGTAGAATTAAGATGCTCACTCAGAAGGATGCAGGAGGAATGAAGAACAGCAGATTTTCCACAGATGTCCTTGCACCTCTCACTGCCATGAGACCCCTGTGCTCCTCTGAGGCTCCACAGCTGAGTTAGGCTGGGCAGAGCTTTTCCTGCTGGGATTCTCCTTTCTTGTGGAGTGCTGGCCCCTTTTCCACTGGCTGTCTCTGGCAAATACTCGAGCATTCCTGTTCTCCCACAAGTGCTTGCCAGTTCTGTGTGTTGTAGCTAATTTAGGCATTATCCTATATTATATATTATTACAGGTAACTCCTCAGGAATTTGGGTCAACGCAAATATAATTTTTCTTTGCTGGCCGGGAACAAATTTTTAAAATTAATTTTTGTAAAAAAAAATGTATTAAATTGTTATTTCCAAACGCAAACTCAAAGTGCAGCTCAGGATGACGACACATTTCTCAGCACCTGGATGGTGCCTACTTGGAGGCAAGGCAGAGGAGGATGCTGGTAAAGGCTGTTGCAATTCCCCAGCAGGAGCAAGGAGGAATAACGTGTGCAGTAGTGCTGTGGGAAGGCAGGGAAATGCAGGAGCCAGTGGGATGCTCCGTGCTGGGCTGGCTGATGCTGTGGATTTCTCTCTGCTCAGGGCTGTAGGTCAGACACTCAGACACGCCTCCTTATCTTGTCCCCATGGCTAAACCAGGGCCTTGACTGGCTCACTGGCTTGCTTACAGAGGTGGAAGTCAGGTACAAGTATTTTATAAACCTATAATTAACATTTTTGACATCTATAACCTCTGAAATCTGGCTAATCAGGATCTCATCTGGTTTATTACTGCTTCTCGCTTTTTATTTAGGTTTCCAGCTCTGTCATGTGAGCTGGAGCCTCGCTGATTAACCATCCTGGATGCTAATTTTGGGGGTTTAATTATCCTCCTAAAAGCCAGCATGTTGTTACCTTTTTAGAAACACATGCTCAGTTCTTACGCAGATGTTGTTCTTAAAATCTGTTTTTGTAAACATCTTTTCTTCTGGGCCAAGAGGTTTCTGATAGCTATATATAGCTGTATGTGATTTCCTGGGGGGGCAAGCAGCAGTAAATCAAGCCCCATCAGTCAGGTATGCATCCCTCCTGTAGCTCCCAATTCTCACGAGAAAGTTGAAAGAGTCATGAATTAAATTACACTTAATTGGTAATGAATTTAAATTCATTCAGTTTACTTCAATTTCTTCTGCTGCTTGGAAAGTAATTTTAAATGAAAGATGCAGATACTTGCAGAGATCACAATGTCTCAGAAAACACTAAAATAGGGATGTTGAATGATGCATTTAACTGATGATTGAAAAATTTGATGTAATCGTGTTGAATAGGTGGAAGTACTTACACATTCTCCATCCGTGACTTACAAAGCCACGATTCTGTTGTTTTTACATCCCAGTGTAACACACACATCCCATTCACACACACAGGTCAGCAGATTATAATTATTCCTACCTGCTTGTGGCTTAGTATTTGTGGGAGCCAAGATACCTAATTTTTTTTCTTTTGGAGATGTATTGTTTCTTACTGCTGCGCTCAAGACAACTTAGACAAAAACCACTAATTTCTCTTGTTTCCTAAATGTTTTTTGTTAATTGTCTATGCTAAGTTGTTAGTTTTCTCTAATGAATGTGTGAATGCTATCAAATGATATGGGATTTCATAGGTGATAGCCATAATATATCTATATATCATTCAGGGAACTTATACATCTACAAATTCCAGCTGTGTAAGAAGAGGCTGGGGGTGAATCTTACAGGCATAAAAATTTCATATGTGCAGAAATTTTCTTTCCTGCATGGACAGTTGAAGGGAAGCTCCAGAGGCAAAAGACTCCACATATAAATCTGAGAAATGGGTTGGGTATTTTGGGCACCACGTGGATGTGTTGTGAGGTAATCCCTGACTGCTCTTTATGGATCCATGCAAGTTGTGTGCTCCTCCAAAATAAGGGGCACCTTCTGAATGTGAAGCGTTAAAAAAGTGTGTCAGACATCAAGAGCTGCAGTGAGGATGTTCTGGAGTATTTGGAGAGCTGCTCTTGTCATGGTCCTGACTGGAGATCCTGGAAGGAAAGTGAATGCATACCAGTCCTGTCTCCTATGTGAAATGTTGTGGGTGGTTTATTTTTGTTTTGTTTTGCTTTGTTTTGGTTTTTTGTTGCTTTCTACTTACTTGAGGTGGACCTGTGAGCTTTCACAGAGAAGGGAAGCTGACTGAGCACTTTTAACTTACACTTTGCAATACTTGGAAGTCACACTTTTATGGTTTTATGCTCCTCTTTCTTCTGGAGTTTTAATTTTTAAATCCATCTTTGTTTTTATTTTCAGTCACATAAAATTCGCTGGTTTCTATAGTGAAAGTTTAAAGGTTTGAAGCTTTGAATTCTGAGTTAAGGAAATATTTAAGAATTTTTTTAACCTAAGCAAAACACAAAGCAGAGCCCAGTCCCCTCCCATCAGCTGTGCTCTCTGTTAGCTTCTTTAGGCTCCAACTAAAATGGAACAGGCAAAATCAATAATTGCTGTTTAATAATGTGTTAGTAATAATGCAGCTGCTGGACTGTGAAAGCTCATGTCAGCCTTTTTACCTTGCTGGAGCTGTATAGCTTATGTGCCACAGGTAACTACTGAGTGAGTTATCTGTTGAGATCTGCTGCTTATTTTATATCTGATGGCCAGAAGCAAAGAGAAAGCTTTGGATAAAGGATGAGGTGGCAGATTCAGAGATGTGCCAAGAGTTCATCACCTCCTGCATTATGTTATTTTATCGAATAGTTAACAAATAGTGGTACAAAGTATTCACATATTTAGGAAAAACAAATCATCCAAGTGGCATTGCAGCTGGATAAATAGTGCAAAGCTCCTGCAGCTACTGAATCAAGTTCATTTGGGCTTTTTAAAATATACCTGGAGACTTTGTGTAGTTCAGCATCAGTGCCTGCAAGCGAGTGGTGCTCAATGGGGATTTATGTGCTTTTGGAGTGAAGTTTGGAAGAGGGTTTTGATTTTCTGTGATGTTATTCCTGAAAGTTTTTGATAGAAAAGCCTTTTTGACAAGGTGCTGTGCCAGCAGCCTGTGAGGCAGTGATCAGCTTCCCTGGGAAGAGGCCATTCCAGAGCCCTCTTTGCTGTGCCATGTCTGTGGTTGTACAAATTGAGATTCTTGTTCCCATTCTTGGTTGAAGTCTCTAAAATATAGTTTGGACTTCCCCTTGCAAGGCTGTTCTTCCAAATGTGCTCTTCCAGGGAAGACCCTCAGGCTTGCAGACATCATGAGCATCCTGAGAACTTCCCAGACATTCCTGGTACCTGGATAACATGACTGGAGAATGGAAGGAATCAGTGAACTACTCAGAAGTGGGGAAAGGAACATTTTCTGAGGAAAATTTCCAAATAACTTTCTAAAGGAGAGTCAGGTTTTTCACAGATGTTAACACTGGCTTCAGGGGATTCCTGGGGAAATGCTTTCACCTTGTGGAAAGAACAAAGCTGGGTAGCGAAGTAAACCATTATATTTATTAAATGCAGAAAATTAATGTCAGCGCTCGGTTAAGGTTGAGAAGTGAAACAGGTAAACAGTTGTGACATCTAATGCTACATTACCATGACTAGTTAGTGTTTATATACAAGTAGATATAGTAAGTTAAACTTTAGTGAATGAAAAAAATATTCCTAAAAATGCTAAAAATATAGCGTGTATGAAACGAGATGGAGTTAATCAATACAGAGGGTTAAACCTGAGTGAATGCAAAAAGCATTGCTGAATTATAGCCTGTATGAAATGAGATGGAGTTAATCTTGGTGTAAAAGTCCACTGCTAGGTGGGGTTTGCATTTCATATATTGCTTTTTGGAAGCGTGCCAGTTATAAACTTGTAAATTTTTTCCCCATTTATCCTGTTTTTTCTGTAAAGGTGATTCAGAGTGTACAAATGCATGTTGGATGTAATTAGAAGAAAATGAATAATTTTTGCAATACTGCTGCAGAGCCATCAGCCCATGCAGCAGTAGGCTGCACTGAAGTACTTGAGACTAGAAATTTTTCATTTCCTCTGCTGTTGCAAAATTTCCCTGTGTTTATTTCCAACTTTCAACATCTCTTTCCTGAACACACTTTAATCTTCAGCGTTGTCTACATTAAAAGAAGGGGAAATGAAAGTTAGAGGGGGAAAAAAAAGCTTGTATGAAGTGTGAAGCAAAGCCAGTGTAATTTAACCAAGGAAGGACGGGGTAGAGGCTCCCCAGTGCAGGGGGCTTTTTGTTCAAAGCACTGTGAAATTCCAGGCAAAAGCAGTTTTGAACTTGTAAGTGTAATCCAGCCAATTGTCTAAAATTCACAGCAATCATCCTTTTTTTAGCAAGTTCTGAGAAACAGGCCAAGTGCAGTGTTGGTGGTTTGGGTTCTTTTTTGTTAAGTTGAGCCACTCTAATTCTACAACCACTTCCAGTTGCAACATTGCATTTTCATCTTTGTTACACTGTTCTCCGATTTTATCTGGGGTGAGTGAAAATTACTTTTAGAAGTAGTTGGAGTGATTTTACTCAAGCTTTCCAGAGTGTTTGCTTCAGGTGAAGCTGCCTGCTCTCAGCATCCACAGCTCATCCCTGCCTGAATGCCAGAAGGGGTTGGATGGATGATGGGAACTCCAGCTCTCGCTGCAGGAGGAACCACAGTCTTGGGAACATCCTCTGGAGTAGGAGCACAGAGCAGTGTGTTAAGAGCATTCTCTTCTGCTCCCAGCAGGATGAAGGACACTGAAACCAAACCAATATTAGGTACCACAGTTCATTCTAAAAGGCCAATTTTCAAATACTGGAAAAAAAAAAGTTTTCATCAAAGCAGTTGCAAAGTTGCAGCCTGTTTAATGCCAGCTTCTGCAAAAACACAGAATACAGCCTACCTACAGAGATGGATAGGTGGATATTAGGAAAGAATTCTTCACTTTGAGTGAAGGGTGAGGGTGGTGAGGCCCTGGCACAGGTGCCCAGAGAAGCTGTGGTTGCCCCTGGATCCCTGGAAATGTCCAAGGCCAGGCTGGATGGCGCTCCAAGCAACCTGGTCTAGTGGAAAGTGTCCCTGCCTATGGCAGGGGGTTGGAGCGAGATAAGGTGCCTTCCAACTCAAACCATTCTGTGATTTGCAGTAAAATCGGGAGTTTTCCTAAGCCAGTGAACTCTGCTTTCAAGTATGTGAGAAAGGGAAGAGGCTGATGGCAAAACTCTGTCCATCCACTGTGACCCCCAGCAGTGCAGTTGGGGTGCAATTCATGCCCCTCTTCAGGGAATTGAGACTAGGCTTTGAGGAGAAATATTACGAGGAAATTCGTAACAGAGGCAGAAACTCTGCAGTTTGCAGCAGCACAGAAGTCCCTTCCTTACCTTTATCGTGGAGCTGTTTCCCTAAAAAGTGTTATTATTTGTTTGCAGCTGTGTGAGGCATTGAGCAGGATTGTAGCAAATGAAAGCAGCAGCTTGTCTGTGAAAGGTACATGGCTTAGAGCAGCGTGTTGCTGTCATTATCTGTGCTATCAGGTGCCTGCACTTACAGCTGTCATGTAAGTGGGGTAAAAAAAAAAAGGAGAAGCTGCTGTACTTGGGCTCTGCCTGTCACTTGTAGCTGAGGGTTTGGCAAATGATTTTTTTTCTTCACCTTAAAAGAATTTTCAACTTACTTTAAACAGTATCATCGTAAACAAGGAGTGGATGTGTCAGAGGGGTTGTGGCTCCTGAGGCTCCATCCTCTCTCTATCCTGCTGCCCTGCTCCACGGGGACAAGTGGCAGGATCTGCTCCAGCAGCTGCAGACAGCTGTGCTGTGCGGCTCCACGTCCAAAAATGTTTGCCCCCATTATTTTTGCTGATGTTATTGCCTGTTTAAACATGGCAGAGCTTTGGCCTCACAACACCTCCTGTGTCACAACTGATTTTTTATTTCCAGTGAACGTTAAAATTTCCCACGCAGAAAGAATTGTTCTTTTTTGTTTGGATTGGTGTTTGTTGGGGTTTTTTTTTAA
Organism: Leptocoma aspasia; assembly: GCA_013399835.1. Classification (NCBI taxonomy): domain Eukaryota; kingdom Metazoa; phylum Chordata; class Aves; order Passeriformes; family Nectariniidae; genus Leptocoma; species Leptocoma aspasia. The sequence goes on from VXAX01004436.1 coordinate 79,113, forward strand.
GTGTTCACTCTGGAGGAATTGTAATATCCTCCAACATCACTCATCATCAGGCATACTCACATTGCATACATCATCAGGCTGAGTGACAGTGGAAGGGGCTGGCAGACTGAAGGCAGAACCAAGAGCAGTCTCTGAATGCTGAGTGTCATGTCCCTGCACTTGGTGGAAGTGATGGCTTTAAAGGGCATTGCTGGGCACCTCAGTGTCTCTGGATTTGTACAAACACCCTCCTTTTTTGGTGTAGATAAGATGCTTTCATGAGCAGCTCATGTGAATAGCCAGCAGTGTAAAAATCAAAGATAAATGGTCTGGAATGACAAAAAAATGAGAGTTTTTTGTGTACCAGGTGCAACTGTGTGGCTGGAGCTGTTGCAAAGATGTCAGCCTGGGGCTTACAAGTAAACTAGACAAAATGAATTCTCTGAATTTTATTTTCCATTTATGTTACTATGCATTGTTATACATGTATGTTTTCCTTACTGTCCCCCGTGCCAGGCTGGTATTTCTGCAAGAGTTTCAGAATTTCATTTGTTTTCCAGGATTAAAAACCAGTTAGAAGTATATCATTTAACCCTGTGAGACAGTTACATATGATTTATTTTCTTTTGTAAATTTCTGTCAGGTCCCAGTGCCCCTAAGAGGAGCAATACAGTTTCCCATACAAGTGCTCTTCACTCTGGCCTGGGGCCATCCAAAAGCTGTGTCAGATGAAGTTGTCATAGATGCTGCCTGACATGGGAGTGATGGAATAAGCAATGCATTGTGCATCACTTTTGCAGTTAGGAAATTATGGAACAGTTTTATTGTGGTGTTGAAATATGGTATTAATCACTTTGCATTACTGGTACAGAATTTATCAGTCAAGTTTTTTACTTGATTAATAGACAGGGCTTTGGCTTGACTGTTTTTCAACAGTCTACCCTTGTTTGTCTCTATGACAATTGGTTTTTATCACATTGGTGCACATCTGACAAAAAAAAGGCGCTCTGGATCATTGGTGGCATTAGTCTGGCATTGTCTTGCACTGTCTTTATTAAAACCCCCTTTGTCCTATTGTTGCTAAGTGATCTATCCATCTTAATATTTTCCTGATGTCTAAGCTACTGTCTGTTAATGGCATCCTAATGCATTCTGAATTGACATATTTCACATCATTTAAACTCTGCTTACCTATTTATCATGCAGAGGTCGTAACTTAGTAAGTGAAAGTCACTCAGAGGATTTTTCTTTGCTATTTCTCTAATTTTCTGTCGCTATAAGGAAATTGCAGCTCTTCCACTTGCTTATTGTACCGTTGTGATAAAGGCTCTTCCTCACTCTGGCATCCGATACACAGAGGAGCTTTGTACATTTGATTTCCTTTTCTTCCATTTGTGGCAGCCTGACGAGATATTAAAAACTGGGAGTGGGGATGTTTTGTGCAGCCGTTCCTGGCCCTGGGAGGAACAAAGATGACCTGGCTGGTGTGGCATCCATCCTTGCTCAGGGAGACTATCAACTCACTGCTTGCTGGGGCTGGGATTACGTGTCACTCAATCTTGTCAAAAATTCTATGAATATTCAATGAGGGTTTTAATGTATTGTCATCAAGGAAGCAATTTCTGTGTAGTCATATTAAGCATGTTGTCATCTCTGCAGTTTAAATACATTGTTTTGCCCATGAAGTGACCTTAGGCGATTTTAAAATGGTCTCGTTTTTTCTCCATTTGCCTTATACCAAATAAATTAGTTTTACCTAATAGGAAAGAACCTAATATGGATCTAACACATTTGTATAGGGAGAAGCACATTTTAATAAATAATCAGGGTATTATTCTACATGTACCAGGATTTATCTTTCCCACTTATGCTTACACAGAAGGTTTGAGATATGGTCAGGTTGGCTGCAGTCAAGTTGTTCTCTAACCGAGGTTTCATAATGAGTTCAATTTTCAAAGGGGGGGGGGGCTGTTAATTTATCTCCCTCCTTGCACTGCTGATGATGTTTAAATCACTCCCTGCCTCATCGTTGTGTGTTTAGGTGTAGTTTAAGCTTCATTGCCCAGGCGAGGTTCTCATTTGCATACATGGTGTATGAGTGCATTTTGTTGGATATGGATTATTGTAGAAAAACCAAATGGGTTCTACTAAAGTTAAGATTTTGAAGTTTATTTTCTTATGGACTTCCTAGATTGCAGTTTTTTTGTAAGTGAATATTTCTGTACATAGTGAGAATATGAACATTGTTTTTTTCAGAGCAATGCTGTCATGATTCCTTATTGCATATGTCCTAAATAACATATTTTTCTTCTGAAATCAGAACAAACTATTTCAGGATATACAGAATGTGGCATTTTAAACTGAAATGTGAACAGCAGGGCTTTGTTAGTCACGCCAATGGTTGTAGTGGGAACAACAGGTGTATTGTTGGGTGGACTGGAACAGTGGGATGTCTGATGTGTAGTGAAATCAAGGGAGAAAGCATTAGGGTGTGAAAATACTTTGTTAAAATGCTGTTCATTAGAAAACCTGAAAATCCTGAAAAGTACAGAAAAGTACATTTTGCTTTACAGCAATTTGAGAAGTAGACTACTTATTAACTCAGTTAAACAGCGTCTTAAGCTGGGAAGAGAACGGTGTGTTCAGAGCTCCAAAGTGTACCTCTGGGCCAACACTTTGAAAATTAACTGGAAAATTTTGGTACCTTTTATGTTTATGTGAGAACATGAAAGTATCTGATTTTTCAGAGGATGGATTATCATCACTTCCAGGCCCAAGCAGTTGTCACTTGTGAGAAATACAGGCTTTGCTTCTAAGGATACTGAGACACTTTCTTAAAAGTGATGGTGTTCCTGCAACGAATGGCCCAGCACTGGAGGAGAGGTTTTTGCCAATTTTGCAAGATGAGATTCACAGCCTCCAGCTTTGCAGCTAGACTTGAGAAAACTTCCCTTAGTATCTTCCCAGGATTGTTTCCTCTCTTCTATAAAAGCTATCAAAGTAACTTACTGATAAAAACCTTCCAGAAGTTTATTTTCCCTGACTTACTTCATGTGTTAGTTATATGTGTGAGTAGTAATGCTCTTTGGTCATATCCTTTGCACATGGATAAAAACGCTGGATAGATGGATAAAGCTGAACTGTGTTTATGGATGGATGCATCTGAGGACTTTTATTGACAGGATGTGAGGTCTGTTTCCTTCAAAGACACAGAGATGGCCATTTGTAAATAAACAGATAATCCTTGATGGAAAAGGATTGATAAAACCGATACTGACTGATTTAAATCATCATGATAATCCCTAATTTTATTTCTTGTTCATTGCCTCATTGAGATCATTGTGATAATCTAAAATTTCTCATTCATATTCAGACTGGAGGAGGAAGAACATAACACCTCATGCATCTTGTGATATGAGTCAATCCATGGTGTTGTTGGTGTTTTCTAGGAATTATCTAAATGTTGAAAAGCAGGAGCCTGCTCTCAGGAGTGAGGTGAGTTTGGTCAGGCCAGGAAAGGCTGTCCTTAGCTGAGAGTCAGTAGGTGATGAGTCCTTCAAGACTGCCTTTTAGTCTTGTGCTGTGAACATTTGAAAAGATAAGTATTTTGTCTGTGTTAGGCCAACTCCCAGATAAGGATTAGTTGTGTTGTATCTGGGACAAAAGAATTTTAGACCACGTTTGCACTAAAAACTCACATCCATGCTGCTGCAGCCATGCCTGGAGGATGGGAAAGGTCAAGAGCCAAGGCAGAGAGGGAATAATTCCAACATAAATGATGCATTCAACCTTGACTCATGCATTACCTTGGCTCTGTGGGTGACAACTCTGCTCCCATAGTCCAGACATTAGAGACACAGAGAAAAAGGGCTTTTGCAGTGGAAAATGCAAGGTTTCACTGGGAGCACTGGCACTGCTAATTTTCATCAATAAGTAAAGGGTTGGATTTTCTAAACAAACACATCCATATTTGATGCTCTTCCTAAGAGCAGCTTTGGGCTCATGTGCAATAATGTGCAGGGTCCCAGGCTGTGTACAGTGGTTTTCCATTGTTTTGCGGAGTCTTCTCCACTGAGCTGTTCTGCAAATGGAAGTGGATTAAAGCAAAAGGAGAAAAATTTTTCAGATTGATCATGGCCAAACAAAACTGAAAGGACATCAAGCTTCTCCAGTTCCTGATAGAGGATATTTACAATATAAAGCAATAGGAGTTTTCTTTAAGCTTCATGTTTTCAATCCCTTCCTTTTTTTAACATTTCAAAAGCCCCGTGGTAAAGTCAAAGCAGACTAGTGCAGAATTAACAAATGTGACTCTAGTATGCCTGCAGGGCTCTGGATATACATATAAAGTAGTAATCCTGTCTGAAGTGATTTCTTCTGAGTTGCTTAGAAAGTCTTTTGACGACTTTGCGTATTTAAAAGCATTTATTGTTGTGGTCAGAAGAAACGATATTTTTCTCATGATTTCCACTGAGAAAAGACTTTGTGATTTTTCTGCTGTTTCTAACATCTTGCAAAGTCCACAAGCAATTAGTACTGAGGCCCAGGAGAAGGAGTCGTGCTTCATGGCATTACTGCATTTCTTCCCCTGAAATGTGTGTTAGATTTCAGTACTGCAGACATTAATTTCATATTGTTTTGCATTCTAACCATGCATTCAACTGTATTGTTTAAGCTGGCTGTATTACACAGTTGCACTCGGGTTTTAAATGAGTGCATAAATATTTGCAGAGAAGAGGAAAAAAATCCTTACTTGTAGAAATGAGTTGTCTGTAATTAATATAGAATCTATATGTGTTGCTCTTCATTTAAGCCTGTAGCTAATTGCTGTCTCGCTGACTTCTCAAAGCCAGACATCTATAATACCATCAGCTGAAATTCTAGAGAAGGATTTTGGGGATGTGCATAAATAAAAGTATTGAATAATTAGTAAGCAGTGTATACGTAGTATTTTATAAAAAGTTCTGTGAGCTTTTCTTTTGCCACATGAGAAACTGAGGAATGGAGGACAGACATGAAAGATCTTCAAATGAAGACTGGAATTTTACTTTTATGTCTCTGTGTTCAGTTTTGGGCCCTGCATGAAAAGAAAGACATTGAGGTGCTGCAGCAGGTCCAGAGAAGAGTCTGGACCATGAGTCTGATGAGGAGCAGCTGAGGGAGCTGTGGGGGCTTAGCCTGAGAAAAGGAGGCACAGGTGGGACCTTACTGCTCCCTACAACTCCCTGACAGGAGAGTGCAGCCAGGTCCGGCTCTTCTCCCAGCTAACAAGTGTCAGGACAAGAGGAAATGGCCTCAGGTTGTGCCAGGGAAGGTTTAGATTGGATATTAGAGAAGATTTCTACACAGAAAGGGTTGTCATGTGTTGGAACAGGCTGCCCAGGGCAGTGGTGGAGTCACATCCCTGGAGATATTTAAAAGACATGTGGCACTTGGGACGTGGCTTAGTGGTGGCATTGGCAGTACTACCAGGTGGACTTGATGATCTTGGAGGCCTTTTCCAAGCTTTTCTGTGATTCTCTATATTTTTTCAAGTTGGTCTTGGTCACCCTTTGCTCACTCCCTGCCCTCTCCCTGTGCAGAATTGCTGGGCTCTGGTGGGCACAGACCCTTTGCTGCCCTGAGTGTAAAGGACAGATCAAAACAAACCCACACTCCTCCATGCCCTCCCCACCACTCAGTATTTAATTTACAGTTGGATTTGGGAACACCTGCAGCTGCAGGAGGAGGTGCTGTGGGAATGCTCCTCTGCATGGAGCCCATTTTGTTCCTTACACAACAGGTACCAGGAAGAGGCGAATTCTGCTGTTGTGCTGCCACATCCGTGCTCTGTTATCTTGCTAAACAACTCCATTTGGACTGTTATTCAATAGAGTTATTCAGTGTTCCTCTGGAACATTGTTCTGCTTGCAGTGTTCTTGTGTGACCTTAGATGAATAATGTGGGAGCTGTCAAAGTGTAAAATTAGGCACATTATAAAAACATCAATGGAAAAAAAAATTGTTGGGGTCGGATAGTATTTTCCTCAGTAACAGCTTTAAAAAATAAAATTCAAGAGACTTTTGTCTCTATAGAAATCACACTAAACTGACAACAGATACACAATTCTGATTTCTTTAGATTTACGTTCCCTGTTATTACTTAGCTGCCATAGAGATAGATATGTGATACCTTATACAGCCTGCATATGCCTTGAGAGTTGAGTTGTGCAGTCTATTTGTGCAGTGTAATTTGAAATACTGAATGTTTGTTTTCCCTTTCCAAAAAACGTCATTACTGTTCTTTATACGTTGTTTGGCAGCTTCTGCATCTTAAACTGCTCTATCAGAGGATCTGAGAGACATTCCCCCACCACTGAGAAAAGCACCAACTAATATGATCTGAATAAAAAAGCAGAAACTTAAACTTTTAGCTATATTTGAACGTGAAAATGTTATGAATGGCAGCACCATGTCAAACCAAAGCACTGACTAGTTTGGCTCCTTGCCTCTGAAGAGGGATCAAGTACTAAGGGAAGAATTTCTGAGCAGAGCAAGCATTTACTCCACAAGCCCTGAATTGTAAGGAGAACTAACTCTGGAATAATACTGAGCTTGATATCATAAAAATTACAACTATCTCAGTTAAGGTCCTATTGCAAAATGGATTTTATATTCTGGCTCTATTCTATCTCCTATTTTTTTCTTTATCTATATTATAAAAGGAAGAAAATTTCAGCATTGCTGGAATATTTTCCCTCTGTCTCTCATTCACAAGAATACCAGAATTTCCAACCCCTACCACGCTTTTATCTAGTCACATTTAAATGTGCTTTTGACAAGTGAAAAATCAAATTGCCAGACTTAAATAAAAAGTAGCAATCCTCTACTTACTATAGCTATGCATGTGCTTAACTTTGAGCAGCCAAAAAATTATCAGCGTGGCAATTAATTTATGTCTTCTTTTCTGCCAGAGTGAATGGCATTTAAGGGATGTGCACATTTCCACTGTGCACCTTAACCTGCTGCCACCTGGGCCATAAGCTGCAGGTGGCAGGAGGGTAGGACAGAGGTGACCTGTGCTCACCAGGGCTGCAGGTTGGTCCATTAATGTGCTAATGGGATATTTCTGATTTGCTGCAAGCCCAGGAGTTCTGTGCTCTCAGCCACCTAAAGGCACTCCACGTGTTTAGGTGGTGTCCACCTCTGAGTGTGGAACACTCTTCAGCTGTAGCTTTCACATTATTATGCTGTTCAGCAAATTTGTTTCAATGCCTGGAGTTCAATTACCTGGAATAAATTGCTTTAGGAGCTTTACAGGTTTTTCAAAGGGATGACTTAGGTGTTACTCTAGGTAGTAGATGCACCAAGGATCCCTTTACTTCCCACTCAGTCCCAGTTTTTGATTCTGTGGTGAAATATGATTCCCTCTAGGGGTGTAATAACAATGCCCTGGGAAGATCCTTTTCCTTAATAGAATTTGATTTATTAAATAAGCACCTGTGTCCATGTAAATCTATATATGGATAATCTATTTGTACACAGATTTACTATGATTTTAAGTGTAAGAAAATCCTTCCACTTCTTGTTTTTCATTATACCATCAATAAATAAATAAATTTGAACTCTAAAACATCTTCATACTCAGAATAACATTTTTCTGTTGCTTTACTGTGTAAATGACAAAATATATCTTAGGCTTATAGCATGTAGCAGGGAAAATGCCCCACAAAGCTGGAGTAACTCATTTAAGTAAAAGACAAGATGACTAGATATTTGTCTATAAATGCAAAGGAAGACGTGGATAAAAGTTCGTGAGATTGACCCTGGTAAATATTTTTTCACTCCTATTTTTATCTTCCTTTTTTATTTGGTATTGTTATTATAATAGGTGTGGAATGCATTGCCTGCTGCTGCAGAGCCGGCAGATGGAGCAAAAGAGCACAGTAAATAGTTGGATAAAAATATCCTGAATGCACTCATTCCGAGCTGGGGGAGGGGAAGTGGCTTCAACCCTTTTTGTGCTCAGTATTTGTCCAGTGCCATGGTTTCCCATCTGTCCCATCTTGCTCCCATTCTGCCTATAGCCATCTGCATCACTTGCTCTAACTTTTCACATAATGACCATTTCACCCCAAAAGGACTCAGGTTGACTTCACTTTTTTGTGTAAACATTTTGCTGGTCTACTTCTGTATGACAATGCTCGTGGTAAAGAATTGACTCAGTTTTCTCTTCCAGAAGAGTTTGGCTTTCAGAAAATTTGAAGTATAAATATTGTCCTGTGAACGTCTCAGTTGATTAAATCAGTATGGTATCTTATTTTTTTATGTGATTAGCAACAAAATTAAGACTTTTTTTTAGTAGGAAAAATGCATTTTGTCCTAAGGAGAAGGTTTAATTGTAAATCTGTTCTGCTAGGTCAGTGGTAAGTGTTCAGGGTTTTTCTGACAGCTTTTCAGCTCTATGGCCACCTATTGTATAAAGAAAGCTAATAGAAATATTAACAGAAACATTAACACCATTTTCAGTGGAATAAAAAGGTTTGCTCAGAATAAGATTATATATATGCATAAAGGGAATGGAAGCTGTCTGCCACGTACATAAAATGAAGAACTGGAGGCTTCTTGAGATTTTTTTATATAATTTGAGCCTATTGTTCGGATTTATTTTAATGCACTGTGTGCTTAGACAGAGCTGTCACTGGTGATACTTTATTGCTGCTAACCTGGGAGCAGTTAGTTCTCTGTGGGTACACGTATGTTGAACTATAATTTGCTGAAGGCAGGTGGCTGAACACAGATATGTGGAGAACTTTCCATCCATAAACCATGACAAACACTGCACTTCCCTCCCTGTCTGTGAATTCAGGTTTTATCCTCTTGTTACACAACTAAGAAATTACTGAAGCAACTCTTGAGGTGACAGTCCTGTCTTTTAGTCACAGAATTAACATTTGTTTTGTGACATGGATCACTTATAGATGTATATACAACCTTACTAAAAGTTTCACAGTCGTGATGAGCTCGTATGAGATCTCTTACTCAACCCCAACTTGAATCAGAGAATCACAGAATTGTTTGGGTTGGAAGTGACCTTCAAGCTCGTCCAGTCCCACCCTCTGCCGTGGGCAGAGACACCTTCCACTTAACCCATCCAGCCTGGCCTTGAACACTTCCAGGGATGGGACATTCCCAGCTTCTCTGGGCAAACCTGTCCTAGTGCATCACCACCCTCACACTAAAGAACTTCTTCCTAATTTAAGCCTCCTCTCTTCCAGTTTAAAGCCATTCCCTCTTGTCCTAGGTCTCGTGTTGCAGCTGGTACTTTATAGTACCACAGCAAATTCCAGCAGGCTGAGTTAGTGTTTAGTAAAGACCCTCTGAAGACAGAGAAACTTGTAAAAGCCTTGCTTTTCAATGTCTCTCCACTACATTCTCCATTTCTGTTAATTTATATTCACATTTTTTCTCTTTTTTTACACAAAACGCTGCCGCTCGTTCTGTGCCATTTGACACCCAGGCAGCAGTCTCCATCCCTCCCTACCTGAACAGAGAAAGCAGTTCATCAGGTTACACTTGAGATTTGTGGAAAATAGTTTTTGCTGTGTTAGCAGAGTGCTGTGGCAGTCCCCTACAGAAGCAGCTGTGCTGCAGCAGTGCAGGATCCTGCTGTGTAAGTAGATACATCCCACCCTCGAGTTAATACTCCTGCTTTATCCTCATTAGTAAGATAAGATTGCTGCTCCCTTGTAGTTTGTAATAGCAATCATGTTGAACCTTGACTTGAGGGTCTCTCACAATCCTTTAATTTCTTCTGTTTGATTGCACTGGAGAACATTTGTGTTGAATTCAGTCGTGTGAGGTCTTAAGCTCAGATAAAAGAGTAACTTGGTCATGTCATGTGGGCCCAGGTACTTGAGGACGAGAATTTGGAGGTGTAGAGTATCTGAAGGTCAGAGTTATATAAATGCTACTCGTATTTTGTGTTCTCAACCAAAGTGGAGATGTGCCAGGCAGGCAGTGTTGAAAAGGAGCTTGCAGAAGGGGACTGGGAATGAACAGCCCCCATGACATGTATAAATTGGCTAAAATCAAGGCCAGATGAGAAAAAGTGGCATGTTAGAGGTGTAGTGATTAAGAGAGAGTAACCAAAAAGTTGTGCTGACTTAATCTTGCAAAAGTAAGTTTAAATGATGACTAGATGATGATAGAGGAAAATCTAAGTGGAACTGCCTTAATCCTGGATGAAACTGAGATTAAATGTAACTGATTATACCCAAAATCCCTATTTCCTTTCCCAGCAGGCTGATTTTGGAGAAGAGGGCTAATGACATTGAGGACAGAGAAACAGCAATTTCTAATAGCAAAATACAACCACAGTTTTAACAAGAGAAGCAAAGCCTATTAAAAGGGCTGCTGACCTGTTAGTCACACCTCACTCACATCCTTTGGAAGGGGTTAGAGGAAATAAATAGAGTCTGATCTAGTAGATAGAAATGTCATAAAGTCTAGTCTGAGTTTACTAAAATAAGTAACTGATACTTCTGCTCAGTCTGGGCTTCAGTGAAGTGCTTAATAAGCATCACTTCAGGAAATTGTTAGTGAAACTGGAGACAATTAAAATTATTTAAAGGATGATGAGTGTGATGGAGGACTTGATGTAAAGAACTAAGGCAGGAAGAGGAGTTTTAGTGATGTGTGAATTGGTCCTGGTGTGTGTTTTATTTAATATTTTCAGTAGGGACCTTGCAGGAAGAGTGGTGAAATGCAATATGCTGAGACTGTGGAGTAGGACAGAATTACCAGTGTGTAGTAAATGATCAGAATATCTGTGAGGAAGGTAATGAGGATGGGTAAAATACAAATAGTTTTCAATTTCATACCATGAACTGCAAGGATATGTGCTGAAATACTGCTGTTTGGGGTTTTTTTAGCTATAAGCTTCTCAGCTCACATTATTCCACTGTTGGAAATGACATAGGAAGAGAAGATACTGGTTGTGGTAGATGGTGCAGGTTACCTGCCAGCCATTAATGAAATGTAGCCATGAGAGAGGCCAAGAGCAATGCTCTATGTAAGAAACTTCCACTGCAGAGAGGAAAATCATAATGCCACTGAATAAGGCTTTTGTGCCACTTCAAACCCAAAGTGTGTTACTCTTGTCATCACATTCACAAATGAAGAATGCATACCAGGACAGGGCAGGGAAGATCTGCTAAGGTGATGGAGGAAAATGTGGGCATTTGTGTTCTTGGGATGGTCGGATGGAGTGGCTGGCAGCAGGCAAAATGCGTGCTGAGAGCCTGTGTATGTTTGCTGTCTGCAAGGATCTCAGAGAATTAAACAAGGAGGGAGTGCAAGGAGTTCCTTCAGCTGAATGCCAGCATTAGCATAAGAAATAAATTGATGTAAACTGACAATTACTGCTTTCAGGCTTGAGGCTGGGAGGCTTCTGACCATGAGTGATTGCTCTGACAGACGCAGTGGGTCTGGGCACCAAGCTGGCTTTAATGTGATTTATTTTTTAAAAACTAAATGGTAGTTGAAAACTGGAGTCAGTGATTCAAAAGGTCCTGTTCAGGCTTAGGTACCTCTAGTCCCAATAGTATCTGGATTACATTATAACTTAGACTGGGTTAATATAAACCTTTATGCATTTATTTATCCTGTTTCTGGAATCTGCTGAACTGACAGGAACAAACAGAGAATAAAACCCAAGCAGCGTTTCAGAGTTCAGCTGCCCATTACTAACTCCACGTATGGTAATGTGACATTCTGAGGTGCATTTGGCAAAGGAATTGTGCTTTCATGCTTCTTTGAGCAAAGTTTCAGGTTGTCTTTGCCTTCAGGATATGGGATCTTTTTTTATTTTTTTTTTATTTTACTTTTAAGCCCTAAACAAAATGGTAGCAAGCCCCGGTCTGTGTTAGGGTATGTCTGCACAGCTGTGCAAAAAGAGATAATGGCAAATTCAGCTTTTGGCCAAGATTCAGTACTTCTCATCTGTCATCAGAGGTTGAAGCAGTAATGCAAAGTGATACTGGAAAAGCATTATTCTGCTACAGTGACAGCACCATTAAAATCAATAGAATATGGTTTTTTTATAATCCCTGCTACAGTAAAAGAATTAACATGCCCGTTAGTTGTGCAAAAACAGGAAATTATCTGGCTCTGTGCTTGGCTGTGGTGAGTTTGGGTTTAGGAGGCTTTGCCTTTCTTTTAAGGAACAATATATCCTGCCTAGGGCTCCGAGTTCTTAAAAACAATAATTTAAAGAGCCACTTTTTGGGAAGGATGGATGGTATGATTTTGTAAATCCTTTAAACATTCTGGTTATAAAGATAATTTTGACCACGGTGCACTACTAGTAATGAGTAATCTGTAGTTAAAATCCATGGAGACACATATCCTGCTGGACAGAGCTGTCACAAGGCTGCTGAGTAAGTCTTCACCAATTGTAAGGTATCCCAGTGTGGGCTTGGTTGTATTTTAGCAAGCTCTGTTTTTCACAGCTTTATTATTGAGATGTGGAAACTGGTTTAAGTTGCACATCTGACTTGTAACAATGTTTCTTTCTCCCTATTTCTGAAAGAACCACATTTTTTTAGCTCTTACCTGAGCTAGATGTACATTTTTTAATGGCCTGTAAGCTATATTACCTGCTGTGAACCTGTTGAAGGAAGTAATTTATACTTATATCATAGCCTAGTTTATCAAAGAAAGTAGTTTTATTTAATCCAGACTTAGTAAAATCAGTGTTAGACGGCTAATTATTTTCAAAGACTGGGTTTAATTACCATGCTTGAGATTACAGATGAAATCTATAGCATAAAAGAGAATTGCCAACTTCTTATCTTTTCCACAAGGTTATAAAAATATTTTGTTACAGTTCTTCAAATACAAGTCTGTATTGAACCAAAACAATACCACATTTATTACCATAGTAATTCAGACTGTTGAACTGTGGTGCTCAAAGGTGAAAGGCTGATACATTAACCCACTGATCTGCAGGCATATGACAGTTTGTGAAAAATGTTCCATATCCTTCTCCTCCAAGCAGTGTGGCAGAGAGCAGAATAAAATGAGTGGGAATAAATGCTAGAGTTAGCTGAGCCCTATTAGCAGAAAGTGTGTTGTTTATGTCAGGAGGCACACAAAGAATCAGTTGTGGGCTTTTGGTGGTAGTGTGAGATTTTCTGGAGAAATCCTGGAGGTCTGAACCATCAGTTCTCCAAACCTGTCTCAGTTAGTCTGGCTCTTATTTCATAAAAATGTGTCAGCTTAAAGCGACTGAGGTCTGAAGAATGGATCATTGATTGCAAAGTTTCTCAGTGGGCATTCTGATTGCCTTCATCATTTCCCCAAACCTATTTATTTAATTTTTTTAAGATAAATGGCCTCTACAGAATCAAATTCCTCGTCCCAAGGCATGGTGGTGACGTGCCTTGGCACTGAGAGCTGTTCTCTGTAATTGAGTCTTCACACTGGCTGTCCCTGTCTGCTGGATGTTGGCATTATTTCCACTAGCCATAGCCATAGTAGCCTCATCTGTTCTTCACCTTTCCTTTTATCTCCCATCCAATGCCTCAGGGCAAAAGCACCCATCCTTCAATTAGTTCTAATGGGAGGTGGATAGAACATCAGAGCTTATAATATATGAACTTCTGGAACTTTGTGCAATCCTCTTTTCATATGTAAATATTGTAACTTCAGAAAGCTGGTTAGTCGTTCATCAAAGCATATTCTTCCATAATTTCTGGTTTCATATGATTTGCCTCATTTTCTCTGTGATGTTTTCCTGTATATTAGATTAGATTATAACTCTTCCTTAGATGATAATTTATTTGGCAATGGATAGATACTTAGTAAGTCATTATGTAAGAGAAATTGCTGTTGAGAAGTCACCTCTGTGATAACCCTGCAGAAATGAGGGAAGTGAGCAGAAAAGTAGTTTTGGTCAAAAGTGAACTGTCCTCTTTTTTCAGATTCACTAAAGGTTATAAAACTGTTTCTCAGCATTTCTTCCTCCTTCCAAGTAACTTCTTCCATCTTTATTTTGAGGGATTATGCTCCAAAACCATTTGGGACTTTTTTTGTTTGGGGTTTTTTGGTTTGTTTTTGGGGTTTTAGGGGGGGTGGGTGGGTTTCTTTTGGTTGTTGTTTGTTGTTTTTTGTTTGGTTTTGGTTTGGTTTGTTTTTTGTTTGTTTGTTTGTTTTTTGGTTTGGTTTAGTTTTTCAGCTGGTGACACTGAGGTGGATACTGAGTACAGTATTCCTCTTTCTCCTCTGGCCTGCTGTGCTCCTCTGTTAACACCTGGTGACCGCTGCTCTTCTGAGAGCTGCTGCACCTCTTGGACAAATTCAAGGTTCTTGTAAAATCACTGTTGTTTTATGTTTTGCTCAGTCTTTTCTCTACTTGGATCTTCACAGAGAGGTTTTGAAGCCTGCACACAAAGTACAGCTGTTAATGACTTCATTAGTAAAATCAGATAATTTTTTTCCTGGAACAGTGCTGCTAAATGTCTGGATGAATTTGTTGTATAAAGACACAAGATTTGGCACCTCTGATTTGTGAAGGAAAGGAAGTGATTTGTGTGTCTCTTCAAGCTGTGAAACAGAGGAGCAAACAGCAAAGGAAGGCCTCTGTTTACACTGATACTGACAAAAGGATCTTCTAGGTTATAATATTTCATAATACATAAAAAAGAGCTGATGCTTGCTTTGTTCTTTGAGGGATGTGCTTATCATGAAAGATGTGACTGCTTTTGGGCTGGGACCTTAAAAAGCTTATTGGTATATCACATCTCTGGAATCTCAAAAGAGAAAAGCAATTTAGATATTAATCTTGGCTCAGTTCTTTACTCAGAGAATACCCAGAAAGGCAGGTTTGTGCAGAAGAAGAATATTTTCCTTGCTTTGACTCTTCCTCTGACGTTACCTCAAGGCCACATACAGGATTCCTAGAGTTGAAAGAAATTAGATACTCTCCTCTTTCCCCAATTTCTTTTCATTCTGCACTTCTGTATCCCCTCTCAGTGCCCTCTCACAAGAAGAAGCGAAATAAATTTTTAGCTTCAGAAATGGACAAGAAATGCTTTCAAAGGATGTTAGATGCTTTATTGTCTTCCCATGGAAAATTGTGTACCCAATTTTTTTCAAGATAAACTCAAGATCAGATGGTATTATAAGGCAGCTTTTTCTATGAAGCTCAGGACTGGGAGAAATTATTGATTTTTTAAATACCTGCTTCCATATAGATGCCTGCTCTGCTTGTAGGGAACAGTTTGTAGCTCCTGAAGGACAATTTCTCCAAGTACAGGTATTGGATATTTTTATGTCAACAACACAATACAAAATTTGTTGGCAGAGAGTTTTTGCAGTGATTGGAAAAGCAGCATCTAAATTTAATTGGTGTAAGTGCAGGTTTACTAAGGGATGGAAGGTTTGGAGCTGGTTAGTTATTAGCATCACTAAAAGCATTGATGCCAAGTCTTGAAAAGGACTGGGCTCAAAATGTAGCTGCTTCATGAGTGCCCATTTAGAATAGAACAGGTTAGAATTTACAATTGAATAATTAAACAGAGTATGCAAATGAAAATTTTAGGAGTGATAAAAGCCTCCAGTTTGATGATATGAGGAGGACTGACAATGCAAGTCAAAAGTAAATATATTTTTTCCTTACTTGCAGAAAATTTGCTCTTCAAACATCAGGTGCTTGGACAACTTCCAGAGTCAGGATGTGGACTAGATTGACCAATTTTCAGCAGATAAATCTTCCGATTCCATTTTTACTGAGTCTTCAAAATGTTAATGATTTGCTATCTGCAGACTTCAGGGACTGGAACACTGCCGAACTTATGCTGAGTTTGGAAAAATGATTCTTAAAGCATTTCAATTTAAAACCCCATAATTCATCTGACTATGAGCTGGGAGAGTAGCCCATAGCATACTGCAGAGGAGAGCTCATAGCTGTGCTGCTGGGGTTTCAGTCCTCTTCAGCAGAGAAGAAACGGGAAATCTTTCCTTAAGGGTTTGACATCAGTAATGGAGATAAGAATTTAGAAAAGTGGAGAGTGGGGAATTTGGTTTGCTATACTTAATGAATAGTTTTCACCCATAAGGATGTGATTAATCCAGTTGTTTAAATGATGCATTTTGTAAGTATTTAGGTGTCTGAGGACGCAGCAATCTCTAGGTGGGAGATTACAGGTGAGTTGGGAATGAGTTGGTATTGCTAAGGCAAAACATTTATTTCCAGGCTACGTTATAAAAATAGCTAATTTGCCAATAAAGTAGCCAGGGCACTTCCAGGGATAGGGCATCCACAACTTCTCTAGGCAGGATCTTACAGTGCTTCACCACCCTTTGAGGTGGTGAAGCACTGTAAGAATTTCTTCCTGAAAGCTAATCGAAACCTGCCTTATTTCAGTTTAGCACCATTGCCCCTTGTCCTGTCACTATCTGTCCCTCCTTTTTATAAGCCCCCTTAAGGTAGGCTTTGATGTTGTTGTGGAGCTGAAATCTCATAAGTCCATTAAGTTTATGACAGAACTGTTTTGTCTGTCCAGTTTGATAAGGAGAACCCTTAGAGCTGTACCAGGATGTGTTTTGGTGGTGTCCATTCTTGTGGTTCAGTTGTGCTCATTTATATCCTCTACATCTATTTCCAAGGCCAAATGTTTATGAGGGTTTTTTTGTACAAGAGGTAATCAAGTCCATTGGGAGTATTTAGGTGCAGTATAAATACAGAAATGATGAAGTCTGCGGAGTTTTGTGGTCTGGAGATTTGTGCAGTCAGCTAAATGACAAGCCTGGTAGTGAGCAGTGTGAGGCTCAGCTGTGCCCCAGGTATGTGCCCACTCAGCTCCAACCTGGGCAAAACCAGGGGCCAGCACTGCGTGGGAGTCACCTGCCACCCATAGGTGTCTGCAGCATCTGCACATAGATTTTATAT
>VXAX01004436.1:96044-380606 GCA_013399835.1 Leptocoma aspasia
GGACAATCCCTCCCTGGCCCGGCTGGCCATGCTGGGCCTGATGTCCCCAGGACAGGGATGTCCCTCCTGGCTGCCAGGGCACTGCTGGCTCATGTTCAGCTTTCCACTGACCAGGACCCCCAGGTCCCTTTCCATGGCACTGCTCTCCAGCCCCTCATTCCCCAGTCTGTCTGTACATCCAGGGTTGCCCCATCCCAGGTGCAGAATCCGGCACTGTCCCTGGTTGAACCTCACATGGTTGGTGATTGCCCAGCCCTCCCATTTGCTGAGGTCTCTCTGCAGGGCCCCTCTGCCTTTGAGGGACTCAGAGTCGATCTGCAGAGCAGCACCAGCCCAGGGCTCACAATTACAGCAGCCAGGGCTACACCTGATACCTCTGTGGATATTGAATATGTGTGTAGAAGGAAAAGCAACATTCATGTGCATACAGAGAGATCCATTTATTTTGCTATTCTAATACTTTATTGACTTTAAATTAAAACAGATCTCCTACAATTTGAACTTTTAACGGACTAGTTATTGTCATTCTGCTGTAATTGCTCTTTAATGTCATTTGAATAACAATCGGAAAAAGGAAAACAAAATTTATGTGCAGTTAAACAGCTGCAGCTGCACCAAACACAAATGTGTGAAAGTTTCCAAATAGGAACTTTAATTTGGCAGTGATTTTGGCAAATAATTGTCCTTTTAGTGCAGCTCAACATCTGTGTGTAGTTTAAAGTTTTGTTACCTCTTAGATAATTAGCTGCCTAGCTTTCATTGTGTTTTAATGTGGTAAAAGACCCCAGTATAAAATATTCCAGGTTTAAAAATAGCAAACTGTGTTGTACTCTTGTTAAATTTACCTGCCTTTCCACAGCCATCACTAATGGGTATGAAAATATCTAAGCTGTGTTCCTTATAAAAGAGCATTTCAAGTAGTACTGTACCAGAAAATACTTGGGGGAGAAGCAATAGTCACACACTCCCTTCCAACACTTGCCTGGAAAAAATGTGTTATTCTTTGAGTTTTCATTGAATCCCAGTGTACCTGCAAATGTACAGTTTTACTTGGAAAAAATAGTGTGATTCTCCAGAGATGCATATTTTTGCTTGAAGAAAGCAAGCTGCAGTGATTTTGGGGTGTTTGGTTCTGGAGTCCCATGTGTGCAACAGCTCCTCTTAAAAGCATTAATTTCTACAATATGAACTTGGACTCACAATCTGCAATTTTTATGGAGAAACTTCACAATTCTCAGTAAATACAGGTCAGAGGAGAGCTGCTGTTCCATCAAATCCTTCCATACTGAAGCAGGGGAGCAATTTAATGAATCCAGTGGGAGACCAGCATAAACCCTGATGATGAAATAATGAAATAATGAGTTACACAGTAAGTGGGGAACATGTAGACCTTGGTGCCTTGGGAAATTCTGGAGTTAGATTATATCTGCTCTACAGACTGAAAAATAGGCAGAACAAGCTCTTGGACATCTGATCAATGGGCTGTGTTTTGAGCACTGAATTTCCAGCTCCCTTGGTATCCTAGTCCTTCTGTACCTTAACAAACAAATGCATTTCAGTGTTGTGCATTTGTGAGTTTTAAAACATCTGACACCACTGATGTGACCTTTCAAATATGTAGGAAGTGCAAAGCCTGAGGTGCCAGCCTCAGAGTTTTCCACTTAACCTTAATCAAACATCTCAATATTTCAATCTCTAAACCATTTTCTTTTAAATATCTTTGACATTAATGGCTTGCTCTGAGAACACCTGTGACATTAACACTGGGATTTTAGGCTTTTGAATTCATTCATCCTGCTGGGAGGTGGACAACCTTCCTTTGAGTTCTGTGAGTGCAGGGTGAGTAGGCCAAGTCCTACATGAAGAACAGGCTCAGATCTGGAGGTAAAAATGAGTAAAAACCTCTGTCAGGTTTGAAAAAAACACTTTTCAACCATACTTACGTCTGCCTTGTAAAGTGTTAAATCTCTCTGGGTCCTCTGTAAATCAAATAAGCAACTACACAATCTACCCAGAAATCTCTAGCCAGACTTCTTTCTCTTTGGATATTTACTGTGGTCTAGCCAGAAAATTTTGGAAGAGAATCACCTTATTCTTTTTTTTTAATGTGTGTATTACTGCCAGGTGAAGAGATTGTTGTCTTGTGCTGCGGTTCCCTTAAGCCCCAGAGTAGAAAACTATTAAAGTTGGCCTTTCAGGCTATATGATTTTTATCTGTGTAGAGTCCTGCTCCAAAAATTGTTTCAAGCTCAATTAATTTCACCATTATTTAACCTCTTGTTTAAATGTGTGATAATGAAAAGAAAGAAAACAAAACAGACTCTAGTGAGAGAATTGTAAGAGTTGAATTATTCAACTTTTAAAAATCTGTTATAACTTGATTTCCTGGCCTTGGTTGTGCCTCATCTGTGCAATTAGAGCACCTCCCAGTCTGTCCTCCTGATCACCAGATAACGTTTAAACTCCTTATTTCTGGCCTAACTCTACATATTTCTAGAACTAATCACTTCTTTCTAGCCAAGGCAATTTATCTTTCTTAAATATTAGATATTATTATTAAGTATCAGACTTGCTCTGCTTGAAGAATCTGGGTC
Source organism: Leptocoma aspasia (assembly GCA_013399835.1). NCBI lineage: Eukaryota > Metazoa > Chordata > Aves > Passeriformes > Nectariniidae > Leptocoma > Leptocoma aspasia. The sequence continues at coordinate 98,639 of VXAX01004436.1, forward strand.
AGTTCTTAGGTTTTAAATTAGTGTAATTGGTGCTGTGTTTTCTCCTTGTGCTTTTGATGTGTTTGGGGTACAAGGAATGCTCAGCTTTCTGCCCCTTCTTTCACCTCCAACAAAAAAAGTGTAAATTGTGACTGAGGATCTCTGGTGGGGCTTGGGGGTAGGGGAAGGTGCATCTTGGTGGTGATATGGAGCTCCAGGCCAATCTGGCACTATTTGGGCAAGTATAAGTGAAATATGTTTTATATATAAGTTTATAAGTGAAGTTTTAAAGTTTATATATATTAATAAGTGAAATTATTTTAATAATACCAGTAATGGTATTAATCTCCCAGCCATCAGCTCTTGCTTTGGAGGTCCCTGAGCACAAAGTTATTCCACATTTGGAAAAATATTACAGTGTGGACATTCTGATCTTCGTGCTGTTGTGAGGAATTCACCTTTGGCCGTGGCTGGGCTGAGTCCTTGCTCTGACCCAGGACAAGACTTTGTCCAGTTTTAATCAGAGCAGATACCATCTGTAAGAAAGGAGGATTCCCAGAAATGGAGGAAGACAAGCAACACAGAGTTCAGATTCAGGTCAAGAAGCACAACTGGGAAATATTTTGAAGTCTATACCTTTATGCTGGTGGGTTTTTTTAACAAATAATTTATCTTCCCCTTAGATGCTTTCATAGCTTCACTTTAATTTCTCTACTTCATGGCTTGATGGTTAATTTTCATACATTTAATTACAAGAATTTTGCTGCACTTAATGTTTAGATTTATAGAGCCACAGTTTCTCAAAATTATGTAGTAAGTTCATTTTAAACAATTTTACTATTCCTCAAAAGGTTGAAATACACAATTATATGTGCACTTGACAAAGTCATTTCATGATTTCACCACACAAAGATAGTTTTGTGATGGATTTATTGTGTGGTTTGAGTAATTTTGGACAACCGTCCCAGGGATTTTTATTTGATGTGTTTTTAATTTAAAAAATATATTGGATTAAATAGAAGATGTTATTATATATTAATGCATTTTTAAAGTATTACACTACTATTAAATCATAGTCTTTCTCACACACATATTATATGGACTTTGTAATATCAAAAATGAAAAACAGCTTATAGTCTTGAGGAGTAAAGATGGCCAGCATTTATCTGGATGTCACAGAGATAAAAATTAATTGAAGGCAGGAAAAAAAGTGACAGTACGTGGTAATATTTTTATCACACTCAAAGTCAGTAGATTTTCTTCATTTAGAGCTGGAAGTGTAATATATTCTGGTTTTCTCATCAGTTGTAGGAAAGACTGATTTACTCAGGCCTTCCTGATGCTGCTTTTCAGAGACATTATCATTTCCCATCAGCTGGAATGGGCTTTCATAAATTACAGGAGGCAAAACAGAAGGTTTGGGCTTCTGGCACCCAGCTCCACTTTTCTGCCTTGTTCCACTCCTAAGTAGGCAGCAGCCCTGACATGCTTTGAGTCTGATTTTCATGGAATTTGTGCATTAAAGACACTTTCTAAATCTTTAATGTGCATCTCTGTGTGCTGTCATCGTTTTTTATTTGCACTGGTCAAGCCACAGATAAATTTGTGCTTAATAAAACAGAGACCGTTTTTTTTTCCCTCTTATTTCTCTCTCTCATTGATGTAAATTATATTTTAGCAACTTAATTTTTCACTTTTTCCCTCTCCAAATGTGCCTAGGTCCATAATGGTAACTGAGAGAGATCCATAATGTGCAGGGCTTTTGTTTTACCAAGTTGGAAGGAGGTGGCTGGATTTTTGGGATGGTTTTCAGCTCTGCAGTTGTGTTTCTGATTCACACTTGTACCAAGATCACTTGGAAGCCAACTCAGCTGGCTTCTTGTGGCACTGCTCTTCCAGTCCTCCCCTCCTCGAGCTGGTATTGGGAGCAGCAGTGCCATGGCAGTGCTGTTTTCCTTCTGGAGCCATCTCCAGCAAAATGCAGAGGTCCAAGTCCTTCCCCTTGGCTCCCAGCATCTCTGGGCTCTGCGTGTCACTGGGCTCAGAGGGATTGCTGTGTTTCCTAAGGGAGCTGCCTAGTACACACTGCCCACCCAGAAAATAAGTAAACTGAAGTTATCTGAACAAGAAAAACTTCTTAAATTTCTCATTGCTGCCTTTTTTCCTCAGCCTGCTGTGGCTGACAATGCAACTGCCTCTGCTGATTGTTGTGTGAGGAGTGCCATGATGATTAAAGGGTTTAGGATAAGAAAAGCACAGGAAATGTTATTGCTCTTTGTTTTTACGAAAATGCTTTTTATTTTCAGTTGAGTGGGGAAAGGAATGAAGAAAAACATTAAAAAAGAGTCTTATCATTGGTTTCCAAAAACACAAATCAAGTGTTTTGCTCCTTGGTTTTTGCACAAGTGTCCTTAGGGTCTGGGGTGAGGAAGGAGGGGGAATTCTGTGAACAAATAAGTGTGATGCCTAAATGTGTATTATTGTAAATACCAATTTGAGGGGTCAAATTCCAAACTGTTCTGGTGTCAAAAGCTGACTGGCTTCATGTTACTGGCTTGGCCAGTGATGGATTTGTTTTCATCAACCAAGTCACTTCAACTGTCTGTGCCTTTTTCTCCCTTTGCCTTATCTCCTTCATCTCTAACGGGAGACATTTGCTCATTCTGAGCTCACGCCATGGGGCTATGATTTCATCTGGCACATTTAGATGTTACCAGAATAGGGATAATAATAGGTTGTTTGGAAAATTGTTGAGATACCCTATCTCTCAGCGGGTTGATTTTTCAGCAATAAACTCTGGTTTCCAAGTTAATTTTGGTTCCATTGCAGAGTGAGTGCCTTCTGCTGCATGCAGAAGCTTCAGTTCTCTCAGATACAGAATTCATATACATATATATATATATATATACCTCCTAAAAACCTCCGTGTGCACATTTTTATTGGATGAGCTCTGGCTCAGAAATGGAACCATGCCATCATTGTGTGCATGTGAGATGTAATGTGTTTAATAAATGGGAAAAACCCCCCATCTCATTTGGAGCTCATTTGCTGTCTCTTCAACTACAAGGTCTGTAGTGTACAGTTAGCAGTGGTTGAGTCTTGCATGCGTTCACTGCAAGAAATTCTACAAGCTGTTGAGTTTCACCATTACTAAATATAGTACTCACTCTAGCACGCCTCAAAATATTTAACAAAAAGGAGTTTGTTTTAGTAGTGATTGGCATTTTACAGTCTCATAATAAGCAAAAGCTTTACTTGCACTTTTATACTGGTTTGAAAGTAAAGTTTGTAAGTGACTTGTAAAATAGATTTCATTATTGTATATACAAATTTTTTCCAAATTCTTTTAAGGACAGTATTTATAGAGAGCAAAACTTGATTTACAGTTTTACTTGAAACTATTGCTGTAAGAACATAATGTAAAAGTGAGATAAAACTAGTATAAAAACATGTATAAATGATATAAAACTAGTTTGGGATTAACCATCTGCAAATATTCTATCACTCTAAACATAATGGACCAACACCAGGACTCAGACATAATATTAAGAATTAAATGTGTTTGAAAATACGACAAATATATTTTTGCATGCCTGTAGCAATTTCAACATACACATTTTTCATTTTTCATATTAAATAAAAGAGAATAGCATCCGCTTTTAAGAGAAGGTGTTGTTACCAGAAAAGGAAACAAAATAAAAAGAAGTGAAATGTGTGATAGCAGCAATATTTACTTCTTACTGTAATTTTCCCTATAATCAAATAAGCTACAACTGCCAGGACATTTATCTCATTTGTCAGGACATCCAAGTTGTTCATCATCACCCACCTCAAATAAATCTGTCCAAAAGCCTGTCCACTGCATTGTGTTCACTACTCAGTTGGCCAGAAGAAAACCCTCTTGGTACAGATAGATGGTAAAGAGATAGTAGGAACTAAATAAGTAAAACAAAATCACATGTAAACTTGTTATTTGTAAGTATATATTGGGGTTTCTTCCAGAGGTCATCTGGCTTCCTGCAGTTGCTGAGTCCATTTAAAAACATAAAATGTATTTTGTTTATTCCACTTAATTTGCATTGGATGCGTAGTGCCAATTTTCAGTGTGTTTTCTTTCAGGGTTTTTTCTTTTTCTTTCCATTTTTTTTGTTTTACAAACAAAAAAAGCAGAATGTCAGCTGCTCTGTCATTATTAAAAAACAAGGAAAAAAAAAAAAGTGTGTACAGAAACAACCCCCACTCCTGCCTGAACTTGCTTGTGTTACAGTTCAAAATTACAACAACCCCTTTTTGTGTCAAAGGGCTGATGAAACACCTGAAAGAATACACTTTCATATAAATTATCAGTTAAAAATACTTTTACTTTAAAGATTTAAAGGTTTTCCAGAGTCATGCTGACTGTTGGCAGTGTGGAAATCAGGCACTGAGGGCAGGAGAAAGGGGTTTTGGAGGGAGGCTGGTGTTGCACAGTGCTGAGGGACACACCGTGCTGTTTGCAGGAAGCCACCAGAGTGGGTCTGTAAAGGTGATGGTCCTTTTTTATTTTATAGGCATAAACAATGTTTATGTTTATGAACATTCTTCAGTCTCAGCCTGGGCAGAGTCATCTGCAATTGGCAGTGGCTCTAAAGTCATTTTTGTGGCTGTTCTTACAATCACAGAATGGTTTGTGTTGGAAGGAACCTTCAGAGATGGTCAAGTCCACCCTCCGGCTGTAGCCAGGGGCACCTTCCACCACAGCAGGTTGCTCAAAGCCCAGCCTGGCCTTGAGCACTTGTTCAGTGGTAATTAAAAAGATGCATTTGTCACTGATCCTTTTCCCCTGATCCTTTCCTCCTAAATCTTCATGACAGCGTTCCCACTGTTTCCCTTCCCTTCCCTTCCCTTCCCTTCCCTTCCCTTCCCTTNNCCTTCCCTTCCCTTCCCTTCCCGTGTTTTTGGGGTTTGTGATTTTTGCTTTATTGATAATTGTGTGTTGGGCTGGAAGCATTCTTTGCTTCATACCTACCAAAATCTGGATGAAGAGTTTAATGGATCTTGCATTGCACTGCAAGGATCAGCAGATTCAAGAAAAGAAAACTCATGACAAACCACTTTGCACTTCTAGAACTTCTGCCTCTGGCAAGGAAATTATTGATTATCTTTTTGTGATTGAATTAGTTTCTTTTCACATAGATACTTCCTGTCAAAGTAGTCAAAAGCTTGGAATATGTACAAACTCCAGTGATTGACTTCTATTTTCTATATAACGTGCAAAATCCTGTTTTAAAGTAATTTAATAAAATGCATATTCAGTATTTAATTTTTAATTTCTCATTGCCCTTTCAAAATGCAGGAGTTACATTGTGTTGATGCTATTTACCCCATCTGTTTCTAGTTTTCAAAAATTGTTTTGCCTTTCATCTATTTTTATTTTTATTTAATGGATTAAATTTCTTCTCTGGTGCTCTCAGTGCTACTTTTCTTGAAATACTTATTTTAAGCTCTTGAATTTTTGCATTGGTGGACTGATGGACCATGTAGGCCATTAGAAGAACTGAAAAGTTAAATAGTAGGAGTAGCACTGAAGACGTAATTAGGTGAAGCATTTATAGCTTTGGGTATGACCTGTAATGAGGAATTCTCTGTAATTCCTGTTTCCTTCAAAGCAAAACTGCTTAGTTTTATGTGTGCAGGTCAATACTTAACCCCCCACCTGCTCTCATTTGAATATTGCTCAGAATTATTCAGCCTGTTGCCACGTTTGGATGTTGCAGATAAAAACAATATTCTAGAACCTTCTGTGCCTCTCATGTTCCCCAGTCAGGGAAAAACTGACATCCTGGTCAGAAGAGATTCAGGGTTTGAATGTTTCAGATATGTATTTCAAGGTTGCATTGTGCTGTTTGACAGATTAATTGCATTTTTGTTTGCCACCTGCACTTTGTGTTGCACCAGCACAGGCAGCGCTGTGCCAAGGCCGTGTATCTCCAGAAGACACTTGTTGAAAGGTCTGATGAATTACAGTTTTCCAAATAACACAGCAACTGACACCCTGTAAGATTCCAGAGGGGAGAAGTGTGATATTTGTTTTGCAAACACTATTTTCTTCCTTTTCAGTGCCTTGTCAGTTTAGCTTCTTGATTTGCCTTGGTTAAGTTAAGGAAACAAAGATTGCAGCAGCAATAACATGGGCACATTGCCTCTCACAAGTGTCTTTTGTAAACAATTTAGGAAAAGAATTACTTCCCTGCATTCGACTAGAGGACAACTTAGCAAGATTGACTATATTTTAATCATCACATTTGTGCCTTCAGTTGTTAGAAGTATTTTGTTACATGGTTATAAAGGCTGGCAAATAAAACATAATGGTTCTGCCTCATACAAGACTCACAAACATCTATTTAAACATCCTGGAGATGGCCTGGCTGCATCCACTGAATTTGTGTTTTGGTACCCAAACACTGAGGGGTTTTTTTTGACGTGTCACAGACACAAATGTATGCATATATATTGCTTGTAGTCTGTTCCACTTCATCTGCTCTATGGAGTTAGTGGATGTGGCCTCATGTAGGGTCTCATCTAGTCCAATATTTCATCTTCAGAAGGAAAAGCTGCTCAAATCCCCATGGATTTGAGAGGTACCATTTGGCCCTTATTGTTCCACTTTTATTTAATGTCTGAAGCATGAGGAACACTTCTTATTTTGCTTTATATTTCAGTTACAAAGCTTTACCTGAAATATAAAATTAATTTAAGAATCATAGAATGAATAATAAAATGGTTTGGGTTAGAAGGGACATTATAGATCTCATTCCAATCCCCCTGCCATGGGCAAGGATACCTCCCCACCTTCCACTAGACCAACTGGAAGAAAAAGATGCATCCATCCTGGCCTTGAATACTTCCAAGATCATTCTCCTTTCCTCCTTGCTTTCCTCAACTTTCAACACAATGTTTTATGTCGTTTTGGGGCGTGCTATTGTCCTGTGCCTTTACAAAGCCACTATATTGTTAGATGCTTGGTTATACCTTCTAAGCAGATCACTCCCTTTTTAAAATCATTTTAAGCTCCAAACATGCCAGTTATTCAGCAGAGAGTAAATATTTACTTCCTGGAGTTTTGGTGGTTTTTTTCATCAAATGACACAGCTATATTGGCCTTCTCTTTAGTCTGAACATGAAATGGCCATTCCCAGGAAGAAATCTCCTTGTTCAACACCTGACAGAAAACTCAAGTAAATCTGATGACCTGAGGGTCTGTTGTTTTCATACTGGTCCATGTTGACATGAAATCTGTTCATCTTCTTTGCACCCTTTGGTGTCAAAATATCTGTGCTATTAAACTGAAGGCAGAAATGACGAAAATCCTGTTGACAAGTACATACAGTAAATGTGAGAGTGGAAATGTACATTATTGTTTTCCAAGAGATCAATAAACCTCAGTTACATGGGCTTCTTAAATATGATGGTGCAGACCCAAAATGCAGCAGGTCTTCAGGATCTTCAGCTTTTCCTGGTCTGGGATGTGATGGTGCAAGAGGCACTCGGGGGAACAATGGACATGGGCTTTCCTGACTGTGTGCTTTCTGTGGGGAAGCAGACAAATCTTCCTCTGTAAATTGGTTTTATTCTCAGCTGGGCAATGGAGATGTTCTGCTGGTCCAGCAGTGCCCTGCTTGACCCTGCATCCATCTTGGACCTAAAAGCTGGGATGAGATGCACCAGTAAGGGGTTTAGGGGTCATGGAATGCTGTTAGCCATTCCTTGTGCAGGACCTAGGGAATGTTTTGCTAGGCTTAAAGACTTCTCTGCGCCAGTTTTCTTGAGAGCAGTGTTACAAAGTTAAGGCTCCATTTAAGCAGCAGGAGGAGGAGGGGCAGAAGAGTTTGAAGCTGGGTTCCCTGGAGGAGGTTCAGTTTGAAATGTAGGAGCAGCGGTTTGTAACAGATCGGTGTGAGCAATTCCCACTGACACCAGCAGCCACCAAAGGATGGAGGAGAGAAGAGCCAGCAGGAGTTCCTGAACTCTGGAGCTTGCTCCTTTTCTGATCAAAGTCCAGATATTTTTATTCTTAGGATACACTTCAAAACTTGAAGGGTGTTTTTGTGAGATGACTGTAGTATTTTCTTATTATGTTGAGGGAAATCTGTGTGGATTTTCCAAAGTGACTGTGATGTCTATGATTACAACTCATGAATTTGTTATGGAAGTCCACACAGGTTTTTTTGGGGTTTTTTTTAAGTGATCAAATCACAAAGTACATAGGAAGCATAAATCTGTGTATGGAGTTATGAGAAATGTCATGAGAATTTTCAGTCTGATACTGCAGATCAGTGCAAATGAAGCCAACTCGGTAACTTAACAGGTCTCTTGCATCAGAAGTAGGACATAGAAATGTTACTTTCCACTGCATGATTTTTTTTTTCCTCTTGCATCATCTCACAAAGATGTCAAAATTTGCAAAATTAGGTCATTTTGACCATCAAAATTAAGAGGAGCTAGCCATTAGAATTTCAGTGTGGGAAACAGCAGGAGGGAGTTTGAGGGTAAGGAGAGACCAGCTGAGGTTACTCAGGGGAGGATGGCCAAGCTCACTGACTTCTTTTTCAAAGCAGCCCCAATACCTTGCCTGGCCCTGGCTGGAATGGGGGGAAAGTCCTCCTTCAAATGTTTTCCTCTGAAGAGCAATCTCAGTAAATTAAAGTTGTAAGTGTAGTGGTTTCAGGTACAAATCCCACCTTGGCACAGTGCCCTACTACATTCCCCTACTCAATTCAAGGATTTATATCTGAAACCTTACCTCTTTTGGGCTGCACTCCTGTGATTTGGTCCATGTGGTTTGAGATGATGAACATGAAAATCACTAATGTTAAATGCACTTTTAAAAAATGATCTAAAATAAGTGATTAGGAATGCAATGGCCACATTTTTATGCATTATTTATGGACAAATATTTGATATCGTGACCACATTTTTCATCTCTAGGGCAGTTTAATTAAATGAAACAAAATATAGAAAAAATAAATTAGAACTTTATTTAACCCAAGCAAACTTTTTACTAAAACAGAAATCAGTTTGCCATCTGTTATAATTGATGGAAGTCTAGATTGTCTCTTTTTCAAAGGAACATTTAGCAGACTGAGCTATATTTAAATAGCAAGGTTTGTACTTAGAACATCCAGAAATTAGGTTATTATTTATTAAAAGACCCACTGCATTCTCGTTTCAGTAGTGATGAATGCAGGAAAGAAAAACTTGTTCCCATCATTGAATTTTCAAGTACTTAGCTGTGTTCATACAATTACTGCTAAAATGTCATATATATAAATGACTGTAAATCACATTTACAAAAATGTACCACAGGATGATATTTTTGTGGGTGCTGGGAGAGAAGACTCTAGGAAATTCTGCTTAATCTGGGTTGTCGTGTTTTTTAATTGCCCAAACTGCACCTAAAACACTAAAAATGGGTGTTTTTCTGAATACCCAAACCTCATTGTTTGTAGTGATTAGCCCAGATAAGAATTTAAGAAGAGGCCTAGGCAACAGTTAAATTAAATTTTAGAAGCTGCACTCTTCTTAAGAGCTGTAATTTTGCTCCCAGTAGGCCTTTAAATGCTACTCACATGCTGCCTTCTAAGTCCCATTATAGATGTTAGTGCTCCTTAAATTTGGCTTTGTTTAAAAAGAAAAAAAAAACCCTTCTTTTTGAATGAAACTGCAAGCAAATCATTACATTAAATTGCACAGGAAATGATATGTGTAAATTGGATCTGCAGAGTCGTTACACAGCCTCCAGTAAACTTGGAAATCTGAGGGCATTGTATGGGTAGGAGAGGGGAGAGGCTACAAAGGAGGAATTTAGAAATACTGCCCTGGCACGCAGGGATGGTGTTAGGAAAATCAAAGCTCACGTCGAGACTTGAATGTCAAGGGCAAGGAAAAGCTTCTACAACTACAGGGGTAGTATGAGGACTGGGACATGTGTTTCTGGGGACATGATGCAGAAGAGGGTGACTGGGAACAGTCAGCATGAATTTATCACAGATAGATCCTGCTGTGTAGGCAGATTCACTTTGGTAGAAACCTGGCTGCATTTGGGGATCAGGGGACAGTGGTGGATAATGTTTTCCTCATCTTGAGCAAGGCTTTTGGCACTTGCACAGTGTTATCCAGGCTGGGGGTTGGTTGTGTCAGGTGGGATGGTTGTGTCAGGTGGGCAAGCAGAGGGGTGAGCTCTGGTCGGCTGATGGGGCTCAGAGGTCGTGCTTACTGCCATCTACTCTATTTTCTGGAGACAACAGCAAGTGGAGGAGGATCTGTGGTGTTACAAGATCCTGCTCGTTTAACAGTAGCAGATGAAGGCAGGCAGTGATAGCAGAGTGGAGCTGCAGCTTTTGACTACAACCAGTATCTCCAGATTTTAAAGCTTGTGTGTGTTTTTCACTTGTATAGTTTATAGGGTAACAGAATGGTTGGGGTTGAAAAGCCTGTAAAGATCATTCAGTTCCAACACCCTTGCCATGGGCAGGGACACCTTCCACTATCCCAGGCTGCTCAAAGCTCTGTCCAACCTGGCCTTGAACGCTCCCAGGAATGGGGCAGCCACAACTTCTCAGAGCAGCTTGTTCCAGTGTCTCACCACCCTCACAGTAAAGAATTTCTTCCTCATAGCTAGTCTAAACCTACTCCCTGTCCATTTGAAGCCATTCCCCCTTGTCCTGTCACTCCATGTCCTTGTCCAAAGTCCCTCTCCAGATTTCTTGAAGCCCCTTTAGTCACTGGAATGTGCTTCAGGGTCTCCCTGGAGCCTTCTTTTCTCCAGGCTGAAGACCCCCAGCTCTCTCAGCCTGTCCCCACAGCAGAGGAGCCCTCTGAACACCTTTGTGGCCTCCTCTGGACTGGATCCAGCAGGTCCATGTTGTACTTACGCTGGGGGCCCAGAGCTGGAGGCAGCTCTGCAGGTGGGGTCTCAGCAGAGTGGGGCAGAGGGGCAAAGCCCCCTCCCTTGATCTGCCCACCCTGCTCTGGATGCAGCCCAGGACACGGGTGGTTTCTGGGCTGTGAGTGCACATGGCCAGGCCTTGTGGAGCTTCTCACCCACCAGCACCCCAAAGTCCTTCTCCCCAGGGCTGCTCTCAGCCCATTCTCCACTGCATTGATTGTCAGAGGCCTTCACTGAGAACAGGTTTGCACTGAGCCTGCTAAAGGGGAGTCAGAAGTGTAGGACAAAGCCAGTGGAGACTTTATTCTCCCCATGAAATGCGTGAACACCCTTCTTATGGAAGCTCTGTTAACATTCAGGGCAATTGAGAGCTTCTATTAATCAATTGTTAGAAATACGAGCAAGGTGTCAGGTTCTGCTAAGCCCTTGTGGAAGGATGGGACAAGTCCACACAACTGTGCTGCTCTCACCTGACCATGGGCAAATGGGTAAATCCTGGTGGGAAGTTGGCTGCAGGACCAGCAAGCTCTGTAGTTCAAAGGGATTTTCCTGGAAAAGATTATTCCATGGCAGAAATTATCCCCTTCTGCTTTCTGAGACTGATGTCAGCAAAGAGGCCAATTTTTCATCCTATAAATACCTGTTTATAGCTTGCATTTTTTCCCCTATCACCTTGCCTATAGCTAATTTGTAATGGGAGAGAGAGTTTAGCCAAGAGAATGTGTGGTAAAAGGTTATTCTTATTATCTGTATTTTGCTAAAAATCAGAATGAGTTACCAAGACAGTTGATTTTAAGGCAGGCATTATCCAGGGCAGGGTACAGTACTGATTTAAACATTTGTTTTATGATGGCATATGTTATTTCAATAGCTGTAGCAAGCATTTTAATAAAATATGGATTTATTTCACTGAAAAATCTTTCAAAGTTTTAGTACAGCTGTGAGCTGAAGTTTATTTTGGCACACTCAACTCTCCTGTCCTCTACATTAAATGTTTAATTGAATCCCTCTAGTCTTTCAGTTTAACATCCTGAAAACTGTCGTCCGAGTAACAGTGATATTGTTGTTTCACGTTCATAATTATTTTAAGAGGTATGAAAAACAAAAATTAGCTTGTATTAATGTCATTTTATGTAGTAAATAGTTAAAGATTTAATTTGAAAATTTAGTCTTAGCGTGTGGAGGTCTTGCATTCTTGGATTGCAAATCTTCATTGAGTTCAGGAACATCAAGTCTTGATCCATAAAGGAAGAAGAGACTTCTCAGTTTTCCCAATAGATTGGAAAACAGAAAAGTTGATTATGGAAACTGTAGACCTATACATAGTTCACACTTTCTTCATGTGCCATAACTATTGCAGAAGTGACGTGTGTGTTGTGCTTCTCAGGTCCCAGGAAAATATTTGATTATTTTTTTAATCCAAGAAGTGTTTTGTGCAATTAATAGTAGCCCTGTGGGGGAGGATGAAGAGTCAACTTTGTGGCAGATTTTGGTTTAAGCTGGATTCAGAGGATCTGAATCAGTCTGGACCTGAGGGTTGGGATGTCCATGGCACAGGGCATGGTGAGTTAAACACGTGCACATCTTTGCTGGGTAAAAATTAAGGATGAGAGAAGGGCACAGGCAGATGGAGGCACTGACATCTATTATTGATGGATATGGTTGTGATTGGAGTACAGTTACACAGATTGCTAAAAGCTCAGAGCTGAGATAGCCATCTCATAGGAAGCAGGATTGTCTTACACCCGCTGTGTTTGGTTCTTCCGTACAACGTAGGTATATCTGGCATTAAAAAATAAATGTATAAACCACACTGGAGTTGACAGTCTTTTCTTGACTCTAACAACAGTAGTTTTTTTTGTGGTGTAAATGCTTTAGCAACACATGAATACAATTTTTATTGATCTTAATTTCTCCTTTCCATACTCCATGATTAATTTATTGTTGTTTTGGTGATCTTTCAAGGTTTTGCCCAACAGAATTCTTGTCGCAATTTTTACAGTTTAGTTTCCTAATTGGATTTTTGTTTTAAAATGAAAGTAAGTTTTTTTTCTTAATCTTGACCTGCCAGCTTTATCTACCTTGGAAAGGACCACTCCTCTCTCATCAACTCTGTTCTTTATGTAATAGTAAAACATTCAGCTCTAGTAGAAGTCAACAAAAAATATGTTAAAATATGATTCAGTGGGAGGCTGAGGTGATACTTTCAAAACACAGTAGCTGTATTAAAACAAATATAATTTTAAAGACCTTCAAGTTTATACTGTATTTTTTTTAGCAGTAGGAACTTACTGGTCATAGGGAGACCTGTGTTCATGGACACGAGACAGACTGGGGGAGTGCAAACTGCAGGTTAGATAGTCAGCCTCCTACAGATGGCTATAGGATATTTCTTTACAGGGAAGCACTATCTAGTCTTTACCAGATTAGAAACCAGAATGATGCCACGTTGCTGACACAGCTGAGATCAACACCATGGATGAATGTGTGCCTGTCCTTGGTCTCATTAGTCATATGGAGAATGACTCCTCAGTTGTAGAGGGATATCTAAATATGTTATGGATTTGCTCTGACAGCAAGCATGAGTGTTTAATAGGCAAATACTATACATATTTTAAAGATGAGGAACCTGGATACATAGAAGGGAAGTGGTTTAGGATCACAAGGTTGATAGGAGACTGGTGACAGAATCAGGAACTGATGGTATGTTTCCCAAATCTTGGCTGGTGCATTAGTCCTTCTAATTTCTCCCAGTTATGAGGCACTTCTGTTCCCTTACAAAAGTGACTGCCAGCAGAATTCCTCTAGGCTCTGTCTTGTGCAACTTTTTGCAAACTGAATGGAAAAGTCTAAGCTGTGTCATCAGTTAGAATGTCAGCAAGTTAAATACCAAAAACTGATGGGCAACATCCAGATCTGCTTGACAGAATACAGGAATAGTCTTGCAGTGCTGAGAGACAATGTGTTTAGAGAAGCACTGACTGAGCTGAACCTGAGCAAGGCAGCAGTGTTGGTCCCTCAGGATTCATTGCCATTATCTGATGGAGGACATTTCTGCCAGCAGCATTCCCTGTGTGGGGTGATGAAGATGCCACAAACTTAATCTCATTCCAGACTGCTGTTGGAGCACCCGGCACCATGATCTGTTTATTCATTGCTGGTCTCCAGACATCCCATTTTGGTGCACTTGGATACACAAGTGCATGAGCCCCAAACTATTTCAATTATTGAATGGCAGTAAAAAGAATTTGTTACTAATTTAGAACTGAAAGTCCCTAAGGTCAGTGTTTCCCATGCTGTGCAGGGCTTCCCACTGAAGCCCCGTAGAAATGTCTCTCCTCTTGTGTGGTGCTCTCAGTGGCATCACCACGACCTCTCTCCTGGAAATAAGCTGGTTTATGGTTATGGTTTATGGTAAGACATCCTTCTTCATCACAACTTCTCAGTAGTAATTGCTTCTTGTTAATAGACATCAGGAGCAGGGAGAGACTGGTATCAGGAGATGGTGCTCTGTGAGAGACAGCTCATCTGTTCTGTTCAGTCCTAGAGGGAGTGAAGCAGTGACCAACATTTAGTCAGCGCCAAGTTTTTGGAGCTGTAACTCCCTGAAGTGTCAGATCAGGAAGGAATTACCAGGTTACCTCAAACCCTCTTTGTATCATGTATATATCTGATACAGTTCAGCCCCAAATGTTTTATTAGGCTGCTCTTTCAGAAAGGCATTTGAAGTATTCAGGAGATAAAGACATGACCATAACCTTTGTAGTATAGTCAATAACATCCACTTGAACAACAACAACAAAATAAGCTAGAAAATACAGACTTTTGAATGAGCTTCTAAGCTGCTCAGTGTTATGATGTCTTCCTTTAAGATTAGGCAGGCTTTTAGTGTCTGGTATTTTCCCCTGCAAAGTGTAATCATGTTATCTCTCAGGGTTTTTTTTGGCAATCTGAGTACATTGTGTTCTTCAAGGCATTTTTTTCTCCAGCACTGAGTTTCTCCTTTTGCAGCCTTTTGCCCATACAGAATATGGATGCCAGAGCTGGCAGCAAGAGTTCACTATTTATAATCTTGGTAATCCTATCCACAATGGCAGAAATTTCCTCCATACTTGAATTTAAGGATTTTTTCAAGGAAAACATGACTTCCTCAGGTCAAGGTGTGGTTCATGGAGCTCACACAGTTGCACATCCCTTTTAAGGCTCTAATTCCCTACCCTGTCAGTGTGACAGTAGTCTTTTCTAATGGCAAAGCTTTCCATCTTGGATTTATTAAAGCATGTTGTGTTTCTTCATTTATCTGTGATCCAAAAAGACTGTGTGATTGCACTTTTGCTATTATTTTTAGTCAGTTATTATTGTTTTTATGATGTTCATAGTAATTTTTGCAAAGATTTTCTATTTGTGCCCATATTGTTGGTGAAGATGATGACAAATACCCATTAGAAAATCTTTACTGAGAGAGTTTTGCATTGACAAATGCGTCCTAAGATAACTGATCATAATCCTTTTAATATGTGTTTGTTTTTATCAGCCTCATGTAGCACTAACTTCTTAAACCAGAATGTCAGTAGTGCTAACTTGGACATCCTGCAAAGCTCTAATTTGTTGCATCTTCGTGGTTGCCTTAAAGCCATAAATGCTTTTGTTAGGTATTTATGAATCCTGGTGATGAATGTAGTATAAGAATTAAGATTATTACTTTCTAATGAAAATAATTTGCTATTTAGTAGAAATAATCAACAGTGTATAAGTACACAGTGTCTGGATTTCATTAGCTGTTCATTCTTGTTGGCCAGATCGAGTTTAGAAGTAAATTTTCATACCAGATGTGCCCAATGGCCCAAGAATTTCAGCAATTGCACTTTATTAATTAATTGAGACCATAATCTAGTGCTAGGAAAAAGATATTTAAAAATAATTTAATAAAACCCCCATAAAGTAGCCTTCCAGTAGGGAAAATGGACTTGGAATGTATTTATTAGTATTTGGCTCACTCCTTTGAATCTGAATGTGCATGCACAACTGCTTGCAATTAGAATTATTTTTCCTAATGCATCTGTGTGGGTGTGCTTGGTTTCTGTAGAGAGAGATGTTGCATTTAACCATGTAGTGAGTAATTTATATAGTACAACTTGTTTGGGTCAGAAAGAAGTAGAATTACACTGTGATATTCTTACATTTCTGGTAGTGTAAGCTGCTCAAAAAATCTATTTTGCCATTATCTTGATTATTTAAGTTCTTTGGATGTCCTTGTGAGAGCAATAGACTGTGCTTTCCAGCTGAAATTATTTAGCTGTTTCTTTCCTCAGTTAATGTAGGGAGAGAAAATCAATATAGAAGATAATATTTTAGCATTAGTTGATCCTAGGGTCTTATTTGGTTCCAGCGTAGCAGGCTAAGTAGCAAATGCTCTTAGCAATTGTTTCTGTTAGTGGAATTTTGAAAGCACTAAGAGAAATCTTGATCCATGGAGACAGTACAGTAATTCACATTGACATATTTTCCCCATTTGCCACAGGGCAAGTGGAACTATTAATGCTCCTGTGCAAAACCTCTTTTCTCCTTTCCTCTTTTTTTTTTAAGAGCAGAACAGAAACAGTGTTGATCCTAACAGTGGATTATATGTAAAATTTTAAACTACCCTGCAGGCATCAGGGGGAAAAAGGTTCAGAAAATGTGCCATGACTGAATCTTCGCTTTTTTTTCTAAATAGACCCCCTGTTCCATGAGTATACATATTTATTTATTTACATGGTGTATTTCTGTAGTGTTTTGGAGGTTTGATGGTTGTTTTAAGAAAGAAGGCATCTCTGGGTCAGGGAGCAGGTAGCAGCAATTGTAAAATAAACTGTTTGAGTACTGCATGTCCACATGAACTGACTCTAACAATAAAATGTTCTCTGAATCCATTCTGTGTTCCACAATGTACAGTCAGCGCCCAATGGAGACAGCCGTTCCAATCATGTATACACAAGGAATATTTGTTATCCATTGTAGTATTTTGCCTGCAGCTTTCAGAGACCCAATTTTATCTTCCCTTAAGCAGCCAAAATGATGTCAGCATCAGCATGGTACTTTTTTTGCTTTGAATGTTTCAAGAACCAAGAAATTGAGCTGTTTGTTGATAAATGAAGGTTTATGTAAAATACATATAAATTTAAGCAATTTAACTCAGTGCAGTAAAATGGCCTTTGAAATGAGATTTAAATGTGAGTTCTTGAAAATCTGGTTGGTTAGATGTGCAGAAAATAACAGACAGTTGACTGCTAATAATGCTATAAACAATAATTAGGCTGTGAGGAGCAGTTAATGATAGATGACCAAATATATATTATATATCTTCTCAATGTGCATCATCTTGGTTTTATGTTACTGAACTATGCGTGTGCTATTAGATTAAAAGTTAACTAGAAAAAATTTCTAGATAAATTAGCAAACAATTTCTGTGGTATCCTTTCCCTTCTATCATTTCCCTTCCCCCTGCCCCTTTTTTTTTGTTTTTTTAAGAGAGCCAAGAGACTAAGCTTAGGTCACAAATGAGATGAGTTTGATGACCTCAGCCTATGGCCTCTCAGACATCTGTCTACATCTGAAAACATCCATAGATTTTAGTACAGCTGGAAATCTCTTGTCAGGAAAGATTCAGGAATAGACTGGGAACACTTAATTCTGCTTATAATTGTAAAACCTCAAAAAACAAACAAATCATCTCCTTCAGTACTTGGTATTTAGTAAAAGTTACAGTTATGATGCATGAAAGGAAAAAAAAATNAACACTTAATTCTGCTTATAATTGTAAAACCTCAAAAAACAAACAAATCATCTCCTTCAGTACTTGGTATTTAGTAAAAGTTACAGTTATGATGCATGAATGAACCAAAGTAGGGTTGTTTTTCTTTTTCTCCTTATACTATTTATTATCTCCATGAATTATTGTTCATTCCTCTCTTGTGATAGTTCTTTCTGATGTGGGCTTCTCTGTAATGTTAATCATAGAGGTGCAGCCTCTGGGAAAGACACAAACTTTAACCTTTCTGGGTCACGGGTCTCGGAAGCCACTTCAGTTAGAGATCAGCACAGTACAGCGATACACAGCGTGTTCCCATTTGTTTCCAGGTCTTTCAGGAAAAGAGAATTAATTATTTATACCTTATCTATATACATTTACTTATTATTACAGCTCAGTTGTCTTTAGCCTCCAGTAGTTAATTTAAAGTACATTTTTCCTAAGGTAACTTCATCATCTGTGATATAACTTGCACTGTTCATGAGGCGTATCAAATCATTTTAATTAAGAACCCAATCTGTTTCAATGGAAGTATTTCCCTTTTTGTCTATGTCTGCTGAACTTTCTTCTTCCTGTGGTGATGTACAAGCCTATACTGTGATCATTCTTCCAGATACATAAAATAATACAAATTAATAAAATAATATTCTGATATCAGTGACTCTTCAGCTGTTCATAGAATTATACAGGACCCAAAGAAACCATAAGAATTTGAAGGGAAAAAATAGGCTTTATATACCTTAAGATCTTCCTTGGAATTACGTGATAAAAATGAAAACTTAAAAATTGTTGATTGCATCAGTGTTGCAGATTTTTAATGTTTATTGTGTTACTTATGATCTTGTAATTCAGATGCCACATCAATGTAGTGAAAAAGAATAGTTCATTACATAAAAGCAGTATAAGATACCCTGCTTCATGAAAAAGACATCGTATGTTAAGAAACCAAGTAATTATCTTGATGAAATAAATTTTAAAAAAATGAAAAAAGCAGGATAAGCAACATGGTCTGCATTAATTGAAATTGCTTTCAAAAGGTACGTAATGTTCCAAGTCCTCTTCTACTCAATACTCTGTTCCAGGAAATTTACCTTTCAAAACTGTCAGAGAATTTATTTTAATGCCGTTTGTTTTGCTCTGCAACCACCTTCTATCATTTACCAGCAGTCCTGCTCACTGGGGAGGTCCCAGAGGACTGGAGGTTTGCAAATACAACAGAAGGGCCTGGAGGAGGATCTGGGAACTACAGGCCTGTCAGTCTGGGCTTTATGAAAGGCAGGGCCTGCTTGACCAAGTGATCTTCTATGCCAGGGTGATTCACTGAGGGGATGAGGGAAGGACCTGGACAAGTGACAGGACAAGAGGAAGTGGCCTCAGGTTATGCCAGGGAGATTTAGATTGGATATTAGGAAAACTTTCTTCATGGAATGGGTGCCCAAGCATTGGAACCGCCTGCCCAGGGCAGTGGTTGAGTCACTGTCCTTGGAGGTATTTAAAAGATGTAGATGTGGCATGTGGGGACATGGTGTAATGGTGGCCTTGGCAGTGCTGGGTTAATGGTTGCAGATCTCAAACTATTCTGTTCATAGCTCAGGATGAACTCTTTGTGGGCTTTCCACAGTGCCACTGTGAATCACAAACGCTGCAGATGTGTCAGCCCAGCCACCTCGCAATGCCTGCCTGGCACACAGCAAGAGCTGTGTTTAAAATTGCACCAGTGATCCTGCTGTGTCGGGAGTAATGGCTGTTGTGAGATGATGGAGTTCCCAGAAGACACTTGTAGGACCACAGTTGTGCTGTGCTGTGATACAAATTTAACAAAGCATCTCTGTCAGATGGTGTTTTCCTGTGCAGAGGAGTTGAACCGTTAAAAAGACAATGATTTAGCAAACATTTCCATGAGATGTGTTCTCTCTGCAGTATCTTCTTCCTGTAATATGATAAGGCCTTTGGAAAGTTTATCCATTAATCTTTAAATAATGCCATCCTATCATAATGCTCAGTGCTGCCTTAGTCTGTAAGTCAGGGTATTTGGCAGTAAAGATCAGCTCAAATAGCAGTAAATCTGTTGATACTGATTATCACCTCTTTGAATCGCCTTTGCTTCTGTAGTGAAATTCTGTGTTACATGAATATAAGTAGTGTGATCTTTCTGCTAGGAGAACACGCTGCTCTCTCATTATTCAGCTATACAAAGGGAGTGTTTTCAATATATTTAATTTTTTTTTTCATATCACTCTGTAAATCATGTAAATTGATGTCCCTTGCAGATCTGAATTGTATCTCGGGAGTCTTGCGTAGAGATAAGAATTTCTTGCAGTTTATTTTTCAGCTATTCAGTTTTAAGTCTTGAGAATAGGAAGTAAAAGAGCTGCACAAGAGTATTTTGGGTTAATAAAAGAAAAAAAGTGGGCTTCTCAATAACCTCCTATAGATGTTTGTTAGGAAAGGATACATGCATTAGGAGAAGGTTAAAAATATTAGTGTGTCGCTGGGTTTATGGAGGCAGAGAACATGGAATATGTTTCTTTGGCTAATGGGGTACATGTTTTACACATGAAAACTTGCTAGTTTCTTTTTACTGTTCTAAAGCCATCGACCATTCACTGTAATGGATTGTCTAGCCTGTATATTGTTCCATATGTTGTAAATATGAAATTGATTTTCACCGCCCATCTCCTTGCTTACTGTTCTTCTCTACTCTAATTTTCCTGTTTTCTTAGAGTGTAAAGATCACTAACATTGGTATTATTTTTACTTATTTAATAGGATGTTTTTCTCATTTTGTTTACAAATCTCTGGATATACTACTTTTTAAATTAAATTAAATAATTTTAATCTCCAGGTACAGCTTGCATGTTTTGTTGTAGTCTGTTAAATTATCTAACAGTTATCAGTGGGCAGGTTTTACTGCATTGAGGCAAATGTGTTCAAGTTTTTCAATGTGCCAATTTCTTCTGTTGCTTGTCACAGCTGCTGTGCAAAGTGTGGGCTACTGCAGGTACCTGAAGTGCTTGACTGATGGGATGCAGCTGCTGACTGGTGTTGGGGTGCAGCATGATCAGATTTTAATTGGATGGGGATGTGATAAGTCAGGGACAGGGACAGCCAGGGAGGTGCTGTATGTCTCAGGAGCTGGTGTGGTGATTCACTGGAGGTCACTTTTTGCTCACTAATGAGCCACTCTCTTATCTTAGCAGTAGGTGATAGTGGAGTGCTGGTAGTGCAGTATTTCATGGTGGTACAAAGCAGTGCTCAGTTTGGAAGAGGATGAAATTCAAGCCTGGTAACTTGTCATCATCCTGAGTAAATTTGACAAAGCAGGAGGGTTCATTTCAATGTCATAAATGCACATAATCCCGGTGCGTGGTTATGCTTAACGTCCTTGACAGCAAATGGACATTTTCATGTAGCACTGTTCTGCTTTTTTCATCCTTTAGTATCCTTGCTGGTTTTTCAGATGGGTAAGACTTGTGCTTAGTTTCAGAGCAAAGTCTCTAGCTAAATTCTTAGTGAGATGTGGCTTTGATTTCATACGTGTTTAATTTTTCTTGAGGGCATCCTCAGTCTTGTGGTGTGTGTTTGAAACAAGGAAGTATGATGCTTTCTATGCCACCTAGTGAATGAATGACAGTCACAAATGCAAATATAATTGGGAACTTGAAAACTATTTTCGATACAACTTTTGCTTTTTTTCCTGACTACTTGTTGTGCAACTTTGACAAAAATAAGATGCCAAGTGTGTTAGAACTCTAGAGGAGGTGGAGGATAGTGGAGTGCAAATGACACTGCAGCCCAGTAAGACACACCCCCAGCAGCAAGTTCACTCAGGACATCCACTGGTTCTGTTTAGGCCATTGGTTCATTATTTTCCATATTACCTGTGAAATTGCCACCACCAAACAGGTTATTGAATCTTGTACAGACTTCTGGGTTTTGATCCCTTCAGTTGGCCTTAATATGTAGATCTTGTTTTTTGCATGCAGAATGTAGCATCATAAAGAGTATCTGGTTCTCATTATAATTCTAAAGAGACAGTCAGATTTCATAACTATTCTGCATAGGCCAGAGCCTACTTCCCTTAATCATCTAAAAAATAGCACTTTGCTTCATGACCAGGCCCAGACTGATTTAAAACTTGAGAAGTAAATTACTACTCAATAATCCAGTTCTATAAAATTAAATGCAGAATGTTGTTACGCTGGTTCATTATGTTGAAAGCATAGTGCATTATAATTTTTAATGGAATGTGAGTATAATATATTCTAAATGCCTTCTTTTACACTTTGGGAGACAACTGGATCCATGGTCTCACCAAGTGAGGGATACCTACTGTCCATGGAATTTTGTTAGTAGCTAAATGTAAATTTTAAAGGTTTCATTAATGTTTCATTTCATTAATAGCAGGACCCCCAGCGTAATATCTCTGCAACTTACACAGTTTGAATGAGCTCCAAGATTTCAGACAGGTGAGGAGGAGAAAACCTTCCCTGGGTCACTAACCCATTTTTTGTCCTTTCATGTTAATTGGCTGTTCATTCCTGGGAACACAGATTGCGCCGCTTCTCCTTTACCTCATCCAATGTCAAATCCCCACAGAAGCCCTGCCAGCGCAGAAGGGAGCGAGCCATATGGGGCAGGTTGCAGTTGTTCCTTCAAGTCTGGATTTATTCCACTGTGAACAGATGGACAATGGCTGACATCCACTAATGGTTCTTGATAGGTTTCTTCTGCTGTTCATCTCTATCTTCTTTTCTCTTCAGCCAGAACACAGACCATCCTGGAGATGGTCTGGTAACTCCTCCTGACTAGATGGAAAATGATATGTCTCATTTCACGACAACCAGAAAATGCAGAGGATTTAATTCCACCCTGGTTCTTACGTTTTTAGCTCTTGTATGAAGAGAGTGAGAAGAAGAAAATCCCTTAGTCGCTTAATACATCAGAGGAGAGAGTTTTTTTGTGTTCAGTGGTTTGAAGGAAATTTATTCTCCCATTCATTCAGCTCACTACAAGCTTTTTCACTTTGTATTTCCAGCATAGAGCTAGTAGAGCTGTTCCAGTCTGAGAAAGGAGCAATGCACATTTGGCATTTCAAAAATGACTTTGAATGTTTGACACAGGTGAACTTCTTGTTCATTAAGTGGAACTTTAATCTACTACTTTGATCCTTCACCTTCTTTCTAACAGTAGATGAAGGTCCTCTATTTTATTTCATGCTTGCAATGACCACAATTTCTTAAAGATGAGGCGGTTCTCTTCAGTCAATTATTCTTTTTTTTCCCATTTTCCCCTCAGAATCCGCTGAAGGTTTTTCTCCAAAATGACTTTCACATCAACCAGAAAGCATTAACTTCTTGTGGTGGGAAGTTGCACACAGGGGAAGTTATAACTAAAAAAAAAAGAAGCTGTAATTAAAATATGCAGTTGCAAAATCAAAGTAGGCTGATCTCTGTGTGTGTTCTATAAACAAATGCTTTTCAGGATCTAAGTGAAAGGATTAAGGAAATATTTAAATACAAACAAAGTTTTCTTTCCAGATTTTAAATAAATTGAATTGATTTAGTTTGATTATACATTTAAACAATCTATTTTAGGATAAAGGTTAAGTGTTAGGCCTGCTTTATGCAGCCATTCTTTTCTTCTGACATAAATCTCTCCTAGGATCTCATAATAGCATCTGCAAGATTTACTGTTGACAAAAGTTAAGATATTCCATTGAAACATAATCTTCCATTTTGATTAAAAATGCATAAAGGTTTTAAATTTATGGCTTTAAAAACTGTTACAATGAATGACGTCTGTTTGATAACAAAGCAAAATCATGCATGAAAGAACCAGCATGCACGGCTGTGACAAACCAAAGAAAATCTGTAAGCACAGAATAGCAGTATCTTTGTGTAAGAAAATTGTCAAACCTCACTATTCACTTCAGAAAACATTCAACATGTATCTTGGCTCATTGCTTAGGGGGTAAAACAGTAAAACTTCCTCTTTCAGTATCTTCAAAGTCACATCTGCTAAAGGTAGTGAACCCTAATGCACTGAATTTGTGAAAGCCCAAGGTCATGCCCTTATGATTGTCCATTCTGAGGGGAATAAAACTTGTACTTAAATTATACATGTGGCTGTTAACAGATACACTTAAAACAATGTATTTGCTCTGCAGCACATGTGCTCCTCCAGCTGACTCTTAAGAAGCCAAGAAACAGTTTGGGGGCTTTGAAAAATGCCATAATTCTTAGAGCAGGGCACAGAAAACACTCAGCTGTGTTACACTGCTGCTGAAAAAAGAGGTTGCAGTAACAGCAGTGCCCAAATGCAGTAAGAAGATGGGGATTGTTAGGCTTTGTGAAAGATGTATTGTAGCTCTATGAGCTGTAGTGTAAAAGTTGTGAAGATGACTCAATGTGAGGTGATCCAGAGATGAGCTGCTGGAGAAAGAAAGAAGCAAAACAGATGGGGGAAACCGGAGGCTTGGCTGGAGTCAGCTCTTCTGCTCCTGGATTTTCTCATGTCCAGTCCAAAACTAGGCCACTGACAGCCATGCAGGGGAGGAGGGCTGAATTTGGGGAAAAATGAGCTGCATTTTCTTAAGCTGAAGGAGCACAGCATTGTGTTCTGAAGGAAAACTTCAATTTCTCTTGAGTTATTTCACGTTCTTTTCCATCCTGAGAGCCTGCATAGTTTATTCTGTAGAGCAGGTGCCTTGTGGCAGCTGTCGAGCGGGGTGGAGAGGCCTTTTGGCAGGGGAGATGGGGTCAGATAACCTCTTTGCTTCAGCAGGTGCAACTCGGCTTGCTGCTGCGGGAGGGAACACTGTTGGTCCAGTCAGCATCAGCTGAGGATGCAGCCCACGATGTTTTCCCAGGAAGCATGAACTTGTGATGGGTGTGCCAGGAGGGAACTGAGTCCCGTGTTACCTACAGTGCGTGTATTTGTTAGGTCTGTGTACAATCAGAAAGGAAAAAGAGCAAGCATATGAATCCCTTCACGAAGTAGCGTAGAGAATACCAAACTGCAGTATTAATAACCTCCTGTTATTGAATCCTCCATCTGTTCATCATGCCAACTTATCCTCACTTAGAGCACTCCCCTTGTCATAATATTTTGCACCACACTCCCCTCCCTCCCCGAAGCAGCAGTTCCAGTTTAGATCTAAACATTTGCCCAGTCATGTAACCCCACTGAGGACATGGTCTCAAGTGCCTGGATCTGTTTATGTCTCTCTGTTAAAAAATGCAACTGAATTCTTAATTTCATTTTTGATTTTTTCCTTTTCCATTAGTAATTTTTTTTTCCTGAAGATTCCCTCATCCATATTGGTATTCACAGATATTTCTCTTGTGGTTTAAGTGTGTTTGACCCCCTAATGCTCATTCCTGATACTTTGCCACATGGCAACTGACGCAGTGAGGGAGAAAAAATTAATTATTTTCTCCTTAGAGCTTTGATATGTATGTGTTTTTATATTTTGCTAACATCTATAAATGGCAATAAAGTGGTTAGCCACTTTAAAGTGATTAAACCCAAATTTATTTATACAAACCCCACATGAGGCGCTTGGCTAGATGCTGCCCTAGTGATGCACAGTGAGAATTTAGGGAAACTGTTCTTTGAGGGATGTCTGAGACGTCTGTGCTGAGCCACAGGCTTTCCCAGGAACACAGGAGGAAAATGAAGATAAGTCAGAGGCAGCATAAACTTGTCCTGGGAGTTACCTCCCAATCCCGGTGGATATGAAAGGGACACACTACCTGGGAAATGATGGGGGAAAACAAGTAATAGGGAGCTGGAGCCAAGCCGCCGAAGGCTGCCTGTATGCTAAAATCCTTGAGTTGCGCCCTGAACGGATTCCTGAAATCCACACCAGTCGGAGGCTGAAACCACCCTTCATAACCTCTGGGTTCAAATATTCCCCTCACAGACAAACCAACTCCCGAAAAAGCCCGGGGGAAAATCTACCGCCCTGTCCGTTCTCCGAGTGAATTGTTCTTGTTTGCTACCCAGGAGACTCTGTCTTTATCCGAGGGGGTCCGGGTCCCTGAGGGATGCCGGGGCCGTTTGCTAACAGGAAATGATCGCTTTATTTCTGGAAAACCCCAGAGAAGGGATGTTCGCTGCCGGGCTGGGCTGGGCTATGGGTGGGGACGGACGAGCGAACGGCAGCGGCTCGGCTTCCCGCCCGCGGCTGGAAAAGGAGGAAGGGGCAGCTGTGCCAGTAGAATGAAAGTTTCTGGGAAGGCTGCAGCGGAGCTCCGGGTGCTGAGGAGAGAAAAGCCGCGGGGCAGGAGGTGGCGGGGCCATGGCGGCCGCCGCTCCCTCACCGCGCCCGGGCGGGGCCGCCGTCAGCCGACCCAGCGGCCGCGGGGGCGCCGCCACCACTTTGGTTCGCGTCGGCCGCCGCCGCCGCTGTTCGGGCGGGGAGGGCATGGCGGGCGTGGGGTGACCCCGAGGGACCGCGGCCACGTGGGCGCGATGGGAGCATCCCCGTGGGCCAGAAGTCAGCCTTGGATTCATTGAGTTTGGGCAATTCGCTGCTCTTTTTGTAAGAGCTGCCCCCACTTGCGGCGGTGCCGACCCTGCGGAAACCGCGGGGTTAGTTCTGGGGATCTTCAGGGCGGGTCAGGGAAGCTGCAGGAGGCACTGACCCTCACCGGGGGTAAAATTAGAGCGTTGTGGCTTTATTTGTTTTCATTCCTGTTAGTTCGTGAGGGAAAAGCCTTAGCCGCATCACAGATACAGAGAAACACCAGAAGTGCTGATGTTTTGGGATGCCAGGAACGGGCAGAAAGTGATGGGCAGGAAATTCCACCTGAACACGCGGAGGAACTTCTTTAATGTGCGGTGACTGCACACGGAATACTTTGCCCAGAGAGGGTGTGGAGTCTCCCTCCCTGGAGATGTTCCAGACCCGTCTGGATGCCATCCTGATCCATGCGCTCTGGGGAAAACCTTGTTTGAGCAGGGAGGCTGGACTGGATGACCCGCTGTGGTCCTTTCCAAAATGACCCATTCCGTGACTCTGTGAACGCAGCCGGCGTTAACTGTGCCGAAGTTTGAACAAAACAAAACAAAACGAAACANTAGGTAACCATCCGGCCTGCTCGCCGCGGTGCGGGGCGGGCGGGGAGCGGGGCGGAGCGGGGGGGACACACACGAGCGGCCGCCGCCGCCACCGCGCTTTGTGTGCCCGTCACCGCCGCTCCGGGCCCCGCCGCGGGGCGCGGNTCGTGAGGGAAAAGCCTTAGCCGCATCACAGATACAGAGAAACACCAGCAGTGCTGATGTTTTGGGATGCCAGGAACGGGCAGAAAGTGATGGGCAGGAAATTCCACCTGAACACGCGGAGGAACTTCTTTAATGTGCGGTGACTGCACACGGAATACTTTGCCCAGAGAGGGTGTGGAGTCTCCCTCCCTGGAGATGTTCCAGACCCGTCTGGATGCCATCCTGATCCATGCGCTCTGGGGAAAACCGGTGCCGGCTCCGAGCAGGGAGGCTGGACTGGATGACCCGCTGTGGTCCTTTCCAAAATGACCCATTCCGTGACTCTGTGAACGCAGCCGGCGTTAACTGTGCCGAAGTTTGAACAAAACAAAACAAAACGAAACAAAGCAGTGGCGACATCGCGTCCCAGGGCAGGTCTCGGTTTCGCTGCGCGCGGCCGAGCCAGGCTCGCCCGCCCCGCTGNCCCGGTGGCTGCTTTTTGAGGTTGGGTGAAAACATAAAGGGAAATAAAAGCGAGAGGCGGAGGGGCGGGGGGTGTGAGTCGTCCCGAAGTACCAAACTCAAAGGGCGCTAAAGCTGCGCCCGGGAGGGGCTTGGGGTGCCGGGTCCCCCCGGAGGGCTTGGGGTGCTGGGTTCCCTCTCTCGCTCGTGGGGTGAGCGGTGCCGGCTCCGAGCTGCGGGAAAGCTGGGCCGGTGTTTGGATAAACAGGAAGTTTAAAAGCGGCGTTTTATTGCTGTAAAAAAGTGCTTAAGGCCTGGCTGGTGGGATGGTTTTGGCAGAGCTGCGGACGGGTTGTGTGACAGAGGTAAGGCTCTTCACCCTAAATCTCAATTTCTCTGTTTCTTTCTTTGCCCTTCTTTTATCTATTTTTTTAAAGCATGCATTTATGCTGTTGTTTTGAAGGTAACATGAATAATATGCACAGGGTGATGTTACAGATATGCCTCCAGAATTGCCGGGCATAAATTGTCATGTTAATCTGAAGGTGATTTTTTTTTCCTGCCCCCAGACATAAGGAGACAGAATGTCGATTCTGTTTATAAACATTATCATTTTGTAAGCAAATCTTGCCAAAAGAAGGCTACAAAGCATAGAATAAGCCTGTTTACAGTGTAGATATGAGTCAGACTGCTATGCTGCTTTGTTTTCCTCTAAAAATTAAATTCAAAAGTCAGGATTTAAGTCATAGAACCGAGCTGGACAGAATAATGGTAGAAAATATTGTTAGCAGTGCCGGTTTTTAAAATTTCATCTGTTGTAACTTAAATTGAACAATTTCACAGTGCCTTATATTTTAGTAAGTGTTGTCCTTATCAGGAAGAATGTTTGCTTTTAGGCCACGTTGGAGCAGCTAAAGATAATCATCCCTTTAGCCTCATTGAAAATAATGAGGCCTAATAAACTGAAGTGAGTGTGTACTTTCTTTTCCAGTGAATTAAAATTAACTGTCATATTTGCGACGTGTGTATGTGTTTCAAGTGCATTGCACTGATTCCTCCTCCAGGGTCTTAAAAGATGTAAATATTCTTACTTAGTATTCGAGCCCCTTGGCAAGTAGTAGCCTGATGCCCTTATTAAAATATTTTAAATGTCATTATTCTGTCCCACTAGGAAGGGAGCAAAAAAATACTAATAAAAATAAAATATTCTTCAATAATTTCATATTGAGACTGCATTAAATAATACTTTGAAAATCTGTTTCTTTTATAAATAAGAAGGTTTAAAAAGCTGAGTATAAATTAGACTGCTAGCAGAAAGATAATTGTCCAGTGCATCTCTTTGTTCTGTGCTCTTATCTGTTTTATCTATTTATAGCTGTGCGTTGGTGAATCAGGCATGTAAAATTAGCAGCCCAAACTGCTAACTTGAGTGTATTTTATAATGTTGCTCTTTATTGACCCCCAAAGGCAGCAAGATTTCAATATTGGAATTCCTTAATGTTTGACAGATAGCGTCCTCTTAGTTTATTATTATGTCAGCCATCCCCCAGAGTGAGGTAGTGACAAAATATTTTGCCCATTGGCAATTCACGGGTGTATTTCAAACCAAAAGGAAACAAACAACCCCCTGCCCCCAACCTGCCTCTTTTCCAGCCTGAACAAGAAATGAGTGTTTATGAGCTGGCTGCAATTCATAAACAGATGAGAGAAAGTGGGAGAGTTAAATTGTTCCCTCACTTTTGTTAATATAGAATAATACTTGGGATGTGAATTTAGTTTCTCTGTGTTTGTTTGATGGCATTGAGGGTGTAAATTGATGCAGAGTCAGTGGTGTGTTCTCTGTCCTGCTGTAAACACACCCCCCATGGCCCCCCCAAATAACACAGATTCGGTGTTTCTCCATCAGGGAATGTGTTATTTCATTACTGAATTGGCAAATACAGTAGTAATAATCCTGAGAACTGCTGTAGTCGTGCTCAGTAGAAGAGTTTAGTCAATGAAACTGCTATTTTGAAATGAAACTACTCCAGTCACCTTTGTGAATTTTGCAGTTGAGTGTTGTCATATATAGTTAAGGAATAGCTGGAGCGTGCAGCTTCTGAGCACATAGTACACTAAGTGTAGAAAGCTCCTCATCCTAAATATTGCATATGCTGTGATACTTTGTCATCCTGTGGAGTTCTGATAGCATGATAAAAAAAATTACAGGTGCCCTTATGCTTGTCAGTTTGGTTACCTCTTGACTTGTCCTTCTGTATCATAAAGATAAAATAGTGTCTGCTCTTTGTTAAAAATGTGTGATCCTTCAATTTATTAATCTCTCAGTTTCTGAGAGCTGTTGTTTTATTTGCAGTGTTAACAGAGTGAGTTCCAGCTCTTAGCCAGAAGTGTGATCCCAGAGATCAGGATTGGGCTGCATACTGTGAAGTGTTATCATAGAGATACAGTAGTGCACTTGCCAGCGTTTGGAAACATGAAGTCAATCCCTCGTTACCAAATAAGAACATCTACTGCAGATCAGTGACTAGGCTGGGTCATCCCTTTTGGGGAGAAAACTGACATTCTCCCAAAGTACCTTCTTTTACCTGAGTACTGTAAATATGAAAAAAAAAAAGTTAAAAAAAGAAAAAAACAACTTGTTTTACCAGATAACAGTTTGAACAGCAGTGAGTGTGTAGAAAGGCACAGATTTGAATGTCTTCTAAGTAAAGATGCTGTGAAGCAACATGATCTTTGATTTATTCATGTGAAATACAGTGCTAAGCTTGAAACTGTGCTGATGTTTTGGGCTAAAAGTGCTTGTTGCCATTTTGTTTTGACTTACGTACGGTGCATTTGTAATAACGGTATTTCTTGAAGCTTATCTGGAGCACTTGGCTGCTCGTGTGTGAGACCTGCCTTCAAGAGTAGTAGTCAGGTTTTTGCCTCCCAAGCCAGCTGGGAACATTGATGAGGTGATACTCCAGCATGTGTCAAGCTTTCAAATCCCAGAGCAGTTGGCAGTGCAACAGCGTAGCAGGCTCCTCTGAGGCTCCCTCGCATCCTGGCCCCATAATTATTTATTTAGTGTGAGAGTAGAGATGAAGTTACATTTTTAATACATGTCCTAAAATTTAAGGTGAGAATAAAAGTTGTAGTACAGAGCCCTTTAGCTTTAGTTCCTCAGCTGCACGTGCTTTCTCACTCCCAGACAGAGGAGCAATGGATTTACAGTTTGGGAAGACAAATTCCCAGCTTTTGGGTCTCTTTCTCCCCTATAGCCTCAAGAGCAAAGATGATGATTCCTTTAAATCTGTGAATTGATCAGGAAAACATGTGTTGGAGATAAATCTAAAATTAACATTTCCTGCTGAAATGTAACCCTTTGCTCCCTCGCCAGGATTCCTCTGGGAGAACTGGAGAAGTGCGGCGGCGCTTCCAGTTGTGGCAGGCGGTTTAGGATCTCTGAGCTGTGATTAGGACAGGATCTTTTCCAGTGCACAGTAATCCTCAGCCCATCTCCCCAAGTGATTAATGTGATCAGGAGTGTTTTGGGAGTCTGGCAGCATCCAAGTGTTGGCTGACTGAAACTGGTGTGTGGTCTCATGTGGTGGTGCTGTGGGGAGGGGAAATGCTGTAAGCATCCCAAATTGTTTATGACATGAAAAAGGCACTGAGAGTCCCCAAATTAGACATTTTTGGTGCTTTTGGGCCCCTTTGGTGTTCAGCTTTGGTTTGGTGGTTGAAGTGGGTAAAAACTTCAGATTGTTTTTGAACCTGACCAGAGACCTCTCTGGTTCCTTGGTGAACAGGAGACAGTCCCTGGGCTCCTCTAATTTGTGCCACCCGGTAGCTGCCATCTGTGGCACGTCGGGATGGGAGGATCTGGATCTGGATTCCCCAGCCCCACCCGCAGGCTCTGCCTGCCGAAAACGGCCCAGGGGTGGATGTCTGCCTTAACCTGGGTCTTTACCCCTAGGGTGTTCCAGCAGTAATGAAATAATAATTAAAAAAAATATCACAAGGTAAAATGAAACGCCAAATTAAAAAATCCCTCAAAAGAACCTCTCCTGAAAAAATCTGTGCCGTAGATGAATAGGTTAATTGTTTTTTGATGTGCAACACAAAGTGTTTGTTTGCTATAGCAGAATGAGAAATTAATTTTTGAGGAAGATAATGAATTAGCTTGTTCTCTCTTCTGGAATATTTTTGTCACTTCATGTCAAACATGTAATGTTTCCTATATTATTATTCTATTTACTAATTATCCAGTTTGTTTCTAATCAATACAATTGAAGATTGACATTGTTTGATTTTTTTTTTCTTTGAACTAAATGTAGCTAATGCAATAGCATGTTTCATGCTGGTGTTTATTTTGGATGACTGTTGCTCATCCTTGCATTTTCATTTTTTTCTTATACCTGCCTTTTTCAAGGGGCTTTTAGAGGAACTTCCTTGCAGTATACCTTCCAGGGTAGTCACTCAGAAGGGATTGTCTGCAGAAAGCAGAAAAAGCTGGCCCTGAGGACAGTTGTTCAGCTAATTCTGAAGTTGAGGTATTAATAGAAAGCTTTCATTTCTGTTGCATATGAAGCCTTTGTTGTTTCAGTATTAAAGACTGAGGTAATGTGATTATATAATTTTGCTTTATGTGAGGTATTTTAAGGCATATTTTAATAGTTCTATTTACAGGTCAGTGGATGTCCCTTATCTGTGCCTGAACCAGCCTTCAGCAAGTTGTGTCAGCACCAGCAAAGTTACATAAGTCTGCAGTGAAAGTTGTTCACGCTTTCTGCCTGTGTGTGTGCCAGAGCTCACCACGTAACCCCTCCTCTCCTTTTGGTCTATTTAGGGGAGCTCTGATGCCAGCTCCCAAAAAAAAAAAAAAAGGAAGGAAGCAGGGAAACATTTCTTACTTTACTTGAGTCACAGTTCCAGATTCCTGTGTGCAGCCCAAACTCTGTATTGTTGGATGTGCTCTAACGGTGTTCCTGAATAGCACCAGTATTTTTTTATGGATTCCATCTTCTGCTGTGGAACACAGGCACACCCTGTGATGAGGGGGGTGGGAGTTCTGTCCTGGCAGGATGTGCTGAAAGCTTTAATAGCAATGAATTCTCACACTGCCATGCAGAACATGACAAGAGCATAACTTCTGCTGCCTTTCAAAGCAGGCGTTGCTTTGGCACCTTCTGTGCTCGGTTCACGCGTGACCTTCTGAGGCGAGAGGTGTCTGTAGTTGGGGAAACCACAGTGGGGACTCCAGCGTTGTGCACATTTACCTGAATGTGGTTTTGTGCAGAAGGGACATAGGCCCTCACCCACAGGTTGTTGGACAGTCAGGGCAGGGTCTAACCACAGCAGATGGTGATTTAGGAAAGCCGAGCTCTTGGGGCAGCAGAAGAGAGAGGTCCTGCTTTCAGTTTTGCTCATGTCAGAGCCTCTGAAAGCTGGGCTCGCTGCTGTTGCTGCTGCCATGTGGCAGATTGTTCTTCTCTCCCACCCTCCAAACATGATCAATATGAAAATTAGCCTGTGCTGCCACGTGATGATAGCAGGAATGGCAAATGGGACTCTCCAAGGCTGCATTCCCATCAAGCTGTGTTCCTGTCCTCTGGCAGGAGCGTGCACCATGTGCCATGAAGCCCTGTGTGGCTGGCCAGGCAGAGGAATGGCCAGCGGGCTGTCCTGCAGCCTGCTCGGACGGTGCACTGGCCAGGCAGAGCTCAGGAAAGAGCCAGGAGAGAAGCAGCACTGCAGGGGCTTTTCATCATCTGCTGCTACACATAGATTTTTTCCACTCTGCAAAATGTCATCATAGCACTTGGGTGAGTCAGAAGTTGGGAGAATGAGCCAGAAAGGAGCTGTACTAGGATGTGTGCTCTCCAGTTGGATTGGGCTGATGTGCAGGAGGGTTTGTAGGAAGAGAGAGCTGCCCCAGGCAACTCTTAGTCAGACTTAGAGTCAGCAAGAGGTGCTGCTGGGGGCTGACAGATGGTAATGATTGTGCCATTGATGCAGATCTCCTGTACCTTTAATTTATAATTGCAAAGTTTCCATCAGCTTCTGTGGTATTTTTACCTGAATATGGATTTTCAGAATTAACCTTCTATTTTAAGCCAAACAGTCCAAATTTTATGTTGCTTTTTGCATATTTGCAGCACTCTCAATCCTGCAAGGAAAATGTATGGCTTAGCAGAAACAGTGGTGTGGAGCACTTTGTCAAAATTCCCAGATGAGTCAAATTTCATTAGATGGTTGCAGCCAGTTTGTCTCTTGCTGAGTGCGTAGCTTCAGTCTTTGCAGAGTCATGCAGGACAAAAGTGTTTAGCAGAGATAACCACAAGCCAGTCTCCAAACTCTTAAACTGATATTTAAATATTTTTTCACTTTAATGTGTTTTACCAGATATGTTAAACTGTTTATTTTCAACCGGGTAATGAGCGTTTTCACATTTGTGGTCTACCAACCATCTTAATGTGTGTCTGGTGCTTCAGTGAACAGTATTAATGTGTATCACAGCTTTTCTCATGTCGTTGATTTTCCCATTCATATAATCAGGGTTACTGAGAAGTGATCTTCAGTAATTCAGTGTTATATGTGTGTGTTCCCATGCTGACTGGAGTTGGGCAGCTAATTCCATTTTAACACATTATTTTTTGACTGAGAAAGGTTATTAAGGTGCTGATCAAAGTCACTGCAGCATTTTAGGTTTTATTTTGCATCCCCACCAAATTCTCTGTTGCATACTGAAAGTCTGTCTATGCTGGCTGTGCTTTTTTCCCAGCCTGTCCTGTGCCAGGATTACTTTAATTTCTGCTACCAGCAGAAAGTCTTGTTCATTTTGGTTGGCTTGTGTTAGCTTTCAGGATCCTTTGAGATAAAAAATATGCAATATCAATTTTTAGAACCACCATAAACTAGTTACTTGCACTTTAAGGACTTACTACCTTTACCCTCAATCAAGATTTGCAGTGGATACTTCAGTTGCTTTATTCCATGAATTCTGTCAAAATTTCATTCATTTTTTTCAGCTCCTGCAAGGCTCTCGAAGCTGATTTGAATTGTGTTGAATTTGCAGAGAGTACTCAGTGTGGAATCTTCTCGTTACCCTAAAACTAAAGTGGCTCCCTTCATCTGCCCTGCCTGAGATCCGTGGTCAGCAGTTTAACCACCACAGCACTGCTCCTTTGTGGACTTTAAACTCAGCACCACCAGGCAGCACATTTTTATTTTTTATTTTTATGAGCAGAAGCAGCGTCTAAAATGACCTTTCATCTTTGTAGAGCTTGATGTATTTTAGCCACGCCAGTCTAGATAAGAAGAATGTCTTGCATTTTTTAAAAGCTTGTGGGAGGAGGCCCACAATAGAGGCTCCATTGTGCTGCTAGTACTGAGCGTACAGGAAATCACAAATTAGCTATGACGAGAGTATTGCAGGGGAGTTTTAAGTTTACTTAATTCCTATAGTATTGTATGGTTCTGAAAGGTTTCACAATACATTGCCTTTTGAGTCTGGTTATATATGTTGTTTGTATTTGGCAGACTTCTGTTCAAGGCTTTCTCTAGCCATGTCTTTGTTCAAAAGATCTTGTATTTTGAATCCTTGAATCCAGATGATTTTCCTTCTTACTGTAAATAGAGAGGTGTGCAAATACTCTTGGCATTTGTCTTGTGACCACCCTGCAGCCATCTAAAATTTAAAACCAGCATTGTGTATTCAGCAGTGAGAACCATCTCCTTCGAGAAAGAAATAGACAAGGTTTTTAGTAGGAATTAGGAGAACAGCCAGTTGCAGGCACAACTTTTCCTGTCTTAGCAGATTTGGATCCTGCAGGACGTGGAATTATGCAGCTTCTGGTTGGTACTGATGGGAGTTGGAGTGGGCTCACACATGGAAAGAATTCTGGCTGCATCCTCCACACTAAACCTGAGTTATTGCAGGATAACACTTCTACTAAAATGTTGTTCAAAGAATGGTTTGTTTCATTACTTGCAGTTGAGGAACGAGTTCTGCCACTCAGTTGGAAGGGACTCAGGATTATGGGAACTCTCCAAAATCATGAGTCTTATTTTCTTAATCCTCTGAATTAAGAAAGTACAAAAGAGTGTCTTACATGGAGCTGGTAATTGAGAACTTGAAGTACTGTGAATATTGCAGTTTTGCATTGATTTTCATAACTTTGCTACCGTCTCTCCTCTGAACTGTTTTTTAAGTCCGTTACATTCTGTTAGTGATTCTTCTGAGCTTTATGGCTTTGTTAAAAAAAAATTTAAAAAAATCTGCTAACAAATGCATAAATAGAAACTATTTTCTTAGACTCACAGTCAAGGGGAAAAAAAACCAAACTCCCAAGAAACTGAAAATGAAGTTTGAGGTTTTTTGCTGTCCTGAGGATACTCTTTCATAGAAATGATGAATATTCCAAAGTGTGGTTTACACAATTCCAGCAGCTATTGAAGTGCCCTAAAGATTTATTGGCAGGAGGGGATTTTTCTTTTTTTGTGCAGAAAAAAATAATGTCAAAATCATCTACTTCTCTCTCAGATTTTCAAAGAGAATTAATAAAAATTAGTTTTCATTTTAGAAGACTAATTCTAAAAAGAAGATTAAACAGTGGTTGTTTTTATAAATAGTAAATAACCTCACCTGTTACATCTAAGATGTCTTTGATCACAGGAGTGCATAGTGAAAAAAGTAGTCCATGAATAAGCCATATAATACCTGGGAAACAGCTTACATTTACTGAAGTATGATTTTAAGTCTAGTTAGTTAAGGTAGTTCAAGCCTGTTTGAACTCTTTTTAAAGTAAATAAAGTGAGACTAAGTGCACTAAGCTTATTTCACATTTGCATTAAGATATTTAGGAATCAGGAAAACCAAATTAACTTCGGATGGAATGTATGGAATTACATTGTTAGGCATGTGTGTTCCAGTTTTGAAGCACACTTGAGCATAAATACAGCTGCTTTGTGTGGGATTTGTACCTCTCTATAAAAGGAAGATCACTGAAGGACCTGTGTTAGGAATTTAATGTCCTATATGAGAACTGAATCACCTTCCTGAAGTTGTTTGGGGTTGGGTTTTTTTTTGTTTTCTTTTTTTTTTTCTGATTGGTTTGTTTCCTTTGTTGTAGAACAAGTTTCTGGTTACTAAAAATCTTAGTTGAGTACTGAAGTCAAGTGCAGGTACTGACTTTCAGGGCAAATGTGGTCTAATTATTGCCAGGGGAATTGGAAGAGGGGGGGAGCAGAGATGGCAGTGATAGGAGATGTCCCGAGTGGCTGTGGGATGGCCCAGATGGTCATGGTGGTTCTGTCACATCTGTGAGAAGCCTCAGAAGTGACCTGGGAAAATTCACTGAATTTTTCTATGCCCAGTCCCACCCTGCATTTTGTGCATGCAAATGATGGTGAGCTTACCTGGGAAAGCACTCTGGGATCTGTTGGAAACGGCACCAAATTGGAGTAGGATTCTTTAGTTAATGGTACTCTGAGTAGGTGCGTGGTTGATCATTTTTGTGTCTTGTTTTACCACATGGAAACAGTTTGGGAGGCAGTGAGCTTTCATTTGTGAACTGGCTTAAGGTAAATGCACTTATTAAAAAGACAACCTGTGGCTTGGCTGAGCACAGCGCTATGCAAAACATTCTGCTGCAACTGAAGGGCTTGCTTTCTCCAAATTAAAAATGTCATTTCCACCATTAAAGCTCTTCCTCTTCAAACAGCAAAAACACCTCCTGTATATTTGAATGGGGAAGTTGTATTTCACCAGTTAGCTTGACAGGACACGCATGCAAATGAACCAGCAGAGTACTGGTGAGTGAGGGGGCTGCAGTGTGGGGAGTGCTGTAATATGGGAAATACTCCCCACTGGGATAGGGGGATGGTGTGTCAGCACCCTTGCTCCTGCTGGGATGCAAAGGCTTGGAGCAGAGACATGATTGTGAGCTATTTTTACTTAACAGTTGAACTTTGGAAGAGAAGAAGTAGGGAATAATTTCTTTCAGTTTGAGTTTGCACATTGTACGACTTATTAAAAACTTCAAGATGACTGTTAAGTAAAGACAGCTACTTGAAGTGCCAGATGGAAAAGAGCAAGAAAACTGCCTTCTGTTTAAAACAGAAAGGGGATTTTTGCTCATTTTGTGTTGGGGTCTTCTCAAGTCCACAGTTACTGTGCTTGGTTCTCTCCAGTTCCATTTAATATTCTTGTTGATGACCTGGGTGATTGAGGGCACTCTCTGCAAGTCCTCAGATGACACTGAGTTGGGTGAGAGTGTTGACCTGCTGGAGGACATGAGGGCTCTGCAGAGGGGGATGGATCAGTGAGTCTGAGGTTCAAGAAGGCCGAGTGCCAGGTCTTGCCCTTGGGTCACAACAACCCCCTGCAGCTCCAGGCTGGGGGCAGAGTGGTTGGAAAGTGTCCAGTGGGAAAGGACCTGGGGTGCTGGCCAAGAGTGGCTGAACATGAGCCACAATGTTCCCAGGTGGCCAAGAAGGCCAGTTGTTTCCTGGGCTGTATCAGTGGTAGTGTGGCCAGCAGGAGCAGGGCACTGGTTGTCCCTCTGTACTCAGCACTGGTGAGGCCACACCTCGAATCCTGTGTTTGTGTGGACCCCTCACTACAAGAAAGACATTGAGGTGCTGAAGTGTGTCCAGTTGTTTACCCTGGAGAAAAGGAGGGTGAGGTGAGACCTTACTTACCATTACACCTACATTATAAGGTTTAGACTGGATAGTAGGAAAAATTTCTTCACAGAAATGATGGTCAAGCATTTAAACAGGCTGCCCAGGGCAGTGGTAGAGGCACTGTCCTTAGAGACACTTAAAAGACCTGTTGATGTGACACTTGGGACATTGTTTAGTAGTGGCCTTGGCAGTGTCAGGTTGCACTTCATTATCTTGGAGGTATTTCCAGTCTAAATGATTCTGTGATTCTTCTGTGTTGCAGTTTCTGTCGTGGGTCCCATGCAGATATTAGATGCTTAGCAAGATGCATTTCTCTCTCGTTGACTGTATGACAGAATGCAGGCTTCAAACGACATCTTGGTCACATGTTGCCAGCTCAGCTTCACAGCATCGGGCTGCATCCCTGAAATTGGCATGGCACTTTTTTTTAGTTCCTGCTCTCATTGTCCAGCAAGTGCTCTTATGGACATGGCAAACATTTCTGCTATTCTAGAAATGTACCTGCTTTCAGCAAAGCTGCTGTGGTTTGAGAAACACAGTATTGGCTGTTTGGTTTGGCCGTGAGATCCTTTGATTCCTTCTTTTGCAAAGCAGTCCATCATCTTTCTGTGACCGTTTTATATGGATTTAGTTCAAGGCCTATGTTAGTTTATACATAACTTGGAATAATTGTAAAATGTGAAAAATGTCAAGTATTTTTCTGTTGACTAAAATTTTTAAAGGACGTTTTTTCTGCCAGCTTCTGGAAGTTAGCCAGGTAAAAGCTAACATTCCCACAATACCTTTTCTGTGGGATAATGGGCAAGTTCAGGGCAGCATTCTTTCTTTCAGTTATATAAACAGACAGTGCTGGCCAAGGCTAAGAAGTGTTGCCGAACATGAAATTGTTGCTGCTTGCCCTTCCATTTGTTGCTCTGTTGAAAATGATTTGTTTTTTTCTTTATTTCATTATTGTTCTTCTCTTCATATTTAAATAACATGGAGTCTTCTGCTCTGTTGCCTTTTAAGATCTTGCCCAAGGCAGTGCTGTGTGAAAAATCCATGTGCTCTGTGGATGATTTCATCTCTGGTAGTGAAACGATGTCATCAGTATAAAACTGACTTTCAGAAGGCTCCAAAAAATAGAATGGTGTTTGTAGAACAGAAGAGATTCTTTGACAATAGATAAAAAGAGGTGAAGGTGTGAGAAGCAGAACTGACCTTTCATCTTACTCAGCCTTGTCACTCCTGGTCCTTCCAAAACATAGCAGGAATAATTGTCAGGGAAGTGTGGAGCTGGCAGTGCAGGTACTGTCAGCCAGCCCCAGCACAGGCAGCTTTCAGTTGCTGCTGCTGTTTTGTAACTTCTGTAATATTACACATTGATAGGGATTTATTAAAATACATTTTTCCCTGTTGGAATTCATATCTTTGTACTTCAGGAGTTTCTGAAGAGTTGGCATGCCACAAAGGTTATTGTGACATACATGACTTTACATATGGAGTTCTATCAGTTGGGAATAGTCAGTGTGTTTTGGGCCTGTGTGTAGATTTTCCTTTTTATTATTTTATTTTTTTAATAAGGATCCCACACACGAATTTAGTGTGTATGCCTAAAACCAGTAGTTTATACATGAAGAAAGATGCAGAAATCCTGGCCTCTCCACACAGCTGAATTGTCATTTTTCAGCTTGTACAAGAATGGCAGAAATGCAATCAGTTGGCTGTGGCCAGCCTTAGGGAAAGTTTGGAGAAATGAAGTGAGACCTAAAAAATTTCAGAGATGCTGAATGCTTGCTATATAGTTTTCTGAGCTGTGATGTGAGCATGGGTTTTATTTAAAAAAAAAAGTATCTTGGTGACTTAAAAACTTTTCAGCTTAGATCTTTTCTACTAGAATACATATACTTTTTACCCTTAAAGGGCAAAGCTTTTCCTAGAAAAATCAATGCCTGTTTAAAAGGGCAGCAAGCAACTCACATCTAAAAATTCTGTTCTTAGTAAAGTCTGAATAGACAGAAGAAGAAAGTCTGAAACCCTTAATCTTTCATGCTATCTGGATAAGCTGGAACATGGCTGTATAATTATTTTCTTTCATCCACTGATGTCATTGAAGTCCCTGCGCAGACTGAGGCTCGTAAATGAAACTAAAGATCATTTTCTGTGAACTTTGCATTTTCCCATGCAGTGTTTAGGCTCATTGTCACGTAACATCCTCTCTGTTCACATAAATATGAAGCCAGTTGGGTGGGTACAAGCACTTGTAATTTTCTATTCTCTACTAATGCAGAAAGCAAAAAAAAAGTAAAATTCAAATGGACTGAAATGCATTCGTGGTGGTGTTTCCAACTTCCAGTTCTGTAACTGTAATTTTTATCTGTTTTAAACCTCTAATGACTTTTAATATGTTTTTAAGTGCTAAATAGGAAGAAAAGCACTGTTGCTTGATAAAATAAAGACATACTAAGAAACGGAAATTTATTGTCCTGTCTTCAGTTTGTATTAATTTAGAACACAGGGTTTATGGACCTTTTAGGTGTGGTTATTTATTTATTGAGGTTTAAGGAGCATGTACTCAAACTGCTGCTTTATTGCATGTAAATGTCAGTATCTTGGAACTAGTTATATTTAGATGAGTAGCATTCTTGTCAATTCAGTATTTTTAAGTTTCCTTGCTTAAATTAAGTCTGGTTTGTCTCTATAGAAATTGACACGTGTGGATTGTATATCCCATGATTTTATGAATAAACTTTATTTATTAACTTATTGTTTGCTGTAGTACTGTTAGTAGCAGCATGGTTTTATCAGCTGTGAAGTTGAATTTTGCTCATACACATAGAAAAATTTAATTACATCAGATAAATAAGTGCACATGGCCGTGTGAGCTGCTTGTGTGCAGATACGTATCTGCTCGTCCCTAATGTGCCTGATTTTGCAATGAACATTTGGGTGGCAAAAGCCTGGCTCTGCAACCAACTCTGCTGACTGATTGCAGGACCCCAGAACAACTCTGTGAGTGAGGTGCAAAGCAAGGCCTTAGGGACAAAAAATGAAAATCCTAATGAAAGATGTGCACTAAAAAGTAACTTGGTGTTTTCATGTAAAACCTCCATAAGAATTGTAGAAATGTTCCCTCCTCCTTAATGGAAGTGTTCTGGATCCTGTTTTCCTTGACTAGAGACTGACAGCTTTTAGAAGTATTGTAATGATGAAGTGCCATTAGCTGCACACCATTCACATCTTAAATTGCAATTTAATTGTTGTGTTCTTTGCTATTCATGTAAAATAGTTGGGTATGGTCAGAATCTTGATTTCCAGCACTTCTACTTGCTCTTTATTTTCTTGTTTAGTAGGTTATTCATTTTTTGTTGAATTATATGTCTTTCTGTTATCAGTTGGCATGGAAACAGGGCTCCTTTATAGGCCAGTTGCTTTTAGCATTAATTTGCAGGTACTTGTTTTTGAATGTGAAAATGGAAACTATTTATGTTCGTCATCATTCCCCATCATTAATACGTGCATGCTTTCCTATGCAATGTAAATTATCTTGCCTTCTGTCTTTCAGGGAAAAATGTACTCTTAAAGGAAGAAAAAAAAATACTGCATCGTGTGCACTGTATTAGAAAGACTTCATATAAGTTTTTTTATACATATAACTTGTCAGAATCAGTGAAACAAAGACTAACACAAAAACTTAGTTTAAGCTCAGAAAGTACCCAACTTAGCAAAATGACACCACCTAGTTTTTGTTTCATTAATGTATTTATTGACATTGCTCTTTTTTTTTTATTATTGTCAGAGTGCCCTGTTTTCCTCTAAGAGCTCGCTGCATTTCACTTGGAAAAAAGTTAGCAATTTGCTTTGATCAGTACTGACAAAAGTAAGGGATTAATTTGATTAGTACTTTGTGATTTTAGTTAGTGGAGTTTGAAGTTCCTGAAATATGGCAATACTGGCAAAAGTCGCATTCTGGGCTTCTTTTATAGTTACTGGAGCTGTATTCATGGTGCTGTGATAGTGTCCTGCACTGACTGCTGCTTGGAGAAAAAACAGGTCTGTTACACATCTTCATGGAGAGTAGATAGGCTATTAGTATTTATTCACATTTATAGAGATTTGGAACTCTAGCTGAATAAATACTGTATTAACTATTGATAACTATCTAATTTAAGATCTGCTATAAGTAGTTGCAGAATTTCTGTTTCCAGTGTAGTTGCTTTCAAGTTCTTTAGGATGAGATTTAATCTCATTCCTAACAGCTCCAGACCTTTGTCTGAAGAGCTTTGTACAGATTGGATATGCAGAATAAAAATAAGATTTTAATTCATGTACTTTGGCTCATTCTTCTCCATCCTGTTCCAGGCTTCAGACACTTTGTTTCGCCAACCTTTTATTAGGGAGCGTGCAAAACAAATAAATTCAATTGGTACTGCTCATAACTCCATTTTACATGTTTAATAAACAATCAGTTCATCTGGCCTGTTTGGGTGTAGTTCTGAACTGTTTTTTCTCTATTCTCTAAGTTCAAGTACACACAGTTCAATTTCAAAGCCTTAAGTCTGTGCAGCATTTAACAAATTTCAGTGAAAGCACTACAGGCCTGCAGGTTAGAAATACAAGTTCATGCCACTTGTCCTATGTTATAAATGTCTGGCATTACTCTGCAACCATATTGCTCATTCTCTCTGGACAGTTTAAAAAAAAGGCTGTAAAATAAAACAAACCAATCCCTCTTGGTGCAATCCCCATATTTTTGCATTTCATATTTTCTTCAAATAGCTTTGGTGGAAAAGAATGATTTCGCTTTATGCCAAACCCTTCTACCAAAACTGTTCAGAGCTTTTTTGTAGTTACTTGCCAGGGCTTTTTTTTTTTTTTGAGGTTGAGAGAGTTTAGTGCAGCAGATGAGGGCTTTTTACAGCAGTTTACAGACCAGATTTTTCACTAATCATAATGCAGCTGTGAAAAGAAGTTGGGCCTTGACGCTTCCTGTGTGACAGTATCTCATCATGCAGAATAAAACCATTCCTTCCTCCCTTCAACCCCCCACCCTCATTCTCTCAACACATCTCTTGAAAAAGAAAATGGGTTCCCCACCAGTCTTGGTGTACTGCAGAGTAACTGGTGACAGGATGCACTAAACTAATTTCTTCCCTTTCCATCCCTCCCTGCAATGCCTGATGGCACTCCTGGCCCAGGAGGGGCTGCAGAGAATCACACTGAGGATAAAACTCCCACTATTAATTCACTTAATTCCCATACTGAATTGTAATGTTTCTGGTGTAGATTGAACTCTCATATTCTTTCTGGAACTAAACTTTCAGTAAGCAGCGCAGCTTCTTCTTACATATTTTTCATTCTTTAACCAGATGTTGAGTGTGGCTGGTGTCCCTTCTCAAATTCATTTATCCAGAGGTGAGCAGACTACTCACTGAAATCAAAGGCTTCCTGTATGGTGGAGAGCTCGCCCTTATTCTGCTGTGGGTCTCTGTCAGACCTCCCAGAGAATTAAGCTACTAGTCATGTTGTCCTTTAAATATTTTTGACATAAAAGTTTAATTATCTTTATGTGAAATATTTAACATAAGCTTTAAGGGATGTATAGCTCTGATTAAATTGAGAGTTTTATCTCAGCCTGAGGGTCGTATTTCACAATGTATTGTGATGGTGTAGACTTCATAAGGAAGTAAGGCTAATTCATTATTCCAAAAAAAAGAGCACTGGTGGAGTTTCTTCTTAAAGCACTTACTTCATTGACCAGCACCTGTTCGATCACTGGTTCAATGTGTCTTTTTTTAATCTGGTTTACAGTGCAGATGAAATAAATGACTTTCATCTGGGCTACTCATGGATATACAATTTTCATCACAAAGTGATTTTTCAGATTTCATTTGTTATTCTCAGCACTTGTTTTTCATCTTCCTTTTGTAACTGGGTTGACAGTCCTGACCCAGAGGAACAGAACGAATGAAAAGATGAAAATGTTTTAAAAGCTACAGTTTCTTCTGAAATAGTTGTTGTGCTGTCAAAATACCTACTAAGCAAAATGAGAGTGGCTGTAACCAAAGTTAGGGAGCAGAAGTAGTAACTGCTGGTTTTTTACTTTTGCAGTGATACACCTGCACAAATTTGTTTTGCTTTATATCCAGAAAATAGGGAAAGTAATGTGTTATGAAGACCTGTTACTCTGTCTCAATCCCAAGTTCAAGGATTC
Source organism: Leptocoma aspasia (assembly GCA_013399835.1). Taxonomy (NCBI): domain Eukaryota; kingdom Metazoa; phylum Chordata; class Aves; order Passeriformes; family Nectariniidae; genus Leptocoma; species Leptocoma aspasia. The sequence continues at coordinate 142,871 of VXAX01004436.1, forward strand.
AATCTTCATGTTCTTCTGTGATGTTCTGGAAAATAGTCATAATGGTTTCTTGGTTTCTGGGAGTTACCTGATAGCTGTTGTATTGCACTGAGGAAGCTCTCAGCTGTCATTTTCTCCCAATTTTTCAGAAATCACAGCCAGTAGGAAGCAGTTAAACTCGTTTCCCAGCATCTTTCCCTATGCCATGTCCACTTTCTGAACAACAGAATGAGTTTCAAGTTTACTTTGCATGAACTCAGTGATGATTATCTTTGAATGATAAAATTCAAATTAAAGTGTTTCCTGTTGGCTTGCAGAAATAGTGCTCCTGCAGCCTTCCAGCATGCTGCTGTTTATCCTGCTACTGACATCCCTCCTGTTTCTGGTTTAAAAAACGTAGGAAAAATTCAAAGAGTAAGGTTTCTTATTTTGGGATTTTTTTTTTTTTACTACATCCAATCAAATGGAAACCAGACCACTGTAATTGCTTCTCTGACTGTTGTCAGTCTGTATTTTGTTTCAGAAGAGGTCCATTTTTTGTAATTGTCTGTTTTTCACAAAGTGTGTCACTGCAGAAGTCTAAGGCTGTCACTGTGAGAGGGGGAGATGACATTTGCGTGACGCACAGATGTGCCGTGGGCAGATTTTGTAAATGTCTCTGCCTGCACATTGGCGGCCACATGAGCTGGAGCAAGTTTGTTTTTATGCTAAACCACACAGGCTAGAATAAAACTATGAACTGTCATGTTAACTGTATTTACAGAGAAATGTAATAGTGAATGCATTTTCCAAACTACAAGTGCTTGATCACACCAAAAATACAGAGTCAGAGAGAGAACATGTCAAGAAATTCATGTTGAGAATGATGAGTACCCTTTTGCCTTAAGATTCTCTAACTCTTAATAATGGATTCAATAATTCCTTTTATAATACTTCCCCTGTTACTAATGTTTTTTAGCACTGATAAATGTTTTATGCAATTTACAGAGACAGAACATGATTTGTGCCCTGAAAAATTTATAATTATCTGCAAAGCATTTTAGTGCATGTGAACGGACCCTTTTCAAGTTGAAAATGGTTAAACTGAAGAGACTAAAAGAAACTATAAAGCTTAGTAAAAAAAATGCAAATATAGGTCATTCTTAAACACTTCTGGCTTTTCACCATCAGAAAGATCTTAAAACGTTCAAAAACCTCCCCTAAACCCCTTCAGCATGTGGTATGTGTGGGAAGAAATATTTTGCTTCTCTCATCAAGTCATGGAAATAACTCCCAATTTGAACTGTTTTTCTGTGCAGCTTTAACTGTGATGTTGAGACCAGAGCCTTTGTAATTGAAACTCAAATTTCTACTTAAAGAAAAGCTTGGTAGAACAGCTCTCTTACATCATGTGCTTTGGTTATATTATGATTAAATGTAACATGATAACATAAACTCAGCTTTTGCCTTAAACTGCCTGTTTTATTTGGCACTTTGACTGTTGTTACTGGCTGGTTCTCAGTGAGCTTGTCATTTCTTATACATCCTGTTTGCTTACCTTCAAAATTAGTATCTTTTCAGAAAAAGCTATTTATTTAAGCTTGATTATTTAAGCTGCAAAGCACCCTGGATGGGAGGTGTAGGATTTTGATTTTACTATACTCCACATTTTCTCAGTTTTACTACTACACTGTTCTCTAGTTTGTAATCATCATCAGCCATTTTCTTAATATTGACTGAGAACAGCAGAGGTCGGGGGCTGTGGGAGGAAGCAGAAACTGAGAGAGACAAAAGCTTTAAGGAGCCCTTTGCAAAGGTTCAGTGTTTGTCACAGTTGCTTTGGTTTTCAGGAGAACATAATGAAGTGTAACTCGAGGGATTTTATTATCCTCACTTACCAGAATCCTTGCTACTGTGTTGAATTGACCTGTTTTAATTATGCTCATCTTAGCAGTCTGGACTATGTATATGTATGTGTATATATGTATATTTGTTTGTTTAAGTTTTTAGCTGTCTGTCTTAAAGTTTCCAGCTTTCCTCCCTTCTTCCCATCCCTAAAAAAGTCACAATATTTTTTTGTTGTTGTTATTTCTCTGTAAGGATTGCTGACACACAGCATCACGATGTTCAGCTGAGAGGATAATGCATCACATTTGATGCTTTCCCAAAATAAAAAAAAGTTAAGGAGTTACAAAGAAATTGGCCAGTATTCAATATGTAAAACATTTCCATTCTGTTATTTTTAGTGTCATTTGAGTGTGTTCTACTGACCTCAAAGAAAAAAACAATCTTGTGAAAATAATTTATCCAAGGCCCCACACTTGTTTATCTTCAGACTTTTTGATAAGGAAAATAAGGAGTGTTCCAGGTAATAGTTTAACGTTCTTGGGTCAAAGTACAGGTGTGCTGTTGGAGAAATTGCTTTTGGTGTTTGGGATCAGAATAAAGGAAACCTTTGATGTTGGCTCCACTTGGATTGTTTGGTTTCTTTCTCAGAGACAGAATCCTGTACAACATCTAAAATATGAGAAAAGCACAGAGACCATAGCCATTAGCACAGGCTACATTCAGAAATTTTATGTTGTAATAAATTCTTGGCAGTGTCTTTAAAACACAATGTGAAATTAATACTCTGAAAGCAGTTGTAATGACAAAGCTAAAAAGTGTGTTTTCTCCCAAAGCGTGTTTCCAGCTCAGGCAGTGGTTTAAAGCAAAACAAACAAAAAAACCCCAAACCTGCTGGAATAAAGTAACTTGCTATAAGAGTAACATTATTGGATAAGAGGAAAAAAATCAGTTTTCTTCTTTTTTCCTTCATAGTTCAAATACATGTGTCATGGGCACATCAAGACTCATTCCTTGAGGGAATTACATGTTAAATTAACACTTTGTGGCTGTTGAACTTATATCAAAATTACAGCCAAGATGCTAGTTCTGATAATTTGAAAATGGAAAGGCAATGGTTGTCTGCTTTCTATTGAATACATGGGTAAAGGAGACAGGATAAGGGCTGCTGATGCACTTCATGTGCAGCACAGCCCTCTTTTGCTGACGTTTTCTAGTCTGGTGTTATTTATCCTCAGTATTGCCCTAAAAATCTCCAGTACCACTTCTTCCATGGAAAGTATTTTAGTAAGTCTTGGCATGATCTGTATTGTTACTGGAATGGCTCAGGGAGTTAATCATTCTGCTCCTAGTGCAATTGTTGAAACAGATTGTTTTTCCAGTTTCTGCCAGCAGGAATTTTCTGCCTTTTTTTTTTTTTTTTTTAAGTCACGCCCATCCACCAATAAAGTTTATGGTCTGAAATATAAGCTCAGTTGTATTTTAAACGAGGGTTTGGGAGCTTGTTAGGGTGGGTTACCCCGCGGATGCCATGATCAGCCAGCTCCATGGTCACTGTCCTGGGGGAAGAAGAAATTGGAGATATATTCTAATATATACCCAGCATATGGTGCATTGTGGGAATGTCTGTAATGCAGGCTGGATTTATGCCTTGAGCTCTGCATTTTGGAGAAGCTGCCCCATCAGTAACTGGGAGATTGAGGTCCATAGTTGTGGGCAGATGTGGTTGCTGAGAGTCATAATTCTCAAGTTGGTTGGGTGTTAATTTGTAGGTCCCATCCCCAGGTTCACTGCAGTGATTCCTGTAAGTGACCAAGTCGTTTTTTGTGGCTTTTGCCACAGCGTGTGTGGGCAGGGGCATTCCACTGTCACCGTAAAACCTGTGGAGTAACTAACAGGAGTTGGCAGCCTTAGCCAGAATTTCTCAGAAGCTGAGATTGATGTGAGTGAACTCAACTAGGACAGCTCCACTGCTGCCAATTTATTTATCCTCCCCTTTCCTTCACTTATTACTTAATAAAGCTAAAAATATTTGAAACAGGTAAATACTCACTGTGCACAGGCACTGAGATGTTGCACATCCAAGGAGAGCTCAGTCCTTTGTAATGTTTTGCCTTTCCCTGGAGTTTGCTTTCACGTATCTGTTACTAGAAAAGAACACTGCTGCAGTATTGTTTTTTGGTTTTTATGTGTGTTTTATGGCAGATACTTAGACTTTCTGGGTTTGGTACTTGACATAGTTGTTACTGAATATTGTCATTTGTTTTGCTTTTTAAATGGTGCTGGAAAATTAAAACATTTTACGATAGTGCTGTTACTGCTTGTTTATTTTACATTAAATAGGTGTGATTCATGCTGTTTTCAGTCTTAGCTTGAAAAGTATTAGTTAAGATTAGGCATATCTTTACAGCATACTCCAAATATGTAATTTGAGTAATTTTTTGACAGATGTGAAATACTTCAGTCTTCACACTGATGTTTGAAGTACATGTGTAGTAATATAAAATGTTGCCAAATTATTTTATTTCTCCTTAACAGAACATTATTTCTGATCAAAGGCTTTCAAGATGTGCCTTGTGGGATGTTTGTTTTTTTGTACTCTGACAGGCACTTAGGATTTTGTGTGCACACTGATAGATACTAGACAAATAAGAGCAAAATTACTAGATTAAAAGAAAAAAACCACTGGTTAGGGATCACTGTTAAAATGTCCTCATGATTGTCAGAATAATGTCCAGAGAATGGCAAGTTTACTTGCTGTGTTAGTATGGAAAAGTAGTGAGGAATTATGATTCAGGTTCTAGTAACAGCAGGGAAATGCAGAATTTTCTTAAGAGAAGTCATTGGCTTATTTTGTTTTGGTTGTACCAAAAGGGAAGATGAAGCAAGAGCGTTCTCTCAAATAGTTGGTGCTGAGGCTGTTGTGTTGTCTGCTGTAGTGATTGCTTGGGTGCCCAGGCTCATTTCTCACAAGTGGTGGAATAATGCTGTGATGTGTGCAGAAATCTTACCCACATGGAGGGCTGTGGATCGGGGTGGTGATTACCCAGTGGTGGCGTTGGGTTTACATTTTGTGTCAGGGAATGAGCTGGGAGTGTCCTGCAGAGCTCTGGGCACATTTCAGCCTTCACCATTAAGAGGAGGATACAGCTGGGTGTGACTGCTCTGCACATCAGTGGGTCAACACAGCACAGGAAACCACTGGTATTTTTCTTGGGCTCTTGCAAATTAAAAAGAAAAAAAAGGAAGATGACTTGTTCTCACTGAGTTCAGGTAAAAAAAAAGCATAGATATCAGCAGTATTCATCCACTGTGTGCTTCCAGTAAAGTCCCAGCTTTAACCTCTGAGCCCTGGGGACTTCCACAGGGGCTGCTTTAAGTGCACATTATGCTCAGTTTGCTTCTGCATGTGTACTGTGAAGTCCATCTTGTTGCTTTGAAAACCAGTTTGGGATTGTTCCTCTAAATTTTAATAAGCCTTGCAGCAGGTTCCTAAAATCTTAGGAATTGTAGTTAGAAGCATTAAATGAGTTGAGAAAAGAAGGAAATTAAATTTAATCTGCTACGTAATTCAGTCTTCTGAGGGTGGCTGTCACTTTTTTGTCCCTTGTTGGTGTTCTTTATTTAAAAGTATTCTCCCCTGTGCCTCCCTCCAATCTTGCATCCCAAATCATAGGAAATTGCATCCTGCTCATCTTGAAGGCAGCAGCAAGAAGCGTTGGCTCAGATTCTGGCGGAATCATGAGGTTTTTGTGTTGCATATTCAGCATCTAAATATGCTGAATATCAAAATACTGAAGGATGATAAATGCTCTTCTTTTTTTCTTGCATCCATTGCACTGATCCTTGTACCTGAGTTGTATTTTAAACTTCTAATTAACTGCTCTTAAAGTTTTGCTCTACCTTGAATCTCAATATCTTGAACTTGAGTTCATGGTGCACAAAACAATGAGTCTGCCAAACCAGTCCAAAATGTAAAAATGCATGATAGGTCAGGAACCTTAAAATACGTTTTTTAAGTATGGGGTTTCTAGGAATTTTAATAGTGCATATTGGGAGATCTAATTCATAACAGCTTCTGTGTTTGTGTTATGAGGAGGATATTTTTTGTTTGTTTTGACAACTCATTCTTTCCTTGAATTAATATTAGCATTTTTTTTTTAAATAATGCAAATTTTTGTGGGGGTTTATGGTAAATAAGTGACAGCTCTCACTGAATTTACGTGTAGGTAAGAATATAAAATAAAGGTAGATGCCAAAGGGGTTAGTCTCATGTTACATGTGCAAGACTATAAATTAGTTGAATGTCCAACCTGTCATTTTCAGGCCTTGTTTTTGTAAATATTGATGAGATTTTTCAGTAGGTTGCATTTTGTTAAAAAAGTAAATCACTTTGATGTTTTACATTGTATAAAGGACGTTTTTTACCATGAATTCTTTGAAAAGGACATTGTCAAGGGATTTTTCTTTCTTACTTAAACTTTGCACTTGAAAGAATCCCCAGTGACAGGAAAACTCTCTTGCCAGGCTGCTCTACTCCATTTCGTGTGCCTGTTGGTTTGTGATTATAGGGTTACTGATAAGTGTTGTGCTTTTTGGCATTGATGTATTTTTCAGAAAAAAGAATTGAAGCATTTGTTTTGAAAAAAGAAAAACACAGTTAAAGAATTACATGGAATTTGCAAACAGATTTAAGGAAATGAAAGGTAGGTCAAGTTTTGGGCCTACAAACCTGACAGTGTCCTTTACTTTTAATTTTAACATGTGTGCCTTTTATGAGACACTCCTCAGCCTAATGATGTTACATTAATCAGCAGTAGAAAAATGAGAAAATTCTGTTGTTACTAATCTTGATAGCTTTGCATTTTAGTACATTTTCTAATGTCAGTAAACCATGGCAGCCTACTTTGAGATCTCTGGTATTTGGGCAAAGGGATTGGTTCAATTACTGTTAGTTTGTACCATAAAAGGTTGTTTTACAGAAAGTTTAAAATACATTTTAACAGCCTGGATTATGTCAGGAAGAGCTTTCTTACCCTGCAATCCTGAGTATGCCTAATGGCATTGGCTTCTTCCCCCTTGGAGCGTAGCACAAACAATGCACCTTTGTTTAAGGAGCAAGAGATGCAGGTTGGATTTGGGAGGGAGGAGGACACTACACTACTTAGGTAGCTTCTTCACAGTTTAAAAAAATACATCTTGTGCTAAGGTTGGTCTGATCACTTTTAAGTCCCCATGCTATCAAAGGTGTGGAGGTAAAATAATTCACTTCAATAATTCCACTCCTGTTTTGGTTGCAAAGCTGGATGATGAGCTCATTAATCCCCTCGTTTGTGGGACCCACAGTCAGTTGTGCACAGGGCTGGCCTCCTTTCAGGTTCTGCAGCTGAAAACTGGTTTTTCAATAACCAAGTTTATTTCCATAAGAGCTGGGCTAGAATAAGGTTTTGATAGGTTTTTTTTTCCGGGAGAGCTAGTCCAGACTGCAGCTGTGCAAAGGCACTGTGCTGTGAGCCACATGGAGAATAGCTGCTGCCTAAGGACAGCTGCTCTGTCTGTCTCTGCACCTTATACCTGGTATTAATTTAGAAAAATTCCAGCAGCCACTGGCACAGTAGCTGTTACTGGGATAAGAGCTTCCCCACCAGATTATTTCCACATTGGGGCAGGGCAGAAACCCCAGACTAACAGCTGAATTAGAACTGTTGGGAGAGTGTTAGGTTTTTACTTTAATACATTTAGATAACCTTAAGGGCCTGACTTAGACCCAGCAAAACCATCAAGTTCAGAGTTAAGGCTTCTCACTCCATCTCTGGTACCCACTGGAGAGCTTGGCCCTCCAGCAAGGGGGATTTTGGAGAGCACACACTATCCCTGGATCCCTGCTCACCCAGGGAAAGCCTTGGCCCTGTGAGTGGTGCTGACTGTTCCAGGTAGGTCTGTGTACAATACACCTGCTGTCCTGAGCAAGGTGCCGTGTGTGTCTTAACACTCCACTGGTTTCCCTGGAATGTTAATGGCCAGTGGCAGCACAGCAGGTGTGGTGGAAAGCCAGCAGCCATAGGGGGAAGGGTACAGATGCAGTGAGAAGCTTTAACTTTGAGTTTCCTGCCTTCTGTGAGCACGAGTCAGACCCTTAACGTTGTTTTAATGTATTGTTTGTGTTTAATTTTTTAGTAAAAATTTGAACACCATCCAGGCTACAGAGGTTGCAGTGGATAAGAAGTATAAAAGCTTTGGTTGGAGATTACAGGAGGCTGCAAGAAAAATTAAAGACATGGAAATGAGGATGGAATGACAGGCTGCTATTTTGCCTCAGAATACTGAAGATTGTAAAGCATTGAGAAATCGAATTCATGATCCTGGAAATCAAGCTCAGATTAAGAAATGTCAGGTTGGTAGGGGTTCCTGAAAGTCTTGAGTTAGGATAAACTGAGATTGTTTTCCCATAACAAAGGTTATAGGATGTGGGGGTGGATGGTATAATTTTTGTGATCTGTGTAATGTGAAACATTATACTATAATACTTTAAAATAAGCCAGCTAAGTGAAATTATTTCTTTAAACCGCTTTCACATTTGTTGTGTTGAGCGTCACTTCTGACCGCTTCACAGTTACTTCTCCCTGGCACAGAGAAACATTATTCATTATTATATATGCCTGTAAATGCAGGCATGGAAAAGACTGCTCTTAAGTACACATGGCTTTCTGCTGCCTCTCCAAGGGTCTCCTGCAAAGCCAAAGGCACAGTGCAGTGTGACATTCCTAGATAAAAGCCCAGCAGAATGTATCTAAATGGTGGAAGAGGAAGCTTTTTGTTCAAAAGGTTCTGATTCATAGTGAAGCCGTGTCTTCCCAAATGTGAACTTTAAATAGTGACTGCCACTGGGATGAAGTTCCTCTAAGTTAACTTAAGTGGGGAGTTACTGTCTGCCATTCAGTGGCAGGATATTTAGGCAGAAAGATTGTGCAACAGGAAGTCTGTGCTGAAGTTCCAAAAGGATTCTGGCAAGCAAAGGTTTGTAAGGTTTTCGTGGTCAAGGTCACTGGATGTATTTGTGTTCTGGGGATTCTTAACAAAGCCTTAAAATCTCTTAGGGAAAGTTTGTCCTTATGGTTGTTTTTTGACTTCTGTTCCTGTGCTTTGGGGCTTGGTCTGGCATTCCCCTTAGCACCAACTTTACACAAGAAACTTGGTTGAAATCTTAGATATACTGATGTGAGGGGAAAACCAGACCACACCGTTATGTGTTTTAGAGAAATCATTATCTGGAAGGGCTCTGCTTAGTGCTGTAACATTTCATGATTTTTTGAGACAGCTCTAGTCAGCAAAGTGTTTCTTAGAAGCGAGAGTTTTTAATCTCATCTACTTTTTTGAGTTTGGGCTATGTGCTCTGCTGTTGACAGAGGTGCTTTAGTTGTAGCTCTAAGGGAATCACCTGTGCCATATTTTTCCTCATTCATCTGCAACAACTTCAGTATCAAAGTTCTCAGTTTGGTTTTTTGTTTTGTGGTTTTTTTTTGGTTTTTTTTGTTTTGTTTTGTTTTGTTTTTTTTTTTTTGTTTTGTTTTTTTTTAATTTTAGCTAGCATTCAGACTTGTTATTGAAGTTCTGGCTTTGCTGTACTGACAAGACCATGACCATTACATTTCAGTTGTTGAGTGAGCAGTCACCATAAGCAAAATGAAGAAGTCTTACAATGTCATTTTTGCATTTGTTTCTAGATGTAGTTGCATTTTATTAATGCTGTTATATATAGTGTTTATAAAAAAATGTAAACAAGTCTATAACATGCCTTATCCTAGGATATTTTTAAGTAAATTTAATGTGGAGTTTTATAATTAAATCCCCATGAAAGGATACAGTTGTTCCATTCATAATTTAAGTATTTTTATGTTGTATATTCTAGTATTTGTGTCCTGTACCACATTACTGGTATGTAGTTTATTTACGAAAAATGTCTGTATGAGGGTTATGTGGCCATTTTTGCTTCAAACAAATATCAGTAATAAGCTGTCAAGATGCAGAGTTTTCAAAAATTACATATTCATTTCTCCCATTTAGTTTTGGTGGCTGAATATTACTGAAGTAACACATACCAGAAGTATTTCTAAGCTTGTCTGTCACAGTATAGGTTAGGAGTGGGTGTTTTTGCAACAGAGTGTAATTTCCATGGAAAACTTTGCTGGTGGGTATTTTTTCCCATCTGAAAAATGGTGAGAGTACTGCAGAGTCAGTCAATCCATGGTATCATCAAATGTGGGGAGATGCTGGAAGTAGAACAGAAAATAACCAAATGTAGTGACTGTTTTTCCTCTTCTCTTCAGGTATAAAACCAGATTGAGTAGGTATAAAAAGTATTTAAATGCCAGATGGTAGTGGTACTGGGCTATCCTGAGTTGGTTTAGGAGTGGACATAGAATTTTTGGGTTCAGGCTAGGCCATTGAGAGGGACTGTGGGGGCAGCAGTCTCTGGAGCTGTCCTTCAGCCCCACACCTCAGGCTGGTCCCAGGGGGAGGTTATATGGTGGAGTTGTGAAAAATCTCTCTTCCCAGCAGCTGCTTTTCTTCACCAGATACCAGATACCTTGTACACCTGGGATTCTACTGATTTTCCATCCACTTGAAATGCAGACATCAGTCTTTCAGGACTTGCTGTCTGACACAGGCTGGGACTTAAGGTGCAGGGATTGCTTGTAGAAGTTAACTGGGCCACCTCAGTCGTTGGCATTGGTGTTGGACCAACTTGGATTATCAAGCAGATAAACAATGTTTTAAAATTCACACTGCAACAAAAATGTGTGTTGAAATTTGTATACAAGAACTATCTAGCCGGATTCACTTTGCAGTGCTTAAAACTTCTTATTTTAAAAGAGGAAAAAAAAGTACTTTACTCTTCATTTTGCTTTTCATTATCTCTTCAGGAAGTCCTTTTTCCCACCCAGGCTTAACTACTTTTTGTAAATGTAATGGTTTAATATTGTTCCCTTGAGTACTTCTGTGTATTTATAGCATCTGTATTGTTAAAGAGATGCTCTCTAAATATCTTACGGATTATTTTTCATTTCCAGACTCTGTAAAGAGGATGTAAATTAAGTCTTCAGTTTGGACTGATTTTCCTTCTCCCAGATGCTTGACGTGAATTTCTTTGTCACCCCACAGTGTTCAGAGTGTGACATTGATTTAGGGAGGGACATTTTTTTCATGTTTTGTAAGACTTTTCAGTGGTGGATTAAGTATGACTTGTTTGACTAAGCTATATAGAACTGTTTGGTAAAACTTTTTAAGTCTAAGCAGACCTACACAGATCAGCAATTTGCCTGTAAACTTGGACACTGGATCGTCAGTAAATGGAAAATTTTGCTGTTGTAGGCTTTTTAAAGTTAAGTTTTAGTCTCAGCAGAATCATCATTATATATGTAAATTGAATACTCAAATCCTTACTGGGTTGATTATTATATTCCGTAAGCTCCACCCTTCTTGCAAGCCTGGGCAAGATATTTCTCACTCTTTCTAGAGCTCACCAAGCTGTGGAATCCAGTCAAAACCTAAAGGTTGATTAAGGTTGCATAGACACTTCCTAGTGCAGTAAGGATGTATCTTTAAAAAACAAGTATACTATTCTCTCAGTGGTTTATCCATCTTTCAAAGTTCAGCCTTCTGAACCTCCACGGAATTTCTTTTTAAGGTCTTCTGTGTTTGGTTGACAGCCAAGTGTAAACTTGTTCCTGTTCTATTAGCTTCAGTCCTTGAAATCTTTTTCTGCCATCAGAATAAACAAGACTAGCTATAACCTATTTTTAATCACATTTGCATGGCCTGAATAACAAGACTTGTGTGTTTCTTTGCAGGCATTCGACCTCCGATCATGAACGGGCCCATGCACCCGCGGCCTTTGGTAGCGTTGCTGGATGGCAGGGACTGTACAGTAGAAATGCCTATTCTGAAGGATGTAGCCACAGTGGCATTTTGTGATGCTCAGTCTACACAAGAAATTCATGAAAAGGTAATGTTTAAGAGGGACAACTAAGGTGTTTTAGGAAATGCGAGTATTTTAATGATTCGGAAGAGCGTTGTGTCAGCTGTGATGTGTTACTACAATGTCTGTGGTGAGCTGTGCTTTAGTGTGTCCTTGGCTGGATCTTGTCCCTCTGCTTCTCTACTGAACTAGATTCATGGAGAGGTTACTTCTGGGCAAAATACTACTACATGGTACCTTGAAATGCTCCTTGGAAACATTTCTGTTGCTCAGCCTTTGCCTGGAGAGACAGATCTCATTATTGGATTGTCTGTGTGGGTAACTTTCTGATTTCTTTGTTCAGCCAAGGAGTTGTGCAGCTTGGGTTAGGCAGCCTTGTGCACTGAGAAATGTCACTGCAGAAGAGTTTCAAAATAAATGCTAATCCAAAATTTGCATGGAAAATGTGGCAAATGTCAACCTAACCTGAGAACACATGCAAGGAATTGAAGCCTTCTCAGTCTTCATTCATAATGGGTCTGCAGAGATGATGTTTGTTGACATTTTTAGTGAAATAAAGCTTAATTTATATGATTCAAAGAAAATACATGGGTTTTTTTAATTTAGAGGAAACCCAAGTTATTTTTATCAATTTTTTAAAATTTATTTCTGTATATAAAGAATTAAAATGTGATAGAATGCCTTTTTTCTGTGTATTTCTTTTCAATAATGTTGAGAAGTTGCTTTTATTTTACTGTTGTCCTATCTCACACCCCTGTTAGGAGTTAATAGATGGATTCCATTTACAAGGACTAAATGACACACAAAGAATAAGTAATATAAATGCTGTTCTACTTCTATTAGTAGATAAGAGCAGTCTGCTCTTTGGGAGAGCACTATAGCGTTGGCTACTCCACCACCTGTATAGTTGTATGATTTGCTTACTAAAATCAACATAATTTGGTGCATCAAGACTGGGGAATTCCCCTGTGCCATGAATGCCTTGCAGAAAAACAATGGATATTTTCTGTTAGCAGTGGTTTGTAATCAAGGAACTTTGCAGATCCTGAGATTGAGTGTGTGTCTCTTAAATTGCAAGTTTGGAAAAGTATTTGAATAACTGATGAGTGACATAGGTTATCTGTTGCTGATCTTCACAACACTGCTTTATTGAGGGGATTGTACTAGAGCTTGCATCCTTTGCTTTTCATTATACAAAAATAATTAATTCTCAATGATCTCAGTAATACATCAAGAAAATATATTTTCACTACCTATCAGTACAGTGCCATAATACAGATTTTCACTTGTCTAAAGGATGAGGCAGTCCTAAAACACTTGGGTCTGCAAGGTAATAAATTTCTACAACGAAAGTCACAAACCTGAATTCATTATCATACTGTTGTGTTCCTTTAACATAGACCGAGAAATCAGTTTTATGGAGTGTTGAGCATGGTTCACTTCTGTGTGAAAAGTGTTCACTGTTCATCTGCAGTGAAAAATGACTACTTTTCACCTATCTTTAGAGGAATATTTGTATCTTAGTACTGTTTGAATAATACATTATTTGGGAATGGTACTTTGCTAAATACAAAATTGTTTTCACAAAAGGTTTTAAAATTAAGAGTTGCATATTTAAAACAGGATCCAAAATGTTCATGTATTTATGAATGCACATTCATGGCCATACTAAATGATGTTGCCCTGTTAGTTGAAATACAGATTTTAATAATAGATAGTAAGAAAAGCTGCTGAATTCATAAGCTAGAAAATACAGATACATTTAATGTGAAGTTGCAGGGAGCAAGCCAGAGGCTGGGAAGTTTGGGTGGGGTTAGAAGGGTGGTTGACATTGTGTGATACTCTTAGGTGGGTGACTGTAATGGGGCAGGGGGAAAGACATGAACCAAGAATCAGATGGGGAGAAAGGGAGTGAAAGATGCCAGAAGGATGTCTAGGGAAGTAGGAACCCGTATTAACTTAGCTTGCACGGTTGTGGAGCCTTGATCACAGGGGTGTGAGGAGTAAGAGTTTAAGAAATTAACATTTTGGAACCTGCAGAAGGGATTTCTGCTGGTCATGAGCGTTTCGGGGACAAGACAGTGCTTTAAAATACTGTGTTTTCAGTTTTTTAAGGAAATAGAGTGGAAAGGGGAATTTATCGTAGATTGTGAGACAGCAAAGTACAAGCTAGGTGGTTTTTCATAGAGGAACAAGCAGGCTGAGAGATCTTAACACAAAAAGAAAGGTGGAAAAGAAGTGAGGATTTGAATGCCATTTGTGTGCGGGGTCAAAAGCAAGATTTTAGCAAATACCTTTCTGTGTGTGCTTATTCTAGAAAGTTTTCTCCAACTGGGTAACTGAGTTGCAGTTCCGTAGCAATTCCCTTCTGCCAAGAGTTCATTTGTCAATCACTTCTTGGCTGAGGAGATTAAAGTGTGGAAAATAAGTAACAAGTTGTAAAGTTGCAAATAAATAACATGTAGTAGAACTGTGCTTCATCTGAGGTCAAAGCATTTGTTATTCATTCCACTGCTTTGGAAAGCAACTTGGATGGTGAAGATACATTTCCCTCCTGAAAAATCAGGCTGCCAGTGCTTAAATGAATACTGACATTTACTGAGAGTCACCCGATGTTTTGAAATAACTTTGTGGTTAGAGGTGATTTGTTACGCTTCTTCAAAAATTTCCTCATGTGTAAGGTTCTGCTGGTTTTTAGTTTGTCTCTTTGTTTCCCATTCTCCCTAGAAAAAAATTATTTTCAAACCAGGCTCCAAGGCTGCAATAGATGTTTTTATCCCTTAACCCCTAAGTTCTGTTTTATTGTAGATGTTGCATATGGCTGTGTGAAGTTGAGCATTACGTTTGTCAAACTCTTATCATGGCATAACTGGGAGTTCGGTTCATTGCATCTATCAGAAAACTTCTGTCATTTAGGGTAAAAATATTTTAAGATTTCAGTGTTTAAATTTCTTATTGGAGATTGCATTACTGTCTATAAAAGTTACTCACTGTGCTTAAATTGGCTTTTATTTTACAATTAATGATGTGTAAATAAGTTCTCTCAGTAACTATCTAAGACTGCTTCCAAGTGTACACAGTGTTTTGGTTTGTTCTGCCAAAAATACAGTTGTTCATCCAAAAGAAATTATTTAAAAACACTTAGCTTGCTTCCATCCTCATTCCAGGTCAATTTTCTTTTTTCACTATCTCATGTTCCGTTGTCTGTTTGCCTCTTTTTCCCAATCCCTCTTCGTTTCAGTGCCATTCACAGTTTGCTACTTTTCCTGGCTCCTTGGCAGCCTACCCAGCACTCTGATTCCTGCAATATTGCTGCTCTTTTCCACTTCTGTACCTTTAAAGGCATAGCAGACTCAAGCACACCCTTGAGGTCTTCGTGTTGCCCAAGATTTTTTTGAGTTCATGTTCTTTGCTTTTTGGGCTTCCTGACCTTTGCTGTGTGTTCTGTAACATGGAAGTGCTGTAGATTGAGAGGGATAAATGTAAACAATGTGCAAGAGCTGGTCATAGGCATCTCAACCAAGAAGAGAGAAAATAGTGATTCTTGCAAGCCCAGATGAAAAGACAGGAAGCACAACTGATTAGGAATAGTCTTTAAAACAAAATGTACAGGCTGGAAAGAAGTCAAGAGTTTATTTGAAGCTGAGTACATTTTTTCATTCTCTTTTTTCTGTAATTATGTGCTTTCCTACATCTTGTTGCAAATCAGGTAGAAGAAAAAAGTGTGTGGTTGACTGGGTTTACAGCTTCAAGCATTTACCCAGTTGATGTTGATGAGAGCAGTGGGTAGTCCTTGGATGGAGGTGGGAACAGAAGTCTGTTGGGTAAACCTGTGCCGCAGCCTTAGCAGAGATTGGGGTAGAATGTGTCAGATCCTTTGACTCTTGTTTTCTGAGCAAAACGTGGATACTATATTTCCATATTTGTAGTTCTAAGTTAAAAAAAATTTAAAGCTGAACTTCCTGTTCAACAGAACTTGAAATTTTTCAGTCACACTTTTACATAGGAATTAGATGTAGAAACAGTTCTAGTGACAGCAGTTTTATCAAAGACCATTTCAAAGAGGAGCTGAAAAGTAACAAATGTTTTGAAACTGATACAAACAAATTCAGAATGATGCCATTGTTCAGTTCTTTGATTTGTCCCGGTTACAGCAATGGTTAAGTGAGAGAATTTTTCAAACTTCCAATTCTTTGTTTAGCAGTAAAGCTTGTGTTTACACCATCAGTGCTGTTTATATTCATGATGCAGTTGAAGCATTTTAGCTTTCCATCAGATTTAAATTCTCAAGGAACACAGATTGAAAGGAAGCAGCCTTGTTCTAAACAATAATGTCTGTCTGGGGGTAAGTTGTCACCTCGGAGCTGGTCCAAAACTTTGTAAATGTACTGAGACCGAATGAGCTTTGGATCAGACTCCTTATGAAAGACTTGGGAAAAAACTGGGTTGAGTTGCCACCAGTGACTTCCATAACTTCTTAACATCCTTTGGTATAGATGTTCAATCCATTGTAGTGTCTGATAGACTTGACCTGAATTCAGCCTTATGAATAGACACTATTCAGGACTATTAAACAAACTAACACAGAGAACTCCTGATAAAGATTTTTCATTGAAGCCTTTTATTTAGTAGAAATGTTTTCAGAGTCTATATTCTCAAATTGACTTCTGTCATTAAAACTGCATGTAATGGTCAGTAAATCCTGGCTTGGAAAGACTGGCTTCAATATAGTATTTAAAATGAAGTTGTGTATAGACTATACAGGTTATTTATGTAGTTACGTGTCTATTTGTATGTATATATATTTTTAATGTTAATTTTTAGAAGACTAGAAATATACTGTCACATATATATATATGTCACATGTATATATATGTAGTTTATATAGTATATGGATATATAGGCTTTTAGAGAGTGTGTTTTTAGGAGCCTGCAAGTAAGTTTTGTTTATGTTTGTGTAAAATATTTATACTTGTATTTATGGACAGTATAAACTTAAGTATTAATGTTTAGGGTCCTCACTAGAGAGTATCCTGGCTGAGTAAAGTTTATATGGAATAAGTGGGTTACTGACAGCACCATGGATCATAGGAACCTAACAGGGAGCTGAGAGCTTGTAAAGAGAAGCAAGAACTTGTAAAAAGCAACACAATATGACAGCTTTGGAGACCCACTAAATACCACTTGAGCACACTGGCTTTTCCTTTCAGCTTTAGTGGTGCTGGTTTCACATGGACCCTTTGCAGTGTTGTAGGGAGGCTTTGAGAGCAGCTCCGAGTCTCTGCAGCCTTCCCATGTGACAGACCATTGGTTACAAATTCAACGTGCAGCTGCTTTTTGCAAGTTAAATAAGGCAAGGCCTACTCCTTTTTGGTAAAGTACATTTGTTCCACCCAAATGTGCAAAATGTCTCAAGCCTGTTGGTGACACTGGAACATATTTTTTTTTAGAGATGACACATTAAACTTCAAGTCCAAGAAATGCAACACTTTGTAGTTTGTAGAACCAGATTAAATACAGCATTTTCTAGTGATGATTTTTGTTTTTAAGATGGAGACTGTCATATTCAACTTGTAATTTTGGGGATTTTTTTGTCTGCATTGAAGTAGTTTGGCATTTCTGTACTGTTATGTTTCTATGCTCTGGATTTGATCCATAAGTGTCTGGGATCAGCCTCTCATAGTCAAATCTAGAAGTGCCTTGAGATGCTCCAAGAGGAGGAGGCTATGCTGTTTAGTTCTTAGCATGTTATGATACATGTTTTTGTAAAAGTAAGCAAGATGCTCAGGGTTCTTCCCCAAATAATGAGACGTGTGTGACAGTGCTGACTGTGTCGTGTTTGGCATTGATGGCTAAAATAGTGTGGTTCTGAAAGAAGCGGGCGAAAAGTAGATGGGAAAACATTTAGAAGGATTTCAACCTTGGGTAACCAGTACTCAGGATTTTGTTAAATTCTTGGAAATAGAAATGTCTCCTGTGTCATCTGTTCCCTAAGAGCCTTGGTGACCTGGCATGTTGTGAAAGCAGAGTAGTCATTTTGAGGTTGGAGAAGAGCAGAAAGACCTGTCCAAGCTGCTGCGACGGGAAAAGCTGTCAGCTCATGGAATAGGGAATAGAAAAGACTTTCAAGAGTGAGCTGTGGCTTCACCTGGAAGGAACTCTGAAGGCACAAAAATCAGGCAGGTGAGCTACATAATCATTTGGTAACAGATGTCCCGAGTTTCAGCTTTTGCCTTGGATCCTTTCTTCCCAGAGAGCACAGTTGCAGTGTGATGAAAGCAGGAATGGCTGTTGGAGGAGCACAGCTGAGTCTGCTTGTTTTCTGTCAGGTTTTTCCATTGCCTTTCCTCACAAGAAATCATCAAAGAGCATGGTCTGACTGCCACATACTCAGGCTGGTCTGGAATTTCTGCCTTGCCTGCGTATCTAGCTCACAAGTTTGATCTCCTTGTAATAAAATCGTTCTTGAATTTGTTAAAGATTCCATCAATTCATTATGGAAAATGATGGAGAAAAATCACATATTCTCCCTGATTTTCTCAATGCATCCATCTCTTCTGTTAAATCATCAGTGAATTACTCCTGTGCACAGTTATGTTTTTCTAAAGATCATTGCATTTTCTGGAATTTTTGATATTTATGCTGGATATCAGTTTCATGTGTTATATTCAGATTTAGGTCAAGTTTTGATTTTACTCATTGAAGAACTTGTCAGACTTCCATATTTAATATATGTAATGACTGAGAATATAATTTCTGCAAATAATTCCAAAATACAGAAACTTTGACTGTTTGTTTTAATGTAAGTGGTGTTATTAACATTGACCAGTGCTGATTGTTTCTAACTTCAGATTTTCTGCTATTATTTTCTGCCTTTTCAGCATATTTCAATCACATGTCCAGTATCAAAAAGCAGTTAACTTAATTAAATTATCAAATGAATGTGATAAAACACACCTGCAGGGTATTACATTTTTAGCAATGGATTTCCTTGCTAACTAGCCCATAATCCTAGGAGAGGCTCAGTCACTAAAAAGAAATTCTAAAAGATTTGTCACTTGCATTTGCTTGTTTCATATCCCATGTGATGGGTAAATAACTGCCTGTGGAAATGGCTAGTGTCAGCATTAAGCTATAGCTAGGAAATATTTTCCCTTTTATTGAACACATTCCCAAGCTTTCCAGTACTTTTCTGTCTCCTCTTAGTGCCAAGCCGTAACCTAGATGGGCTCAAAAAATGTGTTGTGATGGGTCCATACCACTGCTCTTAAGAGTCCAAATGCCATTCTTGACTGGCTGAGTTAATAAAATATGCATGATTATGAAATGAAAATCTGCTTCCCAAAATGAATGACTGTGATATTAAAACACAAATGTCTGAGCCAGTTCAGCTGTGCTTTAGCCCCTGCTGGCTGCAGTCCTTAAAGCAGTGGCAGCTCTGTACCCCTAAAATACACCCACCACGGGCCTTTTCCAGTCTGGGGGAGGAGGCTCTGGCTGTCACAGAGCCTTAGGGATGTGTCCTTGGAACTTCTAAGCTTCTTCAATTTTTGCTCATCTGACAGCTACACAGATGATGTTTTCTCCTGCAGCACAGGCATCCAGAGCAACCTTTGGGAGGGCCGAGGGAAAATAAATGATACAACACAGAACAGGGGACATGGCATATCATAACTTGACCTTGAGGCTTGAAGCAACAAGTGCTGCAACTGAATTTGAAGAAATTTCCACATCACTGAGGCTGGGAGATCCTTGAACAATGTTATTTCAGGCTCTAGTGGGAGCAGAAATAACCTAAGGGCATTTTAGGTGGGCTCTCTGATCCTAAGAAGGACTGTTTCTTCTGTAGGATACCTCAGGCTTGGTCCAAGCCAGCTGTAATGTCACTGGAGAAGCAAACCAAATAAACTGTATTGGGTTTTTATTAACCCTGTGTAACAGCTCAAGGTAACACATTCTGGTGAGTGCAGTCTTTCTGATTGGGGGCTGCTGGATGTAATCTCCAAAGGACTTGTTTGCACCATTAAAATCAAGGAGTTTTGTGTGTGTGTAATCATTTTATAAGATCTGTGCCTACAGCTGGTCTTTGAATTATGTTGTAGCTGCATTCTTGAAGGATGTGTAATTTGTGATGGTTTTTTTTCAGTTCTTACTAGTAAATGCAAATTTTGCTCAAAGGAATCTGGTCTTTATCTGAGTTAGAACTGAAGTTCTCAGTCCGGAAACACATGTTGAAATACCATAAATAATTTTGTGAAGTATTCCATAATAAGTGCTTTTCTTTCATTTTTATGGAGTTTGATTTTATTTTCTTTAAATTTTTTCTTCATATATTTTTAAACACTGCTGCAGATCCTGGGTTCCAGCAATTGTAATCCTCTGTGTGCCAGACTCTGCTTCGCTGCAATAGTTTTTTAAAAATTATGTATGTTGATTATTTTTACTGACCTTGCATTACACTTTTAAATACTCATATGAGCAGAAATAATTCAGATGACAGAATCTGTACATGTACCAGACCCAAAAGTCTGAAGAAGAACTTAACCTGCAGAACTTTTATGTGAAGTGTGTCATAGGAATCTCTTGAAGTCGTTACAGCTGGCTTAGCTGCTGAAATGGTTTGTGCATGTCTTGTGTCTTGTAGAACCATTAGGATATTAGCTAGTGCATTGAAGACACAAGCACAGGGAAGTGTTTTGAAGAAGTAAAATCGTGCAGTTTGCAGATAAAGAGGAAAATACTTTCTACTATCTGAAAAATAAATTCGTATCAGCTGTGTGGGGTGCAGTGTCACTGTTTGGTAGCAGAATTCAAAACTGCTGGGCATGTCTGGCTCCCTTTTCCACACCCCTTCTTTTCTTCCTGTCCCTACTCCACACCCCTTTGTCTTAAGTGCTCTTGAGTAGGTTGGATGCACTCTAACATCATTCAACTTGTCAGGGGCTTCTGACTGTCTTTTATTTTTGCTTTTTTGGTGCTCTCACAAGTTTGGGGGTTTTTTTCTGTAGCATTTTTGCTTTCTTGCAATTTCTTATTTCTCAGAGGCTTTGGATTTTCCTAGATAATGTCAAGTTTGGCATCTTAGTTAATACCAATTTATGTGACATCAGTTTTCTGTCAGTGGGAGCTTATTTGCAGTGTCAATAAACTGAGAGGCAAACACTTTTGTTGTTGTGTGTGAATTGACCAATTTCAGTCTCTGTTGTCGAAGGGGTTTGTGATCACTGAATGTTTTTTGTTCAGGTATCAAGTGCTTTAATAGGACAGTGAATGCCTGTACCACTGTGTGGTGAAGAGATGCTGCTCTGTTACTCCATTCAAAGCTGAGTATCAGCTGCCTAAGGATAAAGTACTCACTGTTTGTGGGGCGTGTTTGCTCCCGTGCTGTGCTGCTTGTGCGTGTGCAGATGCAGTCCAGTACACTTGGACTTGGGGTCAGTATTGCAGGGCATTTCCTGGGGAATGAGGAGAGCTTTCCCTTTTATTAAGAACACAAGTATAGATCACTTAGTTCTTTCCAAGCTGATCCCATCATGCTAGAATGGAGACTTCAGATGAAAAAGACTTACCAAGAGGCTGGGAGATATTTGGAAAAAAAACCTTTAAAAAAACGCCTGAATCTGTATTTAATACTTTTACTGTCTTTTATACTTGAGATTATGTGTATGAGATTAAGCTGAGATTCTGTGAAAGGAAAAAGAAAATAACTGGTTTTCTTCCATTTTATTTCTAGGTACTAAATGAAGCAGTGGGTGCACTGATGTATCACACTATAACTTTAACTCGAGAAGACCTGGAGAAATTTAAAGCACTTCGAATAATTGTCCGAATTGGCAGCGGTTTTGATAATATTGACATCAAATCTGCTGGAGATTTAGGTATGGCTATTACAGACTTTATTTTGCATCTTATACTTGCCTCCAGAAATCTGATAGCATCTAAATCTTTGTGTTAATGTTTTCTGTGAATTTTAAACTAGCATCATATGTAAACTGTATAATTTTCCCATCAGAGTATAAAATTCATTATAGAGATACTAGCATTAGTTAATTAAGTGATAATATTAACAGCTTTGTGGCAGGATGACAATCCGCCTGCTCAATATAAACCCAAGAGTAAGGCCATAATTTTTCATCTCCTTCTTTTTTACCCCAATTGTATATTTTACTACTACCGCTGTAATCCAGTTACATAATATAATTCCATCACTGTGGCATAATACCTCTGTTTGAATAAAAAATGAGATCATTATCAACTGTCTGAGACTTATTTATGATGCATGAGATTTAGTACTAACCCACTCCATAAAATAGAAATACTGATTTTATAGGAGAATCAGTTGTTGCTTCTTCAGAATAAATTCAGCTACTGGAACTATGAAAAGACAGTGCTTGATGTTTAACTGTAAAAAAAGCAACAATCTAATCTGTACTTTCCTTACTTTAGGTTAAACTATCTCCTACCTGTAATCTAAAGGTCAACCTACCACTTGGAATAACGATTTTCTTTGTTTCTTCTCAAAGATTGTGGAGACCAAGTATGTTTCCCGTTATGCTCTGGAAAGATCTTGGAAACATTTATTTCAGTGTGGCAGTGCTTAGTCCTAGCAATAGCCCCACTGATGTAGTGAGGAGCTGTAGTGTGGTCTGTTTATCAGCTAATGATAAAAAAATACTCACCTGGTGTAATGGTGGCAGAGCCTTAACCACTCCTTGCTGAGTTTATAAAGAGCTGGTCAGGGCTGAAAGTGTGCAAGGCTGTGTTTTGCCTGCTTTAACTGGTGCCACAGTCAGACACGTGTTGTGAGACTCAGAAAACCTGTGTGTGTGAAGAGATTGGCCTGGGGTAAAACCCTAGATCAAAAGCAAAAATGGAGGTACAGATCAAAGGCTCAGACCAGTCAGGAGCCCAGTTTGTGGAGAAAATCCCTGATAAGAGGAAGATCTTTGAAGGTTTGCTGGCTGTCTCTTCTGCAGGTCTCTATGCTGGATTGTAACCCAAGTTATAACCTGAGTGCAGCCGCATAATTCTTCAAGCTGGAGTACACAGCAGATGTGGGAAATTCTTGTTCATATGAAATGCTAAATGGCCACTTTCCTCATCATTCAGTTCCAGTCTTGTGATTAGACTGAGTTTCAAAGTTAGGATTCAACCTGTTTGTGTATCCCTTAATTTGCAAAATATTATTATCCACTCTGTCAAAAGCCAGTAAATGGTGGAAAGATTACAGTAAAATCTCAGATTTTAATGTTAAGTTTGGGTGAAATGGCTGGAGTGAAATATTACTGAGACAAAGAGCCTTCCATTTGTTGAACTGATGTAAGTAACACAAATCTTAAGGAGGTAATGTGAGAGTGATCTGCTCTTTATAAAAGGCTTTGATTTGCTTTTGAAATGTAGATTTAGACCAGCGTCCAATGTATTCCTGAACTTAGGTAGTAACTTCTTGAGTTATTTTTCATAGAGCTGGCACATGGGGTTTTTACCAGCTTTTCCTATTAAGCATTATTATATATTAGGACTTTTAATCATCTTACAAAGCATGAAAATATGTGTTTCTTGGATAAAATATGATTTTTCTCCACTTTATTAATAGTTGACTAGAAAATACATACAAGTTGTGTAGCTAGATTCAAGTGAAGTGGGAGCCCAGGTGATGCCTGTTGACTCCTGCATTTTTCAGATTGAACCTGTGCACAAAATCACTGAAAGCAGTGGGAAAAGGGAAGGGAGCATTGATCGATGGATATGAGATGAGTGTGCTGTCTTTTTCCATGTGAATTGTCTCTTCATTTCCTTGCCTCTCTCTCGCTGCTTTTCGTGGTTCGCTATGTCTCTGCCTTTCAAAAATGAGCTGCTTTTAAAGTTGAAGAAAAGTAGGGAAAAATAAATTCCTGCCGTTCAGGAGAGAATTTATCTGAATTTTTTTCTCCTCGGTTTCCTGAGGAAATCTATTAGGGAAGAAGGTATATTATTCCTCTTCCCAAATACCTAATATAATTCTTTAAGCTCCTTTTAAAGCGTAATTTTGTTGATGGCAGCTATTAGGAGACACATTTATTAAACTTACGTTACCATCTAAACCTGCAGTGTTGTTCCATAAAAAAGACTTTTTTTGTATAAACAAATGCAGGCGTTTTACGTGAGGTACTTAGAGAGATGTTGTTTTTCAGTCTTTCACCTCTCCCTCCCAGTCGAGCCTTTTTCCCCATTTTTAAAAACGGTGAATTTCCTGCTACCATTGGTGTTAGCAGGATGCCAAGATTAATATTCCAGCAAATTATGCTGGTATATCTTCTTGTAAGTCTTAAGGGCAGTGACTCAGCAGACAGGCTTATCTCTACAGCAGAGGAAAGAAAAATAGTTCTCTAAGTTCCTTCTGCTGGTTTTTAGTGATGTAGAGAAAGTGTAGAAAAGTACTGGGCAGCAGAACAAAGGCGTTTGAATGTAAAACATAGATAAATATAGTATGAGCTTATTATTTGTCATATTGCTATTGATGCTGTTTTCGAAGAGAATGTTCATTCTTCTTTGCTTCCTAAGATACACTGGCATTAGCTGAGGACTTACTGTATATTTAGTTATGTAAAAACCTGAACAGTGAAAACAGTTTTTTTGGGTGTTTTTAGGATACGAAACACTTTTATTTTCTTCTCCACCATGAAATTATACTGTGTGCTGTTTGTTGTCTCAGTCAGCAGAACTGAGACACAAACATTTGTGGGAGCTGGTGATTAGAGAGAGAACATGCAGTACATGGAAAGACTGAAGAGAGACAAGTCAAAAAGGACACAAAGTTTTTCAGGCATTTTGATTAACTGCTGGGTATTGAGTACTGGAAGGTAAAAAGCAGAATGGGATAACTTGCATGCAATTACAATCACTTGCTGCTTCATCTGTTTTTTGAAGTAAAATAGGCTTATTGTGAGTCTTGAATCAGTAATCCACCTTCCACAGTTTTCTGTGGAAGTCTGTAACACTTTCTGTGGAAGTCTGTAAGCTGCTTGATGTTACGCTAGTTTCAGCTGGTAACTTTTCAGCTGTTAGGAGCATGGACTTATTTGGCATTACCTTCACATGCCGTGCAGAAGCAGATTTTGTGTTTTCCTATTGATGATTAGATGGATTCCCTTTAATGTGGGGGACCAGGAAGGGCCTGGGATATTGTTTGTTGTAGTTCTAAAAACCCCTGTGCAACACATAACAGATTGTCCTTCCCTGTAATCCTTACATGATTACCTGTACATGATGTGGAATTACTAACAGTCATCCTGTGAAGGCTTTATAAGAGTTGCTGTCTTTAGAAGTTATTTTATCCTTTTTGTAACTTGCATAGATAGCTTTTGGGAGGGTATTTGCCCAGTGGTGGAAAGCTAACTCACACAATTAAGCCTAAACTTTGATCATAGACTACACTGTTGAGAGCAAGGCAGATTTCTCTTGCCTGTTCAAAATACCAAGCTCAGTGGAAATGTAAAACACTTACCAAGACTCATGTTTTAAACTATCAGACATCTTCCGTGCTTTCCTTCTGTGTTTTCAGTGGCCTGTTGACTATCTGCCTTAGTTTGCAATAAATAAAAGCACGATAATTAGTAATAAAAAATAAGAGAAATAAGTTGGCACATAGTTATCAACTATTATGTCAGGTATTCCACCTGCCATTAGAGTCAGAAGCTTAGTATTTGTGCAAGACATTGAAATACTTGTAATTTTAAGCATCATGCTCCTGTGTTGCTGTTAAATGGGAAAAAGTAAGCATTGTTTGGCAACTGGCATCCTCTCCCCGCTGCTTGCAGGGATCGCCGTGTGTAACGTGCCAGCCGCCTCCGTAGAAGAAACGGCAGATTCCACCATGTGCCACATCCTGAACCTGTACAGGAGAACCACCTGGCTGCACCAGGCCCTGCGGGAAGGCACCAGGGTACAGAGCGTGGAACAGATTCGGGAAGTGGCCTCTGGAGCTGCCCGGATCAGAGGGGAGACCTTGGGCATTATTGGATTAGGTACGTTGTCTTCATACGTGGTTTCATGCTCTTTGCTGTCCATTGCTTAAAAAAAAAGGGAGGTTTTGAGCTATAAAAATGGAACATTTGTTTGCTACACATCAAGCATTCATTCCTGATGATTATATAACTCTAATGGTTTCCCTTCAGACATAATCATTTTCCTTAGAAAACTTATTTTATTGCTAATATTCTCTCAGTTCTTGAGTTTCTGTACATCTTTCTGTTGCCACATTGCCTGCTGTCAGGCACGCTGCTTTTAAGAGGATACATCATCAGTTCCCTTTCCAGGACAAGGATCCTGCTACTTCAGCCCAGTTATATGTGTATGTTTTATCCCTGATCCATGTTCATATCTGGTTTTGTTTGGACTTTCTTCCTTTTACAGTTTTTTACATAACTAAAAAGTCTTTGCTTCAGTAACATCCTGCAGAGCAGTTATTGTGTGCATTTGATTGAGCTGGATCTGAAATTGTATTTCAACTGTGATGAGAGGAAGAATATATGCAAGAAAGTTTGAAATGTTTCCAGACCTAATGAAATCACCTGTTTACTTCTCTGAGTGACCTTAAATGTTTTTCAGCATCCAACAGATGGACAGACTTGCTTGAAATGAATTAATTACTGTCTGTTACAGAAGTAGAGAAGAAAAACAAGCAAGTCAGTATCTATATAAAAATTATCCAGTCATGTGCTTGTCTTACACAGATCTGATAGACATTGGATGTAATTGCTGTGCTATTCATCCACAGGAATTAATAATATGATTTTGACAACAAAGCATCATATTTAAATGACTGCTCCAGTTACACATTGCTGTCAAATAACTCCAGCCATGAACTCTTACTTTTGGAAGCTGAAAATAGCCTGGTGTTACACAGTACTCATTTAAATGAGCATGCAATACACCAGAACCATCTTCACAATCAAAGAATTGCCTTTAAAATATGACTTTCAAGAAGTTAGTCATGAAGCTGCTTTCTCAAATCTATACTAATGTAATTATGCATCTCATTTAAACACACAATGATTATTGTGCTCACAGTCACAGCATCTGTACATAAATAATAGACAGTTGGCTGCAGTGAAAATGGAAATGCATACCTGGTTTTTGAAACTTAAACTTTGGCTCACATGCAGTGTGCACATTTGCTGGAGATATCTGTACTGTTGTCATTCAGTTTGGTGGTTTTACTGAACAAATTCAGACTTGAGATTGGAAAGAAAAAGTCTTTAATCATTGACTTCCTTAAGTGAGTTTTGCTGGTTTTGTTCTCGATGACTGAAAAGTATGGAGGAATAAATGGATAATCAGATTGCCCGTATGTGTATATAGCTTTACAAAATGCTAGGTTTTGGTTTTAGTTTTTAAAAGCAAGCCTTTTGTGTGCATGTTACACTAAAAAGGCTAGTAAAATCTGATTTTTAAGGGCACACATCTGTTGCAGTTATTGACCAGTCATTATCTTTAGCCTTTTGTTGTTCCTATATATTTCCTACCATGGAATATTCACAATTTCAAAGAATACTAAATTGTAAAGTCACTTTTGAAAAACTTCCTCTCTCCTTTTTTGTGCATGCATGTGAATAGGCACAACTCTTTGATTTGGACCTGTTCTAACAAACTCCTCCAAATCTATGTATTAATGACAAGTAAAATGTAGACTTAGAAGATTTCCCAGAATTTGTGTGAGCACTTCAGGCACTTAGACTGTAATGTGCACCCTTTTCTAGTACAGATCACTGCAAGATGTTACCTGACTTGAGTTTTAGACTCAAACACGTACTTACAACCAAAGACTGTTGTCCTTAGGTTGTGTTTCTTCACTAGTGGCCTCTCCCCACATCTAGAGTTTTGCCTCAGTTTATTATTTAGACATGTCAGTGTCAGAAGTGATGATCCATCCAGATGCTATGAAATGAATGTATTACACACAAAATAAACAGTTCACATCATCTGTTGCTAAGCCCTTTCCTCTGTTTCTGTGTATCATCTCAGTTTCTGTCCTTTGTCCTTAATGTGTGTCTGAGATCATCTCCTCTCAACCACAACTATGTTTCTCTCTTCTTGTCTTAAAACTTGTGGTCTCTTCAGCAGTGGGTTGCTTAAATTTATCACTGCTGCTGCAACAGCTAACTGCAGACCTTCTTAACATCTGCTCCTGGGCTTTCTTCTTTGCCAAAGAGAAACACCCTGGCTCTTGCCTATCTCTTTGCTAGGGAATGACTATGTCTCCAAAGTTTCAGCTACTCACTTCCTTATCCACTGATCTAGCCAAGTTTCGTGACTCACTTGCCTTCTTTCCATCACCCACTCTCTTTCGCTCCTCTCATGCATATTCCTGCTTTGACACTTGGTCTGTCCTGCTTAATCCTATTACTCTGTGTTCCTCCTTTAAAGTTAACCCCATCTCTCATCATCTGCTTGTATTGAGCTTGAAGATAAGCAGAGACTCAACAGCATAATGCCTCCTTCATGTGCTTGTTGGATCCCATCCGTCATTGTTGTGTTGTTTGGTTAGCCCCTGAGCTCCTTAGGGCACAACCCATGCCTCTTTCTGTCTTTGTGAGGTGTCTGATTCTTTAAACCTTACATAAATAATAATATCACATCATTTAACAGCTGTCTTTGTCACTTTTAATCTTCATTACTATCTGGTGTCCTCTATTTTAGGTGATGGCATCACAAGTATGGATAATAAGCCCCACATTAAAAAAAAAAAAAGCTACCTTTTCACCTTGTATCTAGAAATATAGGGGTTTGTGGGTTTTTTTAAGGAGGAATGTTTATGAGCAGCAGCATGTAAGTGCTTGGATGAATAGACATCTGGCCCTGGTTCTGCTCTAATGATAATTTTACAGCAGTGAAGTCACACTCCCTTTCCCTTCCTTCTCAGTGAGAAATGCTGATGACTAATGACTAATGCATTTCCTCACCCAAGAAAGGTGAAATTCTTCCAAATAAATTTGTCTCCACATCACAGTGAGTGTCATCACTCAGTTTGTCTTTCCTCACCTGCTCTGCTCTCTCAACAGTCCCACTGCCCTACCTAGATGCTTGGCCAAATTACTAACCTGTGTTATAAGACAATAAAGCTTAAGAGTTGGGTGGTATTACTCTGCAATAAATGATCTACTCTTAGCAGTCCTACTGGCTCTCTTAATGTGCTCAGCAGGAAATGTAACAAAACAGCAGTCTCCACATTTCAGAGTTCTCCAAGAAGGAGGAAAAATTACCCATATTCTCTATTGCTGTTGCACAGGCAGGGAAGAGCTGCCAAATGAAAGCACTTTTTCTTTCCATGGAAGTCTTCAGGCTGGTCATCATCATCACTTCCATGGTATCAAGGTCATTTTATAAAACTTTGTAATACCAGTATAGGATGAGTGTGCATTGCCCAAGGGCTGAGCAGGGTCCTTGACCTGCAGCTGCTGTACTGTCACACTCAGATCAGGTCACTGGCAGGGTCAGGGTCACACACACCTAGAAACTGGGACATTTGGGTTGGAGGGAGTTGGGAGATCTGCAGGGGAGTGAATGGATGAGGCTGTAACAGGAGACTTGGGTGTTTAAGTCTCTCTTCTGAAATGATAAATGGACCTTACTAGAACTTTGATTTCTTTGAAAATAGGCTTTTGTTGCTTTCTGCTTTTTTTGCAATGGTATGCAACATTCATTTTCTGCATTCTTCTCACACTACCAACGAGAAATTAATTTAAGGTTTTGAGTTTAAGATTTTGCCCTCTCTGGAAGCAGCCATGAATATTTATAACAATTAGATATGCTCTTAACATAGAGTTGTCCCAAAGGTGGGAGGCTTTGTGTGCTGTATTGTCCTCAGTGTGTTGAGGTAGGTTTTGAACCACTCCTCATGCCCAGGAGAGTCCTATATAATAGAAGCTGTTCAGGAAAGGAAAAAAGAAGGTGATAGTTTTGTGGTTGTTCTTTATGTCACATGGTAGTTTAAAAAGAAATTGGCAAATTCCTTGTGTCCAGTTGTATACTTGTTTAATGACTAAGACTAAATGCAAATTGTCAATTGCAGAAGAGTTTTATCCCATAAAATATTTGTAATAGGATAATTCTGCTGAGAAATAGAGATGTGATTCCCAAGTGTTTCTGAAGGAAACTTCTGTGCCCAGTGAAGAAGGCTTTGGATTAGTAGCCTGGGTGGGGTGAATTAAGAGTGTAGATTTAACTGGAGATGTAAGAGATTTGTAAGAGATTTTGCTGTTGTGAATCCCCTCAGGTATTAGTGTGGTAAAGAGTGTAAAAAAAGAACAGATGACAGAACGTTGCATGTGAAAATGAATGGAGCTGGAGTAACAGTTACATACTTTGTTAAAAAAAAAATATTTACAGTTGTGTGACTGATTCCTTGAGCTGTGAACGTGCCAAAATTTGGAAACAATACAGTGTTTGTATTGAAAATTTTCTAATTCAGATTTATAAAAACAGCTTGGAAACAAACAAATAACATACATGCAAGTGTTGAAATGAAAGATATTGAGGAATATTCTAACCTGGTGTCCCCAAAGAAAAGCAGACAGCCCCTGTCAGATTGATGTACTATTTAATATTCCAAGCACATCTGTCACTAAGCACTGCAGAATTGCTGTGTTCACATTAAGTGATCAGCAAAAATCTTTCTTCCTGTGGCTTCTGAAGTTTATTCAAAGAGAAACTGAAAAGCAGAGGGAAATCCCTTCAAGCACAATTGGAAAGAGATGGGATTTCCCTGGGTTGATTTGATGCTTTTTTGAACAAATTTAGACGTTACAAAGAAAAACTTGTTGAATTTTTGCTTTTGTTTTTAAATTAGGCATTGTTATTACTGTGTGTCAAGTGATGCTTTTGAAACATTTTTATCCAACATTTGTAGTACTCTAATGTGAATATCTGGTCTGTAAAGTTCTAACTTTGAAAAGTGTGTTAGTTCTCACTCTTCAAAATGCCTGTAACTCATTAGATGTACTCAGAAGTTTTTTCCCTCTGTGTTTTACTGGTAGTGTGTCAAAGGGAAGTACACGCCTCCTGGTACATGTGGTATGGAGTCATGCCCATACAGCACTTTTGGGCACAGCTCTGAAATATGACAGTAAGGAAAGTGGAACAAAAAAGCAAAAGTTCAGTGTGAATTCCAAGTAGGACCGCTGTCTTCTTAATTAGGTACCATATGATGTACTGTGTTTATTTATCATTCAGGTAGCTGAATAAAATTTCTTTTAAAGCTTTAGATGACAGGATTCTTGTAGGCATTTTAATGCTGGAAGGATGTTACTCAAAATGAAGGAAAATACCAGAAGGGAGATTCCATGTATTGAGAATGGTTGCGCTTCAGATTAAACAAATTATCTGTCATTGCATCCATTTTTGAGGATTAATTTTATAGCTTTTTATTAAAGCCAGCTGGTTTGACATGGGTAAGGATAAGCCCTTGGCAGGAAGCGTTCACAGGCAGTGGTGTTTTGCCATAAACAGGCCCAGCAGGCAAGCCTCGCGTTACACAGATTATTGCAGATTACGTGACATCTTCTGGCATTTCACATATCTGGTGACAAAAGGTGCAAACCTGCTGCTTTGTTTCAAGGCAGTGTGAAACAGTCCAGATGTACCATTTCTGATCTCTGTGGCGATTCCGAGTGGGATGGGAGGCGCCTCCGCTTTCTGCCCTTCCGCTTGCTGTACAAAGCGTTATGGTTTGACACAAGCGTTCCCGTTGGGAAGGAGGAGGCACCTTACACCCACCAGCTGCTTCACATCTGCTCTCATGGCGTGTTTATCTTGTTCTAGGGCGTGTTGGGCAAGCAGTAGCTCTACGTGCCAAAGCCTTTGGCTTCAGTGTGATTTTCTATGACCCATACCTCTCGGATGGCATGGAGCGTGCTCTGGGACTGCAGCGGGTGAGCACTTTGCAGGACCTGCTGTTCCACAGTGACTGTGTTACCCTGCACTGCAACTTGAATGAACACAATCATCATCTTATTAATGACTTCACCATAAAGCAGGTAATAATCTCTGTGGGTGCCCCTCACACCAGTGCTGGTTGCCAACTCAGTATAGCATTTATTTTTGTAAATAGGCAGACTCTCATTTGATAGAAATCTTTCTCTTTTGCTGTTCTAAGATTAAACAGGTCTATAATTGATTAGGAACTAGCCGTATTGTTGCTTTTACTGTCTTTTTGGCTCAGTAACATTGCATTTGTGGAAATAATTTGCTCTTCTTAATATCACTCAGATTTAATGAAGTGGCATTGATGTAAAAGCACTTTTTCTGTGTCTTGTAGTAGCTTCTTCCTTTACCATGTGTATTTCCAGGTAGCAATTCTGCCTTTCACTGTTGTCCCTCAGTTTGAGTTCCTTTGATGCAATTTAAGGATTATGACTAAATGGCTCCCCCCTGTGCTCAGTCCTGATGCTCGCAGAGCACTTCAAGGATGGAGCTCATTTACAGCATTGCATTATTGGGGAAAAATAATTTTTCTTGGAATTAGTACTAACTTCTCCCTAAAGTTGTAGGTAATACATAAAATAATAAAACTGTTTCAAAACCTGGGTGTAGTAACTGCTCCATTATTGAAACATTTGATAATAGAAGCCAGACACTTAATTAAGAAGTTTGACTCCAATTTTAGTGTAGGTAACAGCCAGAAGTAAAACACTGGGACATTGAGGCAAC
The DNA here is from genome assembly GCA_013399835.1 of Leptocoma aspasia. Taxonomy (NCBI): domain Eukaryota; kingdom Metazoa; phylum Chordata; class Aves; order Passeriformes; family Nectariniidae; genus Leptocoma; species Leptocoma aspasia. Next base: position 175,341 of record VXAX01004436.1, read on the forward strand.
GTACAGGAAAGAAACCCTAAGATAGAATAGTTGATTTGGCTGTTTGTTTTATATATATGTATATGTAGTGGGTTTATATGTTGGTAACAATGACAGTAGCACTGTCTTGCAGTAAAATCATGGCTTGTCTTCTGGGAAATAGTTTGTACCCACTACTCTTGAACTTTAGAACTGAAGAACTTATTGAACATGTTCCACAGTCATTCCATGGTAGGATCATGGCAGAAAACTGACAATGCAACACACTTCTTGATTTGAGAGTTTAGGGATTTTGCAAATCCATTGCAACATAAAATCAGGATTTGGGATTTAAAACTCTAAAAAAATTAAGGAGCTTAAAATGAAACCTAAGAGACCAGATCTCTGTCACCCTGCCTTGAATATTGTCTTTTGTTGTATGGCTGGGTACATTCAGTGGTTATTACATGGTGAAATGTCTTTTCAAGCAGACATCTAGGCCCAAAAAGCATCACACTGAATTCCGTGGGACGACTGAGCATTGGTCACTTTATTATACAGCAGTTGTGAAACTGGGGCCAGTTTACCACAGGAAGTTTTTGAGTGGAGGCAGAGAAATATGTTGAGCTTTGGAGAAGGCACAGTGCATTAATCAGAGAAACAAACAAAGGAAAACATGTTAAAACTGAGTAATACCATCTGAAATTAAATGCCTGTAATAAACTCTGCACTGGAAAGTATCTTAAGTAAGCATTTCTCTTCCTGTTTGTTATCCTTCATGATCAAAGCAAGGATTAATTAAAGTGTTAAATGATAGTTCTTGCTTTGGGTGGGAGTTTGGGTGAAGCAGTCTGGATAGTAAAGTGGATGTGAAACCCATGAAATTGTAACCCTTCTGACTGCTTAGTTTGTGTAGAGCATATTCTGATTTAGGCTGACAGATGTTGGAGTTGGCCTAGAATTTCTAGAGAGCGTTGCATACCATTTTTGTCCAATACTGCATGCTCATGTAATAACCAGTTTTTAAACAAAGTACAGAGAAGTATGGTGCATCTCATTTCACTGAAGTCTCATCCTGAATTTTGTTGAGTCTGAAATGACATGCACTTAAAGTGTCTTTGAAAATTTGGTGTCTGTCTTCTCTTAAGTAACTTTTCTAGTGAATTAATCATTATTCTGTGTAGCCATCCTTCTTGTCCTTGTAGTCCCAGAGTAGCTCAGAGAAGTGTTTCAAAGAACTTGTGGTTTTCAGGTGCTCTTAAAGAGGCTGAGGTCATCTTTAGTTATACAGATTTGAGAAAAAACTGCAGTTTAAACACAATACTTTTATAAAGCAGCTCTGCAGGTTTAGTGTAGGTGAACTTAACAGACGTCAGCAGTTCCAGCTGTGAAGCTCTTTCAAGCTTCCACCCATTGTTAAGGATCATCTCCAGCTGCATCCACCCTGACAGTTTATCATGAGTCACATAATTCATTCCCTCTAGAATGCATTTATGCAGACAAGCTCTGTTTGATTTGAACGTGTCTTAGTGCTAGTTCTGGAGTTTTGTAAATAGTCCTAAAATGAAAACTCAAGCAAGGTTGTTGGACAGATTGGACAGAAGATTTTAGCAGGGTTCACTTTAAGTAAAATGTTCACGTCCTTCAGAGGGGCTGTAAATACACCAAGCTGTACTTACAACTCAAATGAGGAGTTTGCACAGAAATGGGAAGGGTATATGAGCTCCCACGAGCCCTTGTGGTGTGTCTGCACAGCTCTGAGTGGCTCTTGGGTGAGCCCACCTGTGCTGGTTTTGGTACAGTTCCTGCAGCTGACCCAAGAACTGGAGATGCAGTGATTGTTCCCATAAGGAATCTCTTCTTGTTACCAGACCAGCTGAAGATCCTGCCCCAGTTTCTTTGCTGTTCTGCTTCCCAAGTTAATTACATAAAGCTGAGAGAAGAATCCTTTAGTTCTGCTCTTGTGAGTGGAGTTTGGCTTTGCTGTATGGATGGATCTTCTGTAGCCCCAGGAGTCTGGAAATGGAGAGAGGCAGGGCCACATTAAACCTAGAGAATTGGCCAGTAAAATATGGTGGGTTTTTTCTTTATAAAACAGTGCAAACATGTGCATATTAATATTCCCTATGACCTCATTTAAAAAAAAGAAACAAAACGGACTTATTCAAACCTCCTTGCTGTTGATGAATTTGGCATTTTGAATCTGTATTTGAGCATAAGGATCCATTTACCTAAGGTTTAGTTTGATGTGTAGGTTTCATGAAGTTGAGTTGGTGTCAAAATGTCGGGGTTTGCTTATTTTTACGTTGAGAGACGCAGTCAGTACAAAATGAGATTTTCATTATTCATTTTCACCATGGTTCCTGCTCTTCATGTGCTTTCCTTCATGTACAGAGGTGTTTGAGACATCTGTCAAAGATGAAATACCAGGGTGGCTGGAAGCAGGATGTTGTAATTTATGTTTATTTCAGTACCATTTCTCTTATTTAAACCGCCACTTTGTTTTCAAGTTGTGGATATATTATGGTATAAATTCTTGTAGTTCTCCCCACACTGATTGTAGTGTCATCTACAATGCTAATCTGCACAATGCACAGCACAGCTTCTCTCCTGGGCACACAGCCTTCTCAACCAAATTCATTTTCATGCCTTTTAATTGAATAACAGAAGAATTCTTTAGACCTTTATTTGAAAAGTCTCACAGGGGAGGAGGAAGCTGAAGTGACAAAAATAAATAATGCATACATCTACTGTGTTTTGGCAACTAAAGGGAAAAGTGTTTGAAAATCCAAAAGCATTGATTTTTCTGAAAAATTCATGTAGGCTTTTATTTGTGTGAAAGTTGAAAGCCACAAAATATGAATTTGTTTAAGAATGTGCTGTAGTTTCTGTCTCATGCAATTTCACAGTGAAATAAAAAGGCATAAAATGATCTGTCACTTTCAAATGCACAGTTGTATCTTTTGATCATGTTACTGCACGTTATCTGAAACAACGCTTCTATTAAAAGACACTACTTACTAGAAACAAAAGGTTATTAAGTGCTGTGAAATAGCATTTTATGTTAGAAGCATCACATTTGGTGGTACTTTCCAGTGGAAAGGGAAGACAACTGTTACAGTTTAAACCAGCTGAATAGCCTTTGTTGTAATGGATGCTTCTTTTGAGTAAAAAATAATGCCACAACGATTTTATTTCATTTATTTTTATTTCATCATTCTTGTTTTTAACTTTCCCTAGATGAGACAAGGGGCTTTCCTGGTCAACACAGCTCGAGGTGGGTTAGTAGACGAAAAAGCACTTGCACAGGCCCTGAAGGAAGGAAGGATACGAGGGGCAGCCTTAGATGTACATGAGTCAGAACCATTCAGGTGCTTTTCCTTTTCTTTTCTTTTAATTTTGTTCACTTTCTTATTTTTAAGTCTTAGTGCATGATACAATCAACAGCAACAAGTAAATTGAGTTTTCCGTTCATTTGGTAGCTAAATACTCCTTAGCAAAGCAACATGAATCTGTGCAGCACTGGACTAATGCAAATGTAGGTGGAGCTTGTGTATGTGGTTAGAAGTGAAAAAAGTGACATCCAAGATTTAATTCCTTAAAAAGAAAAAAAAACACCAAACCAGTGTGTTTATTTAGTAGAAATAGCAGGAACCTGAGTTCAAATCCTGGGCATGGCTTTGGCCATGGCTTTGAGGGGAGTGCACCTTTGCCACTGATGCAGCTCTGGAGGTAACTGATGTCTGAACAGGGTCTTTCAAAGGCAAAGAGTTGAGATGTGGTGTGAGAAGCAACTGCTCTATGACACCTTTCTGAAGGAAAAGACATTTGTCCAGATTGCCTCTGCAGGAAAGCCATAAGTGTGTAAGATGTTGCAAAAAAAAGTTCAGGAAGGCTGTCAGAGTGCAGGGTTGTTTTTTTTTTTTTTTTGTTTTACCCTTTATAAGGGGAGTAGTAACGTTATTGTCAGTAGAAGGGCTGGTAGCACTGCCTGAGTTTTTGAATGACTGACAAGTCCAGTGTTTCAGGCAGAAATATACCACTCCCCTAAGTGGCGTTGGCATTGAGATGTCAGCACTCCTCATCAAAATGAGCCTATTTCATATGTCCTTGAGTCTTGAGAATAGACTTCTGTAGCTTAGTCCTTGCATGTGACAAGCCTTTTTCAGGCTGGGCAGGGAAAAATGTTATTTTTAACTGGAGCAATCCACATAAGTTTTTGAAGAAGAACAGATTGAGGGCAGGTTGTAAAGACTGGAGAGAGGACAGTATCTCTCATTCCAGCTTGAGGGTGAAATAGAACCTTTGAAAAAATAGAATATCCTTTTAGTCAGAATTTTTATATCTACTGAGGCATGGTGCCACATCTCAAATATTTAATTTTATTTACGCATACCCTGGATTCATTTACTCCTAAATGTAGTTATTACAATGCAGTAGTGCTGTGCAAAGCCAGAGTGTAGCAGCTCAAGGGACTTGCAGCTACATACGTTCTTCCCAGTTCCTATCTGGGATCTGCACAAGCAGCCCATTGCACCTCTAGGAATCCCCATTTACTGCATGGAGATGCCATGTGCAGAGATTCAGTTGCAGGATTACAGCCAGTTTCCTTTGGATTCAGTGCTGCATGTCTATCTGATTGCAGCATGCAACTCTTTATTCAAGAGTTCTGCCAGATATTTTAACTTTTATTGAACCACAGATGAAATCTATCATGTTATGAATTATGACCAACTCTGAAAGCACACTTTGGTCTTAAAATATTTGCTCTCCTGTTACAGTTGACTGCAAGATTATTAAAACTGGAAATGAATAGGAGGAGCAAGTTTCCATTATTTTCAGTTTCTCTACTTTGTATCTGTGATAACACTTTTACACAGATTCATTGCTTTCCCTGAAAAACAATCTGTAAAGTAAATTTCCTTCTTTCTGTGGAGTTTCTATAAAGGAATGGGAAAGAAAAAATAGTTAAAAAGAAAAAAATCCCTGAATTATCCAAAAGGCGTTGAGGCTGTTAATGGACACATTTCTGATATGGAAATAATTGTAAGATTTTTTTTTTTCTTTAAATGATTAGGTGTCATACTCACAGAAAGAGAAGAGCTTTGTTGATTAATGCAATAAATGTAAAATTGTGATGAACTGGACAAATGGAATGGCATCCTAAATTAATTTGGGATGCATTTCTGCCCCAGAACTGGAGTGGTAGTGACTGTAGTTACAATAAGTGCATTGGACAGAAGCTAATGTTGCTGCTATACTTAAGTTCCACCCTTTGAGTCTATAAAAAGTGATTGTTGATTATTTATACCCCGATTAGTACATTAAATTAACAGACAGAATTATAAACAAACTCAGTAAAGAGTAGAAATGCAATTATTTTGTGTTGTAGAAATCAATCTGTGTATGTACAAATCCATCTGGATTCCCCACCTTGCTTTTCCCCTTGCCCCCAGTATTTTTTTGTCATTTGATCTTGTTTTAAATTTTCATTTAGCTTTAGTCAGGGCCCCTTGAAGGATGCACCAAACCTGATCTGTACCCCACATGCAGCCTGGTATAGTGAACAAGCCTCAATTGAGATGCGGGAGGAAGCAGCACGAGAGATCCGAAGGGCGATCACAGGTACTGACTCACATTATTATAGCTCCTCCACTGTGTAGTTCTTTTCAAGAAACCTATTTCTTCAGTCTTGAAAGATGCCAAAAAGAAGCAGCCTTGGGTTTTGTTTCTAATATTTGGAACACAGAAATCAGCAAATGCCCACTAAGTCTGTTGTCAGAATTGGAACAAGTAATTTTGGAGGTTCTTTGCAATTACAAAGGGAAGGCGGGCATTGCAAAATAAGTACTTTTTTCGTGTAAAGGAAATGTGTTTATATGTGAAAAATCATCTGCTTTTTTCTTTGTTGCATTTAACTATTACCCATTGATGGATTTGAATACAAGTCCTCCTTGTATTGCTGGTATCTTCCTTAGCTTTTCCTAGATGCTTGCTTATACTTGTCATGAGCAGTTCTCTACGTAAAGTTTTCAGTATTTTGTTGAGAGGTTATTCTGTTTTAGATGTTCCCCTCTTTAAAGCCTTGCTAAAGAAGTCTGGCATTTTAAAGGGCAGAGTGTCTTTGTTATATAACTGCCATGTAATTGTAAACTGCTCACATAAGAGAAAACAGCTACGTCTCGAACATGCACTGCTAATAAATAAAATGAGAGGACTGAGCCATTTGGCATGGGTTTGAATCCCTTGTAGCCTAAAATAAAAGGAAGGATTTTCATACTGGAAAATTATTCATTAAGCACTAATGTTTTCTCTTTAGTTGGACTTTGCTGTGTCCCCCTTGGCAATATTGTCTGAATGCTCTGCAGACATGCAGGGCCATCTGTGTCACCTTGAGAGTAGTTCAGTGCCAACACATTGCTCTGTTACACAAACAGCACTGGCAGTAGCCTTCTCTCTGGCTTGTGCCTACAGAGACTGGGCAATTTAGTTTCATTTATAGCCTGTGCAGAAAGAAGATTCTCTTCTGGATGTTAATTAAAGGCACCTCTTAAACTCCTTAGCTGAATTGTCCTTTACTGGACAATTTCACTCTGTTTTAGAGGTGACCTGAAGAGCTTGACCATCCCTTTGCTGGAATTGGTCCTGGCTGTACTCCAGAAACTCCAGTGGTACATTTGTTAGGGTGTTCAGTAACTGTTGCCTGCTCCCAGATAGCTTTGGGAGAGATTGCACAAACCAGCATCCTGTATCTGCGTGGGGGAGGATTGATGTGCAAATCAGCATTATTAGGCTATGGTGTGAAAACTAAAGAAGAGCCAGCTATCCAGAGCTAGTTTTATGTTAAATTTGTGCAGTAGCCCAAGCATATGTGCCTAGGAAGGTGGACCACAGTTCCTTCAAGTGTGTGAGGATGTTCTCAGCGATCTGGATCATTGATTTGTATCGGAGCTGTCAGCACTTCAGTGTTTGCATATGGTTTTTAGTAAGATCAAACTGAGACCAGCATTAAGGAGGTGAGAATGACATTGAATTGCAGTGAAATAAATGTAAGAAAGATACAGGAAATGTGGGATAAAGCTGGATATATGAAAACCATAGGGGAGCACAAAGAAGAGAGGGCGTAGAGAGGGAGAATAATTGGAAAAAGGTGTGAAATGTAGGAATGAAGGCTGTGACTACCATCTGACAATAAAAATGTTAAGTGCTTCTGCTGTTAAAAGTCAATGATGTTGTGGTGTGTAAAATAGAAATAATCAGCAGAGATTAAATACCTTGAAATAATTTTTAGACTTGAAAGCATTCCAAGTATGAAATAAAGAGGACCACTGGAATGGAAGTAAGAGGCAAGCATGGCAAGTGAAAAGATCATTATAAGTTTAAAATAAAAAAATACTTACTGGGTTTTGAGGGGAGACTGGTAGAACATGCCTACAGAAGTTAGCAAAATGAAGAATGAGGGAAGCAAAGAGGAAGACAGGATTGAGAAGGATAAACAGCAGAAGAAAGATACTGTTTAAATTTGTGGGCAGTTCTGGCAGATGGTTTCTAGATGATTGGAATTCACCTATAATGGGGCATGTACCTCACCCTGTTCAGTCCTGAGCTAAAAGCCCTTTCAACTTGTGCACAGGATTCGTACAGGTTCAGGGACACCAGCTGAAGTCATGGAGTAACACCTATTTTATGGTATCCATTGCATGAAAAGCAGTTTTGTGAAAAGGCTTTTTTACAGCACCATTGTGGCCAGGCTGATGGATAGAAAGAGCAGGCAGAGATAGTGAAGTCCTTAATCAAATTTCCAGTAGGAAGCTGGAGACAGAAGGCTGAATTCTTTAATGATGGAGCATGGTCAGTTTTTGAAAGGGTTTCTTGGAGTACCACTGCCAGCTGTGGCAAGGGTGGACTCAAAGTTACTTTTTCTGCCCCTCTGTGTGCAAATGCACTGTAAGATTGAACTTCAGAGAAGACACATTAAAACAGATGTCAGGAAAAACACATGCTCCAGTTGATCTCTCTCCTGTTAAAATAGGTGGAAACATTCCTACTGCTATGAAGAAAATCTCTATTGGATCTGCTCATGTCATTTGTTGCAGGGCTGAAGATAGTTCTACAGAAGACAGTCCACAGCCTTGTCCAGTATGTGCTGAATCAGGTTGACAGATTTTCCAGTCTTAAACTTCAGTTGTACTTCGGAGGTTAAGGAAAGGGTTTGAAGAAGTGAAGAAAGAAAATTCAGGTGTATTTTCATTTTATGTAGGAATGAAAGGCATGGCTGAGGATTAATACATTGCAGTAAATAAAAGTGAAGAGCAATTTAGATAAAGAAGAGAAAGTTCAGGAGGACAGGGAATAAGTATTGGTCGTATTCACGTTTATGGCACAATTCCATTCAGAATTCTATATGTTTCATTAAGTGTTTTTAATTGCTGTGACAGGTGGAAGCAAAAGGAGGAAAGTGATGTTAAGGACAGAAAGCAGAGGGCTACATTACTGAATTTGATTGGTAGCTATGCTCTATATCCAAATTACAGCTTCTTGGAAAGGTGACTCTCACTGATTTTGGTTTTACTGAGACCCTGTATACAGGACATAAAGAAAGACAGGGAAACCAAAATTAAGCAGAGCATTTCAGCCATTATTACCTAAGTCCCAGGCACAAGGCTACAGCGAGGATCAGAAACAAGCTCTTAGTGTCATTTTATGTATTGATTTAAATACAAAAATATCTGTAAGTATTTTTAACATAGACATACTAAGAGTATAAGGCACACAATTTTTATACATGTTTATTTCCTCTTCCTCACCTCATCTTAGGTCGTATTCCAGACAGTCTGAAAAACTGTGTTAACAAAGATCACTTGACTGCAGCTACACATTGGGCCAGCATGGACCCTGGAGTTGTTCATCCAGAGCTTAATGGTGCTGCATACAGGTAAGTGTGCTGAAGAGGTAGAAGAAATACCTCTGTAATTCATTGTAGGTATTCAAGAAAAGACCTTCCTATTAATGATCAAAGTGCTTTTGCATTACACACCAGCTATATTGTTTTTGTAATCATTGTGTTCAGGAGAATAATCTTGTTTTGCTAGTTCATGTCAGTCATGCTGTGTCTAACTATGAATCCTCTTAAAATCTTTTTTTGTTGGGTTAGTATGTGAGAAATATGCATTTGTTTGTATATTCAAGTAAAACAATTCTGGTCATCTCCAGTGTTGCAGTGGAAGTTTTATGTTCCTTTGCTGAAGGGAATGATGCAGCTGTAGCTTACAGAAAGACTTCAGTAATAAATTTACATTGTTTTGTGGCCTCCAGACACAGGAGAGAACAAGTAACTCAGTATTGAAAACAGTGGAACAGCCTGTGGTGATTATGAAAATATGTTTAAAATAGCTTTTTCTAAATTATATGTTTAATTTTTAAGCAGAAACATTTGAGAGACTTGATCTATGTATTCTCAGTCAACTGTGAAAGCAGATCTTAATAATTAATAGAAAGGGGCAATTTTTTATATCTAATATGCACATCCCTTAGTTATTTTGTTTGCTTGAGTGTCTTTCTCTGTCCCTTTATCCCTAGCAGCTACTCTAGCAGCTGATTCTTCCTAGCAGCCAGCTCCAGACAATTTTTACTTACGAAAACACCTGCAGTTTTTGTATTTTCCAGTATGATATTTACACATAAGTAGGATGAAAGTGGCAGAAAGCTACTAATGCCTGCTTCCCTCAATGCCTTGAGGAAAGGGGCAGTGCAGTCCTCTCACTGTTTTGTCATACCTCATTATCCTAATCCTCATCTTTCCATTGTCCTTACTCATGCATCTACGTTACCTTTGTTCTTCAGGAGAACTCCCCATACTTGTAGTAGAGGGGGGATTCCTGATTTTGTGTTACTCCACATGGGAACCCAGCTGTGCCTGGCTGAGAAGCAAGGCAAAGTTATCCTGTCCCAGTGACTTGGAACAGTCTCATCAGAAAGGGATGGAGGGGTGTCAGGAATGAGTGTCACCACCCTCTGCCACAATTTCCTCATCAGGAGCCATAAGTGCACCAAGGGAAAAGAATAACTTGGATTTGGTGATCACATCACTTGAAGATGTTTATTTCTGGAAGTATGCCCATAGCCCTAAATATCTAAGAAGGGTGCTTTTATTTGCTTAAATGAGAAGCTCAAGCACACATGTTCTCCTCCACACAGCATCTGGCTTCATGGACTTCAGTTTGGAGCAGTGAGGGTATGGCTGAATGTAATTGGGGCTTAAAGGCAGGTGTTGCTGGACAGGAGGTAATAACTCCAGCCCTGTCATGGCAGTTAAGAACAGGGGTCCATGCCCAAATAAAATGCAGCTTTTTGTTCTCGTTTTGGGGGTCACAAGTCCAGCAGAAGCAGACTTTGCAGCCAGAAATTAATTTTAACTTAGGAATGTGTGGGGGAATTAATGATTTACAAGGTAAAGACCATATGTATTCAATTTGAGCAGGATAAACACAGAACTGAGTGGCTTTTTAAGGCATTATTTCAGTCCATTTTTTCAATTTAAAAAATGTATTGTAAAATTCTGATTTACTTATTTTCAAATGCAAAATAAACCTAATTTTACGATTTTTGAGGCAGGAGTTAGTAGTTACACAAGAAATGTTGAAGGCTTTTTGGAGGGGCAATAGAATAGTGTTTGAATGTGGGTGAAGGCAGTTACTACTATGTGAAGTGCAAAATATGTATCACTTGGAACTCAGGTTTTATGAAGAAATCGGTTTCAATAGCTGATGCTTAATTCCTACCTGGATTAAGTACAGCATTTGAATTGATTGTTCAAACCAAATTTTTCCATCTTTTCTTTGCAATCCAAGATTATGTTGAGCTAAGTGAGTTCTGGAGTCTTTCACAGACAGTACCATGTTTCAGATGTGCTAATAACTGTATCATACTCATGTAATTGCATTAGAAGATAAGACCTGGGATAATAATTTATATGTTAAAAAATGCAGATATCTCTTTTGGTGAATTAAAACTGACAAGGTTGTTTTATTTTGGGTATATAATTCACTTGTATTTTGATGTAGGACAGAAATCTCAAATTATCAGATATTATCACAAGACAAGAACATTGAGCATTAGTCAGCAGATTGTAATCTAGATCATCTGAATATCGTCATACTCTGGGGAAAACAAAACCATTTACTGTGCAAAATGCAAGACACCCTATCAACACCAAAGGTCATGCAAACAGGACCTATCCCATGAGTAAAGATCAACAATACTCCTGAGAAGGAATTATTTGTAGTGGTCTTGGTGAAGCAGCATAACATACCCTGATCTTGAGCTATCACTGTGTATTTGTTACCGAGCTGCCTGTGAGGTAACCCCTGCCACCCTCTGTGTCACAGAGCAGGCACAGAGACATTCAACAGCCAGTAACAGTGGTTGTACCATTCATAGACATTTCCACACATCTTCCTGCCTCTTAGAGGATAAGGGTGGATATGGCTCTGAGCAACCTGGTCTAGTGGAAGGTGTCCTGCCCGTGGCAGGGAGTTGGAATAAGGTGATCTTAAAGGTCCCTTCCATCCCAAACCATTCCTTGATTCTGTGAATACCTAAGTACTGAAGAAGTACTTGGATGAGAATGGCTGGATGTTGGTAATTCAGGAGTTATGTCATGTTGAGGTACTTCACTGGTGATTTTCATACTCAGTGCATGATAACAGAGTGCACTTAAAAATTGAACCTCTTCTAGGACAGACTCAGTTTCTTGAACAGAGCTTAATATAGTGAGTTCAAGGTGCTTCTGCTTCTGTAAAAGATAGACGGGAGTAAAGTAGAAATTAAAGTTGCCCATCTGTTGTAATTAAGAGGGCTACTGTATTTTTCCTCCTAAATTAAGACTGCATGGGGGAAGGGGGATGGAAGAGTACAAATCAACAGAAGAGGTGTAACTGATTGCTCACTTCTACTTTCACAAAAATTCAGTTCAGTGGACATATTACCTGGAAAAAATTTCAACTTACTGTTGCCAGAGGAGGAACATAGAGGGGAACTTCATTAAGTTCTAGAGAGGATGTATTTGCTGGTTAAGAATAGAAAAAATGATAGACTAGAAAAGTAATAAATAGCAGCAAAAGGGAAAGTTATATAAAATACAACATACATGAGCATATAGAATATGCTCATAGGTAGAGGCTTATGTGCCCTTTCAGAGACAGGATTTAAGCAACACTGATGATTAAAAAGAGACAAAAATTACAAAAAGAGGATTGCAAAGCAGGGTTAGGAGTTGCCAAGTGAAATGCAGTTTCTGTGGAGCAGAATGGTGTCTGTATATTGGCTGCTGCCACTGTGCAGCTTTAGGACAAGAAAAACAATTGTAGGGCCTCTGGATGTTGCTAAAAGTCTGGAGGAAACCTGTACCTGAGGTGAGGTGCTGGCAGGTACAGTCCTGGTGGTTATGACTTGGTGTCCAAGGGAATGTCCTTATATACAGAAAGGATATTTGGAGTCAGAGTAGAATTACAGCTGTGCAGTTTGAAATGTTTAATGTGCTCATAAGGTAACTCTCAGTGCTCCTGATGCAGCACTGTCCATTTTCACCAGGGGAGGCTCTGGTTTTTCTTCCTGAGGAAAACACAGTAGCAGAAGTTGATCTCTCCTTGACTTTTTTCCAGCTCTGGTGTGTTGATACTGAGGGAATATGTTGTTAGAAAGTAGAGCTTGTGTGTTGAGAGCAGTTGCAGTGTTGGACTTTTAAATGGAAATTTGTGTCATGTTGTGTGTCTTGCAAAGCACCTAGAATAACAGAAAAGCTGTTTCAAAATTAAATTTAGGTACACAATACTGTGTGACAGTTTTCATAGGAATGGAAGCAAATTTGATTAATAAGATTCAAATGGAGTTACTGAAACAAGCAACTAATTCCATTAACAACTGCAAATTAATTCCAAGGAACCTCTGTGGAGAGGGAATTAGCATAGGAAGCCCTGTAAATATGAGTACAATTGGGAACCAAGTTATCTGGCCTACAGGTGGTGTGATCAGTCACAGCCTCATTACCCATCCCAGATTACAGTCAGTGTTGTGGTGTGTAGGAGTCTTTCCCAGGATGACCAGACCAGTGTGTGGTGTCCCTGTTGTCCCTGACTGCCATGTCAGTCCTGCTGAGCCCCTGTGGCTCTGTGTTTCCAAAAGCAGCTCCTATGATGTTTCTGTGGTGGAAGCAAAAAACAAGTCAGTGTGCTTGCATCCAACTTTTTTCTCCTGAGTCTTGCCTTAGTTCTGCACTAATTTTCTGCCAGTTTGAGGGAACTTGGGATGAGCAGCACAAACAGATATTACCATGAAAAAGATGCAGAAATAGGGTGAAATTCCCTGATGCATTGAGCTGTGATGAGGAGAAAATCAACAGCAGAATAATGTACTTGAAAAAAGCTTGACAAGTGCCTTTTGTCCCATGTAGTTCTGGGTAAATACTTGGGTAGCAAAAGCTGCAGTGAGTGGTAATTGTTTGTGTTCAGGCTTTCAAATGGATAATGCTCTCACCAGGATGCTTGGGTGGGCAGAGTACAGCAGGAGAGAATAAGGGAAAGAGGGATGAGTGTGCAACTTTATGATGAGGAGGGGAGGCAAAGGATCAGTAGTAAGTGGCCAGTGTGACATAACTTGCAAATAGGTATTGAGGTATTTGACTAAAAAGAAAACATATTTTTATTAAATCCATGTGTAGCTGTTGTTTTTATACAGCACTGTGAAATACCAGTGTTCATCAATTACATCTGAAGTTTGGGATTGGAACAGTAGATTTGCAAGATTTTTTTAGCCTGGTAACATCAGAGCCATCATAAAATTGAGCTGAATCAGAGGGTTATTCTTTTGTTGAATACATAAAATACTTAGGCCTCAGTGTTTGTCCAGATAGAGTAAGAAATCTTTAAAACCATCCATGAATTTTGTGTTTGCATTTCTCTTTCTTGCAGTCTGCCTAAAGCACTTGTCCTTGTGCAACTGGCACTGGTTCTCCTTCAGACAAGTGCAGTGGCAAGTTCACTGCTGAAAAAGTTAACTCAGGTGCAATAGGCTTGAGTTTGTCATCTTATGAGTATGTGGGTGTGATGGCTTTTTGGGGGAGCTGTCAGGGAGCTAAGCCTGCAAAAATAGTGTAAAGAAATACTTTTTCAAACCACAACAATGGACATTTAAAATTCCTACATGAGAATGAAAGAGGAAAAAAAGGAAAAGTTGTAGAGAACGTATTGCACGGACCCAGCTGGAATTATTTCTTGTTGAGGTTATGCTTTGAGAGGAGCAAAACTGGAAGGTGGTTTCCTTTGCTGTGCTGTTACTCCTGCTCTTAAATCTGAAGAAACAATCCGGCAAACTTCCATGTCTCATTTGGTTAAAATGCAGCATCCATTGCTTTATGTAGCAGGGTCTGCATGTGGCATCTCACCTGGAGCTGAACTCCCTGTCTCTCTGACTGGCCTGAAAGCAAAAGAAGCATCTCTGGAGCTCTAGAAGGAAGGCAGGGTGGGCTCTTGGCTCAGCCAGCTCCTGGTTTTAATGTCTGCTCTGGTTTTCTCCTCCCAGCAGGTATCCCCCGGGCGTTGTAAGCGTGGCTTCCACTGGCATACCTGCAGCAGTAGAAGGAATAGTCCCCAACCCCATGTCTCTATCACACGGCCTCCCTGCTGTAGCCCACCCGCCCCATGCTCCTTCCCCCGGCCAAACTGTCAAACCAGAAGCTGATAGAGACCACCCGAGTGACCAATTGTAGCCAACAACAGCATTCCCAACATCGGAGACTTCAACCGCAGCGCGTGGAAAACAACACAACACAAAACAAAACCCTGGATTTTGATTAAAGCAGAACCATGAACTTACAGGAGGAGACGATTATTGGTTTAGAAACTGGTCCAATATACAGTATAAAAGGAAAAGGTGGGAGACAAAAAGAAGATTTGGAAACATTTTTTTCCTCCGTATAAATTGTAGTTTGTCCCTGTCCAGTGGACTGATTCACTGTTTCTGTGTCCTATGGGTTCTTTGTTAAGCAAGAGAAGTTAGTAGTTAATTATATCATGAATGTACTTGTCTGTGTACAGTTTCTAGAACATTAAAAAGGGTTTGTTTGCTTAGCTGTCAACAAGGAAAAACATAAGGGAGGCATTCAACAAACCAGTTTTGAGATTAAAAATCCTTTCTTTTATATTTTCAAACATGCCCAAAAATGAGGCAGTTGGCAAACTTCTCAGGACAATGAATTTTTCCCATTTTTCTTTCTACGCCACACAGTGCATTGTTTTTTCTACCTGCTTGTCTTATTTTTTAGAATAATTTAGTAAACAAAAGAAAAACAGTTTCTCCTAATTTTGGCATGAATTCCCTTATTTCAAAATGAAGACAACCTTGCAAAGAGATTTTGAGGAAAAAAAAAGGTTTTGTATAAACGAGCATTGTGCTTTTTGTCACCAGTTAAAGTATATATTATTGGTGGTATCTGGAAAAGGCACTAGACTACTGAAAAGTAGCAGCATTTCATTGCCTACATTGATTCCTTCCTGGTAATGTGGTAGGCTAGCAATATTTTTGGTTAAAATCATGTTTGTGACTGTAACCATTTGTATGAATTATTTTAAAGAAATAAAAATCCCAGACAAATATCATATGTGTAAAAATTTTTATTTCTAGTAACTGTTTATTCAACTTTTATTAGGTTTCTTAGCTGTAATTTTTAAACAGATGCTGTCAAGTATTTCATTTCTAGCTTTACTTTGCTCTCTGTTGTTTGTAATACTGTCTTGGAAGCTTGAAAAATAAAAAAAAAAAAAATTCTTTCCATACCATTTTTCCCTTTACATTTCGTAAATGTTGATCTTTTTTCCTGTGTTTCTAATGGAGTTTGAAATTAAGATGGATTTTGATTTGTACACCGGCATCATCAGCTGCAATGTGGTAACAGCATTTATGCCACCACTGTGGGCAGAGCAGAGGAGGTACAACAGCAACACAACAACAACAGTAATAATAATAATAAATGTCTTTTGCCGAAGTCCAACATGAGAAGTGTCCATTGTTTTATTTGCTTCTGTGATGATGGAAGGCTGCAGCAGATGTAATTGTATTTGCGATATTGAAGGAGTTTGTTTCTTTGAGCACAGGCAGAAGTGTGTTCAAGGCAGGTTAGATTCCAGCTGGATGCTGTTCCGACCTTTCCTGTGCTCCTGGCTAACATGTCATTCATCCCTGCAAAGTTTTTTAAAAAAAAGACAAAAGTTTAGCTGTTTCAGGAGGGAAATCCATGGTGGGCAAAAGTGAACCTGGACATGAACCTCCTTGGTGGTCTGTTGTCTCTCTTTTCACTATTAGTCTGAACAGAGCATCCACTTAAAGTTGGTGAGCTGGTTTTATGGGATCTGTGAAAAGTTTTGGCCCCCATTCCTGCAGGTCTGCAGAGCAGTCTCCACCTCAGTTCGGGAAAGGGTAAGAGCCTGCAAATCACAAAACTCTGAAATTTGTGGGTCTCTATGCAGGGAGCATTATGTACAGTGAAATTTTGTCTGTGGAAGAGAGGAAGCTTTTTTGCCTTGAACATTTAGAGCTAAAAATGTCATCCATTACAATTTATTTGATGGTAAAACTGTTTCTGTTCCCTCTGTGAAACAAAACAGAAGACAGCCCTGAAGCTGCAAGTTATCCCAGCAAAGACACTTCTAAGAGCCTTGAGACCAAAAACTTGCAAAAAACCAAATGCAGTCTCCTTCTGTTGAAGCGGGATTTCATATTTCTTGGGTAATTCATGTTTTAAGATGCTGCTTTGTCAGACTGAAGTTGCTTCTTTAACATATGTAAAACAAACGTTTAACATCTGGCTGCCAAGAATTGCTGACAGCCACATTTGCAGCCTCATTTCCCAGGGAGAAACCAAGAGTGTTCCTTTCATCATTTGGACATGGCTTGTGTAAGTACATTTTGTTCCTAGTGGATCAATAATTGAACTAGAAATGGTGTTTATTGTGTGCACTTCCTGGGCTCAGTTCAGAAGCATTTGAGCTGTTGTCCATGCTTGCTCAGACACAAACCTTTTCAGGATTTGAGCCTGAAATGCACTGTGTTCAATGTTTTTATGTTGGTGTTTGATGTTATCTCTTGGTCTGACTGGAGCAGAGTAATCCAGTTTCCTGCTTCAGAAAGGAAAAGCCATCTGGGCAGGGGTAAGACTGATGGACACTGACTTGGGCTATAGTCTGAAAGTCTGAAAAGAAGTGAAAAGCAAAATTTGGGGTAAATGATTGGAAAAGTGGCTCATAGTAAACAAAAGACTTTTAAGCCACAGCAACCTTCTCTCTTTTATGAGAAAAGCTTTTATTGGGTAGTAGAAATGTGATGAGATTTTCCTCCATTTGGTGAAGGATGTGCTAAGTGTAGACAGCAGAAGATGCAGTTAGTGGGAAAATACAGAGTGCAGAAGGTGATGGCAGCAGAGGCTACAGGTGACCTGAGGAGTGTTAAAAGAGGAGTTTGAGAAAGGATCAAAGTGCCTCCCTTGAACATGATTTGCTTTTGGTGGCATTTGAATTGCAGGTCTTGACAAAGAATGGGGCTAAACGTGACAAAAGTGCTGCTGGCTCAAAGGCTTCAGGCAACAGCAGGATGGCAGGAGGCTCTGGGGCTGCACAAGAATTTGGTGCTGTCCAGGAACGGGCAGAAAGGTGCCAGTTGTGCAGATGCAAAGTCAGGTGGTTGCAAATCAAATGAAAGCTTAGCAGGAAAAGGACTCAGAGTAGGACTGGTGGATTGGTGCTGTGGGAAGGAGCAGTGTGGTGGCAGATTCATGTGGCACGGTGGTTTTGGTAGGTCTGAGAATGGATCAGGGATGTTACACAGGACCTGTTATATTTGCTGAGTAATTTTGGTCAGGCATTCTCAAAAGACTGAGCTGGAGCTGAAGTCATAGGAGAGACAGGCTCTCGAATTCACTGATGGTGTGCAGGACTCATAGGAGAGGAAATCAGAGTAACTTGATATTTTCAGCTTAAAACTGAAGGCCGAGTAGGGGAAATGGCTATAAGTGATAAATGCTGTGGAGGAAGGAGAAATGTTAAAGAAATACTGGCACATGACAGTTTAAATGGGGTTAGGAAAAGTTCTCTGTCAACAGAGAGGTCCTGGGACTCAGTCCTGAAGTCTCTGCAGCTTGTGTTGGGGCTTTTATTTTGTGTTTGGGTCCTTTTTCTTTTTTTTTTTTTTTTTTTAATATAACTTTGTTTTTATAATCCAGAATGTGAGAATGTTGTTTAAAGGTTGTACAAGATCGCAACCAAACCAACAACTAGAGGCATTTTTTCCATTCAGGATAAAACACTAGCTTCCTTTTTAACAAGCCTCAAGGCTTTTTTCCTTTATTAAAAGGTTTTGGGGTTTTTTTGAGAAAATGCTTTATTTTCTTGTCCAGTTCCCACCTCAGATGATTAAGGCTGGCTTTCCAAATGACCACGACTGCTGCAGTCTATCTGTTCCCAGCTTGCTCCTTGCCTCAGACTGAAGAGTTTTCTCCTCTTGTTTCAGTGGATACATAGTGTTCTTCTGCTTGAAGGAGAAGGCAGCACTACCAATATTTCCTTTATTCAGTTCACTCCAACCTTATTATTTTGTAAATTGAAAAAAGAAAAAAAAATAAAGTTCTTTTTTTTAAGGGCAGAGTGTAGTATTAGATCATTTGTCTGACCACCTAGTAAAGCTGTTAAGTGTGATATGTGATATGAATCTTCCTTAAACCTGATACCGTGTTTTGAATTCAGTAAATCTTTCAGAAAGATTTCTAGTATTTATGTTAAAATGTCAAGTGATGGGCGTTTTTTTTTTTTGCTGTTTCCTTCAATAGCTTGTTTAAACAGGGATGACTGTCGCAGTAATTTTTAAATGGCTTTATTTAATTTGGCTTTCCCTGCCTCTAAATTCCGGTTATTGTTTCATGTTAAACATGAGGTCATGTAGGCTGGCTTGAGTTTAGTGAGCATGTCACATTTTAGCCATTTTGCCTTTGTGCTGAGGTCAGTGACACATCTTCCAGGAGGAACAAACTGGTGTTATTCATCTGTTTTCTTTTCCAGTTACTCCCATTACACTATCCATCCTTTCTTTGTGGCTCTCTATTTTTGCCCTTTGGAATTACATAGTCCAGTATGGTTATCTTCTGCAGATGGAATTTCAGGGTTTCTGATCTCAGTCTTTCAGCTGTTGCCTTCTTCCATCCATCAGCTTTCCAATTTCCTTGGTAAATTATTTTCCTTCAAAGTCACAAGTGCTCGAGGAAATGAATCAATCCTCTTCTTTGTCCTTCTTTGCCCGGGTAGCACCTCATTAGCAGCCAGAGCTCCACACTGAGTGCTCCTGCTCTCATCATCCGAGTGCTCTTTCATCCACCATCTGCACACTTTGTGTGTCTGCCTCTTGCAGAGTGCACCTTACCTGGGTCTCACACTTAGATCAGCCCCTCAACATCTAGCCTTTGGGAGACCTGGAATGTTATCCCTAGAATTCTTCCCTTTTCTGGAAGGCAGTTCCACTTTCCATCTGTGAGTTTCAGCTTGACACAGACTCAGCTCTCCTTGGCTGACCTCGTTGCACGCCACCTCACTAAACCCATGTTGTATATTACATTTTTTGAATCCGGTTTGGGCTTTGGGATCACCCAGCTGGTCTTTTTTTTTAAATGCAGATCCTCATCTGGAGCTTCCTTCCTTCATTTTCTGTACCACAAAAACAAATAAACTTCTTCATATCTGGTCTCAGCACTTTCCTTTGCCTTTACACTTCTGCTCAGAGCCATAATGGAGTGTTTTCTTGAAGCAGCACTGTTTGTTTTGGGGGGTCATGATGGTGTCATGGCCACCATAAACAGATCCCAAGTATGTCCTTGGGATGATTGGAGGCATTTGGGACTTGCCCAAGCTGACGCAGATAATTCTCTGAAACCCCCCTTCTTTCATATGCTGCCTAAAAAGGATAAGGAGTTGCTGGCTCAAGAAATAAAGTAAGGAAGTTTACAAATAATCCCAAAATTAAATGTTTCAAGGGTCAAAGATTTAAAGCAATGAAGTGGAGCAAGATTATAGCTTAAATTGCCACAATAACCTTTTGTTATGTGTCACGTTTGACGTATTAGAAGCAGACAATTATGTGTCAGTGTGACAGTGCTATTTATTTGTCTGTGCTGTGTAAACAAACCTTTTAGAGTTTGGGAAAAGCTTATGGAGCTGGCTCCCCGGATAAATTCTAGGAGTTAGGGCAGCGAATCAACATCTAAAAATAAATCTCCTGAGGAGCTGACATCCCAGACTTGTGTTTCCAAACCCCTCCAGCCATTTTCAAAGTGTCCTGCCCAATGCAATGGGTTGAATTCTCAAGCCAGTTGCCTCCAACACAGCTGTCAGCTCCACAGCCCATCCCCATCCCTGGGAGCTTGGGAGGCAGCAAACTTCCTCCTCAGCACACCTAAAAGCAGAGTAAATCCCATTTAAGACCCTGCTGCTGTTCAGTAGGATTTTGGTTAAGCCCTCATGTAAAGTTAAGTCCGTGCTGTATTTTACTGCTCTTAAACCACAACAGAAAGAAAATCTGCTGTTGGTGTTTTCCAGTAACACATCTGCAGTTATCAGCACCAGCGGTTTCCATGTGAAAATGGGGTCAGGGGATTTCCAGCCTCTTCTTGATAGGAGTTTTTGTTCATTTTACTCTTTGCTTGCTCATATTTTTTCAAAGCGTAGTGTATGTGAAATGTGTTTATTGTGTATTAAGTTCTGGTGATAGATTTTTGCCTCTTAAGTTGCAGCACTTTGTAATTAGCTCCAAGGCCATTGCTTTCCATTTCTGGCATGGAGTGCCTGTCCTTTGAAATTGATGGCTGAAACGAGGTTTTCAAGTATTCATATTCTGAACAGCTGTAGTTTTCTTTTTCTTTTTTCTCTTCTTCCTGCAGACCAGCCATTTTCAGTGCAGGACACAGCCCTCATATTGCAAGAAGCACAGGTGAGAGTGAAAAACCTCCACTGTGACTCAGAGCTCATTTCAAAGGTTTTCAACCTCCATAAATTTAAAGGAAAAAGGCATGGTTTTGCATCATGTAACTAGTGGCTGAGTTCTGATCCTGTTTTACAGAGAAAATAGGAGTCATGATTCTGTTCAAAGTGCAGTATTAAATTGTGCCCCCTTGGATTGTGGCACATATACCACTTGGATTTTTAGATGCATCCTGGAGCAAGATATGTCATTCCAGTGAATGCCTTTCCAAGTGAACTGGGGCTTGGACTGAACCTCATCATTTGGAGAACTCTCTTTATGTGTTACATCCAGCTTTCCTGGAAGTAGGATAAGGTTTCTGATGTCACAGTGATCCCTTTTAGTTTTCATCTGCAATTAATTATCAGTGGAGCTGCAGTGGCTCCCAGTAGTTTCTGATGTTTCTGTGAGACAGCAGAGTTAAGAGCTAAGGAGACACCACAGTTTCCCTTTGGTAAAGGCTGTTGAGCCATTAGATGGTGGCTGCTCTTAAATCTAGATTCATCTGTCTGGGCTCTCTCTTCTGCTTTTTTCAGTGACCTAAGTGAAATCCTAAGAGGAATAGCTCCTCATGTATGGAGTTTTTCCAGTTAAGTGCTTGAGATTACAGTGGAGCAAACCAGGGAGTCTCTGCAGATCTGAGTGTGCCCAGAGTAAACCTCTCATTGTAATTCTTTAATTTTCTAGTTTCAAAGTGGCTTTGCTACTTAGGAGATGCACAGAGCAGAAATAAAATGTCATACAGAAGAGGAACCTCCGTGTGCTGCTCCTTGTCCCTTCTCTCTCTAGATACATGCAGCCCCCATCAAATCTCTCCCCAGAGGACACAGAAGGATGAAACTTCTCCAGCCTGCAGAGCTACTTTTGAAAAGCTGCTTTGATAATCCACATCTGATAATTCACCCCCAAAAATCTATTGTTGTGAGGTTTAAAACTCCAGATGCTGGAAGCACTCCTAAGCACAGCTGCTTAGGCTCAGCTGCATCAGCCTCTGAAATCCCTTTGGGGATGTAGTTCCTGGGTAGAAAGGGCAATGCTTTGTTTGTGATATGCTGGGGGTTTTTTAATGCTTTTTCAGTGTGTTCATTCCAGGGGTCTGGACTTTCAGAATTGCAGTGCCTTCACCTGGCCGAACGTGTCAGGGGGATAGAAATTGCTGCCTGACCTTCTCAGCAAGGTAAATACACGAAAATCCAGGAGAAGAACGCCATGGGATGGATGTCCGTCCTTCCTTCCTTCCCCGCCCGAGAGCCCTGGGCTCGGGGAGGTGCCGAGTGGCGGCTGCTGCGGTACGGACCCAAACTTAGGGCGCAGTGAAGGGATGGGCTAAGCTCGTTCCTGCGTTTTACAGGAGGAACGAAGTCAGACGCCGAGCTGTTGTTTTCTCAAATTCCCTTCTCAGAATTCCTTCGTGCTCAGGGCCGTGTCCTGGCTCTGCAGCACCCGGGCTGTGCTACACGAGCTTTTCTGCTCATTTCTCGGCTAAACTTCAGACCTCCGGGCGATCTGGCTTGTGCCTGTCACATACGCTTTATTTTTTTATCTTCTGCTATCCTCTTCGGCTGTTTCCCTCCCGAGGGGTGATGGCGACAAGGGCGCAGGACATCGGAGGTCCCTCCGCGGTAGCCACTAGGTGGCAAAATGCACTTTGTGCATGGAAACGACGTGTGGAACCCCCGGGAAAACCGGGCTGGGCTTTCCCCGCCACCGCCTTAAGCCACCTCCATCAATGTTATTTTTTATAAGCTATTTTGGCGTGTTTAGATACGCATCTTCCCTTCGAAAGTCTGTAAATGCTCCTGTTCTTATTTACGGGTTGGTCATTCGAGGTTTGCAACAGGTTCTGCCATCATGTCCCAGAGTTTGAAGAGGATCAGGTATTTACCAACCTGGTGAGAGTGTTAAAAAGCTGTGCCTGTACCGGCTCCCCTGTTAATCACAAATCAGGTGTCATTTCCCTTCTTAAATTACAGATGGGATCTGTTCAGGACAAGGGTTCTGTAAATTATTTCTTTTATTTATAAACAAATAAATGAATATTGGATAATTCCTTCTCCAAATATTTTGGAGGCACAAATATGAGGAGGAAAAAATGAAACAGAGAAAATCAGAGGACAAACATACACACCCTCGGCATTTTCCAAAGCTGGGGCATAAATTATGCTGTTTGTTATCCTGACTCTGTGAGAGTTTATCCTCTGTGGAATACATCCTTGTGCTTTTGCCTACTGGAGATATCTCAAGTTACAGACTTCCATCAGGGTCTGGAGGTTTTTTTGTTTTCTCAATAGCTTCCAGGGGCCTCACAGGGAAGTTTCCAGTTCCCTCTCTGTGATGACAGCAGCGCTTTTGGCTGGCTCCTTTCAGACATCTCACACACATCCAACCCTGTCCTACCCTTGTTGTCCAATTCCCTGGCAATATCCTTGCAGCCATGCACCTCGCTGCCCTGCTGATCCTGCCTGGATTTGGGTAGCAGTACCTGTTCTTCAGAGATGCTGGGACATGAAATTCATCCTCTGCACACCTGGGTCCTGCAATGGCTTCAGTGGCATCTTCACTGCCTCTTCTTTGGCAATGGTTTTGCTTGGAAAGGCAAGCCCCAAAATTCTGTTCTGATATACCATGTTATGGAATGTGGTAGGAATCTCCTGGTCTGGAAGTTCGAGAAACATGGGCAATGTTTGATTTCTTCTCTTTCTCTGTGTCACTGGCAGACTGGACACTAAACTTTAGGTGTTAAAATTAGGCACAACAATAATGCAATAGACTGGGTCTAGAAAAAAACAGTGGATGTGAAAAATTTTTGACCAGCCATTTATTAATGGAGCATTGGTCTTCTGATGGAAGGCTACTGGATTTCTGAATGGAAAGCTCTATACAGTCCTATGGAAAATGCAGCATGGTGCTGGTTATTTCAGCATCATAATGTTCACATGGCTACACTGATGTTCTCAAAATATCACAGGTTTGGATTTGCTAATTTTGGAGTACTTGCGCTCAGAATCTTAGTGCTGATATTTTAAGATTTGTATCCATGAATTCACCTTTAGTTCTTGTGGCTTCAAAGAGTTCTGGCTGTTTTAATAGTGTGAATGATCAGGTGAGATGACAGTTTTCAGCTAACTTCCTGGGATGCCTTTCAGTTTGCAATAATTTCTTATGAGGCAAAAGCAAAAAAACTAAAAATAAAAAAAAAACCCAAACCAAACAACCAAAAAAAAACTAACCAAAAAAACCCCCACCAAAAACGTGCTAATGGAGTAAAACCAGATTTTCCAAGAATGCTAAATATAAAAAAATATATATTTTGCTAGATTTAAAATAGATTGACAACATGTATTTTTCTTTAATGGACTTGAGAAATATGAAGAGCCATGTAAAAGACTCTGCTGGTCCCAGTTTACAGCAAGGGTAATCTATTTGTTATTTATAAAGGGTTAATAAATGATTAACAGGCATTGCAATCAATAGTTAATTGATTGTTGTAGGCTTGGCTCCCACGTGGCTTGCAGCTATCTGCAGCATTGCATTTACACGGTAATGTATTTTTTAGTTATTCATCACACACTAATGTTTTTTAAATGTTTTAAATGTTTTAAATTCACTTTATTAGGGGTAACTACATTTTCAGTAGCACAGAACACAGAACTTGAGTTCTGGCTTCACATTAGCAAAAGGGAATATATGAGAAAGCAGCTAATTTGGCCTTGCTTTCTTTAATTTGAGGAACCCATTAGCTACATACAAGGGAGGAACTATCACATTATAAAAGCAATTTTAAGTAAAACACGCCATTTATGGAAGAAGCGCTCTTAAAGATTTTTATAATTACAAATATTTGTACTGTTAAGTGAATTGCATTGAAGTATTTGTTGTTGTTGTTGCTTTATTTCCCTGGAGGACTCTTCTGTAGTCGGAGCTTTGTTATGTTGATAAATGTGCCTGAAAGCTTTATAATGTACTGATGCATTGTAATGATAAATAGAGCTGGTTAAGTAGTAAAGATCAAACACACAATTAAACAAACTGTAATATACATCTTGCTGAGCAAGGGAAAACAATAGTGGAATCAGTAGAGATGAATACAAATGGTTTTATTGAACTAAGCAAAAAATATATTCTTATGCCTACAGAATGAGGAAATTTGGCCTGATACTTGCATGAACAGACTTATAAAGTGCTTAATCAGATATAAAATGTCTTTAAGCTGTTCAGCATTTGCAATCAGCAGACAGGGCTTTCTCTGAGTAATAGAGATGTGCAAGAACCCAGAGCGAGGTGGGACGGCCGGGAGAGGAGCCTGGAACAGCAGGCAGGGCTCGCAGGTCTGCCACAGCAGGAAAATTAACAAAAACACATTGCACTTGACAAAAAGATTAGAACAGAATATTGGCAGCACCTGCTCCTATTGTCCAGAATGTCCTTTCCTAGAACCTTTCCCAGCAGGGAGGCTGGTTCACACTTGGCGAGGCCACAGAGGTTTCACACTTGTTTGCTCTTCCAAATGCCAGAGGAAATGTGATTCAGAAGGAGCGTGCTGGAAGAGGGAAGTATGGCCATGAGTTATTGCAGAGGCACAAAAAAGGAGTTTTAACATAAAGGCATTGAGGGAGACTTTAATTCCCCACTCAGAGCAGTACCCACACAACCTGCTTGCAGATTGTTCTTGTCCATTCCAACCTTGAATGTCTCTGAAGGGTGTTCTAAGTGAATTTCCCTTGCAGGGCTACCCACGGCCAAGTCAGCACAAAAGGAATTTCATAGTTCATTTTACAGATGCTATGGTGAAATAACTCCTTGAGGAGTTAGAATTAGACAGGATACAGCAGACAGAAGAAATACTAATTCTCCTGGATCAACTTTTTGTGGGCTCCTACCCTACACAGTGCTTTGCCCACCTGGAATATCATAAGCTGTTTAGATTCCTTTGCATATCTGGGTATTAACAAGACTCAGGGGGAGCAGCCAAATCCTGCTTCACTGGTGCCAGCAGTCAAAATCCTAAGCCTTGTGCACACTGGCCAATTATTGTGTAAAATCCCCACTGGTGCACACCAAGCTCTGCTCTACCACCAGGAACTACCCAGCAGACAAAAAGCATCCACTGATGGTATGGTATGGTGTGGACTGCTGGAAATGTCTTTCCCAAGGATGTAGAGTGTGCAATGTTCCAGCAAACCCGTTAGCTCTAATTTGCCATGTGCTGCTGACTGCTGGAAGCTTTGCACGGCCTCCAGGAAGTCAGGCTTATTTAATGAGAAGCAGGAGAGTAATAAATGCTTGCAACTTCTGGAGCTTAAGAGAAAAAGGAGTGGCTGGGGAAGGCACTGTGGCCCCCCTGCCTCTGGCTTCCCACAGCCTGAGCTACAGGTGTTGCTCAACCCGCAGTTGTGTAGGAGTTCCCAGGAATATGCATGGGAATAGAGGTGGTTTCTCCTCTGTAAAAAAAAAAACAAAAAACTGTTTCTGCCCCAAGAACTGCATGTCACTCCACAAAGATATTTAGATGTCCAACTGCCACTTAAATACCTTTGCATATCTGGGCTTTGGTCCTAATTGTGTTGCTGCACTCCATAGTGTCACTGGTTTTGCACGGCAGGCACCAGACCGGAATCGACTGTGGAGAGAAGCACAGCCCGGCAGCCACAGGGTTTGATTTAATTGGGTTGGGCTGCTTTATGGTCCCTTGATAAACGTATTTTTTTCCTTGTTGAAAAACAACGTGTCTGCCAAGGCCAGCAGGAAAGTGGGAACTGTCTGGAGGTGAAATTGCAGCCTGACAGGGATAACCCTGCTCGATGGGAAATAGACTCCGAAGGGTTTTGTGATGTCTGTCGGTTTATGCCATCTCTTTGTCACTGAGTTTGCAGCCCAAAGATTATTTTGGATGCTTGCCTGTTCCCAGAAGCTCCATGTGCTCGGAACAATTTCAGCTCTGCGTTAAGACAATAATTATAATCAAATCTCATGCTCTGCTGCCTCGGCCAGTCACCTCCATGGAGCAGATGGGAAGGGGTCTCACATCAGCGAGGGTTTTCCCTTCCAGTGTACAACTGGCCTGGTGTCTTCAGAAAGGGCTTTTTTGTTTTTTCCTTTGGCTCCCTTCTCCTTCTCCTGTGGCATCAGGGACAGGCTGCAGCTGGAAAATTGTGGGCAGGGTTGGAAGTGCAAGGAAGGAGAAAGCTGTTTTGTCTGCTGCCTGCCTGCTGCTCCTTGTTCACACCCCAGGCTGGGAGCAGGCAGGCAAAGGAAACTGTGTGGAAACTGGGTTTTTGGTAGTCCCTCTGCATCTGCTGATCTTCTGTGTCAGGTCTGGGACCTGCCCCTGGGCTCAGCCTGGCTGGTCAGTGCAAGTCCTTCTTTCCCAGAAAGGAGAATCACAGAATCCCAGAATGGGTCGGGTTGGAAGGGGCCACAGTGGGTCACCAAGTCCAACCCCCCTGCTCAGGCAGGGGCAGTGGTTGAAGAGCAGCCATGGCCCTGCCAGGGGTGTTGTGCTCTCCTGTCGTGGCAGACGTGGCTGGGGGCCCACACAGAGGTTGCTGTTGGTGTTGGCAGTGCCACACTGAACTGATTGATGACCTTGAACAGCAAAAACACAGGGGCAGGTGCAGTCTGAATTTGCTTTGGAAGGCTGTCCCCCAACACATTCATCCCTCCAGCTTCTTCTGCAAGTCAGGCTTAAGGCCAGATGTGACCAAGTCTCTTGTGTTGGACGGTCCCTCTGTGCTGTGTCACCTCGGTCAAAAAAGCAGAAAAGTCCCTGCTCAGCTCTGGTGTCATTTTGATGCCCAGATGATGTGTTAAGTCTTTAGAAAATTATAAATTGAGGAGAAAGGTGTCTTTGGGAAAATTTTCCCAGAAAGTGGACAAAGCTGCTGAATTGACTGGGTGCTTGTTTTAAAACTGACACCTCCACTGTCTCTTGGGGGACTTGCCTTAACAGCCCAGCCCGTGCTGCATCACTGGTGGCTGTGATGCTGGAGATGGAAGAGCACCTCACATTCCCCTGTGTTTTGTTTCCACACAGGGCTCCTAAAACAGGTTGGGAGTGAGGACCCTCTGGTTACCAGTGCTGGTCAGACTCAGGGTAATTAGAACTCATTTGCCTGCAGCTGGTGGTGTGAGATTGGAAGGTGCTTTCAGGGAAGTTGCAACACAGCCTTAGGACTGGCATGTTCCCTTCACTCACCCCCTTGATGAAAAGTCCCAGGGATTTGATGTTTTATTTTATTTTCAGCAATGGTTGATGATATCTCCCTGGTACCATAGCTCTTCTATTGTTTTTTTTTTCATTTTGGCTTATTAGAATAGGAAATTGCCTATAAATGTTAAGTGGAATAGCTGCTGAATGTTTAAATTTTTACTGCTCTCGCATGCTGCATCTTTAGTCCTCACTGATATTTCCCCCCCATACACATTTTTTTCTTAAAGGCCAATGAAGCTGTTTGTGGCTTTCTGCATTACAGTACTTACTGAGGTTGTTACTGCATCCCATGACAGCTATGAGATGTTTGTTCTCCCAAAGGTGATTGCAATGATTGTTGTTAAAGTACAAAAACAAGCTCTGTGCAGAACTCTTTTCCCAGATTTGGGATCTTCACCAAATTTATGATGGTGTTTTAGATCTGGATCCTTGCCTCGTTCACATGGCTGTCTGATTCACAAAAAGCACCTCTGGGGAGTGCTTAAGGAAGCACTTTATCTTTACAGGAAAGGGTCAGGCATCATCCACATGACAGCAGGGGACTGTGGTTATCCAGTCACTCAAAAGTCCTGACTTGGCAAAATCTTTGCAGACTTTGCAAGACCTTCAGTGGGGAGCTTCCCTTTTAGAAACCCCGAGAACCTCCTGCCCACCCAATGCCCAGGTGGCCACCAAGGTGATGTCCTCACTCCTGGCTGTTTTCACATCACCCAGGTTACACCCTGCAACCCCAAAGAGGTGACCAGCAAGCCTCAGGGATCACAGAAGCACAGAATGGATTAGGTTGGAAAGGACCTTTAAAGGTCATCTCGTTGAATCCCCCTGTAGTGAGCAGGGGCATCTTTGCCGAGGTCAGGTTGCTCAGAGCATCAGGATGGACTTAATGCCACCACCTCCGAAAGCTGTTTGAACAGGGGTCTATAAACCTTCAGCACTTTTAGTTCTCTTGGCTTCATGGGCCAGGAAGAGCTTGTGGGATCTCGTGGTTATTCCAGCGAGGAGGGAAAAATGATGACACTGAGGAGGAATGCAGCTCTCAGCCAAGGTGGTGGGCACAGCTCCCGGCTGCTCTGCCCCGGGTCACTCTGGGCTGCCAGTGCCTCCTCCTCTCCCAAACTCCCCGTTATCTCTGCATTCCTCATTTTCCCTGGCTCCACAGGCTCACTGCCACCTGTGCTCCCTGTTTGTTTGGGGTGCTGCTGCAGGAATGTGGGGAGAGGGCTGGGGCTGGTGTAGCTGCTGCCTTCATGGAGGAGGAGAGCAGTTATTTCTTTTTCTTTCCTTTCCTGGTGTGCAGCAGGCTCACACCCGCTCACAGAAGCAGCTGCCTTGATGAATATTTGCCCAAATCATTATGCTTTCTAGCAGTTAGCCTGCAAAAGGCCCAGCACCATTTGTATGGTAATGGAAGGCTTTCTCAGAAATGTTTTGGAAGCAATCAGCTAAACTAATAGGATTTTATGTAAACCAATCTCTTTCTTTAGATCAGGGTGGTTGTTCTTTTTTTTCTTTTTTTTTTTTTTTTCTGGAGAGGAGGGTAAGAGCTTTTTAATAAATGCAAATTGATATTTCAATGAAAATGGAAATGAGAGAAAAAGTTCATCAGCAGGGTAAAATGCTGCGACTTTGCTCCAGCAGCAGCTTCGTGTCTGATTCTTTGCACATTCCCCAGCCACAATGAGTTTCTGAGGTGCTGAGGCATGGTGCAACAGGGAGAAGAGCTTTCTTCCACCTTCACACTAGAGTGAGACATGGCTGGACTTTTCATCACCCCATCAAAGCTGTGGTTTCTCCAGTCCTGGACCTCTGCAGAGGGTTATGGCAGAAGTGGCCACAGAGAGGAGGCTGTGGCTGGAGGGGGTCAGGCAGTTGTTATTGCTCACTCCTGCTGTGGATCAGCAGCTCTGGTACTCTGTAACTTGAGCTTTCTGTACCCCTCCAGCAGGATTTGAGAAAAGTAAGGGATGAGAAGCACTCCGAATTCTGATTTATGTTGTGTGCTCAAAGCTGTGCTTTTAAGGTAAGTGCTTTGCACTGGGAATTGTTCACTGCATTCACCCAGGACTGAGAGCTTTTGCTGCAAGCCCCAAATGCTTTCTCACTTGGGACACAGCCCAGGTAACTTTCCTGGCCCTGCTCCTGCTTGTCTCTCTGTTGAAAGGGCCTGATACATGACAGCAGATTGTTTGTGTGGAGCATGAGCTGGCTAGGATTGGTGCAGTCAATCATTTAGCTGGGGTTTTTTGTTTGTTTGTTTTATTTTGTTGTTGTTGTTGTTTATATGTATATAAATATATATATGATATTAAATTAACCTCTGATCTGTAAATGTGGTGGCACTGCTGGAAGTGTTGTTCATGGAGACTCAGGCCAGTGAGAGTCAGGCATCCAGCAGGGCTTAAGTTCTCACCCTGTGAGGCTGAACCTGAATTTGGAGCAGTGAGGGTTTTGGCTTGTCCATTCTGTGTAGCAAAGAACAGGAAATGTACATGGTAGAGAGGCAAGATGTGTCCCCAAGGCCTTGGAAAACAAAGTTCAGCAGCACGTGGGCAGAATGGACATGCTGAGCATGGAAACCTGGTTTTTAGAAATACCTTCCTCCCTCCAGCCACTTTTTCCTGACCCTTCATTCATGCCAAGACAGCTGTTGATGGTGCAGTCATGTAACAGAATTGCTGAAATGATTTGGGGTAAAAATTATTAAAAGAAATAATTTTGAGGATTTATTTGTAGCATGTATCACTTCAGTGTCACAGGCTGCCACGGAATTCCACCACAGTAATTCCTCCTTTGAGACAGGTTCTCTCAGGACAGAAAGACCTTGCTCAAGCTTTGGTCATGTGCAAGAAGACAAGGTCTAATCAGTGCCTCATGATGGGAAGACAAAATCTGACCTACAAATATGGCTGGTGGGTTGTTATTTGGCTTGCCTGAAAATATTCAAATTTAATTCTACAATAGAATCCAACTTTACAACTAGAAGAGTAAAATCTAAGATATTAAGTAAGCATTTATTTGAATATATTTTCATATTTGGGACCATGTGAAGCAGTATCAACAAGGTCAGAAAAAAGAATGTGTGTTTTTACAGGGTGTGATCTCCTTCAAACCTCCCTATCTGAAGACTGTCCCAAAAGAGCAAGAGAAGAGCGTGGTGCTTTGGTGTGCCACATTCCTGATAGATGCTTTCCAAATACAATACTGCATTTCCAGGCATTGCAGTTAACACCATCTAGAGTATTGAACTGAATATTTAAACTGTTTAAATGCTTTATTTGTCTGGGCTACATTAAGTTTATATGAGTAAAAATTCCTTCTCGAATTACAAAATTGACTAGCTTTTTCTCCTCTGACTTCTCAATCCATTCCTGGAGATGCATTCATTGGGGCCTTGCAAAATTTGTTTAAACAATTCAGTCTCTGGAATCTATAGGGTTTTTTTTTTATTTATACCATATATTGAATGTTATAATCACAGTGTTTAATCCAAGTGATACTGAATTTTCAAACTGCATCAGATTTCATATCTTTAAGAGAGAAAGGAAAATAAACTGAGTCTACCCAGAAACCTCTCCTGATAGTCACAAAGGTACTAAAAAACAATTTTAAAACTGATCAGAAATGTTCAATTGAAAATTTCTTTGATGGAAAATGCAGTACCTGCAAAAATAGTATTCCAGCTTTCATTTCTGAAATTGAA
Organism: Leptocoma aspasia; assembly: GCA_013399835.1. NCBI lineage: Eukaryota > Metazoa > Chordata > Aves > Passeriformes > Nectariniidae > Leptocoma > Leptocoma aspasia. Next base: position 207,257 of record VXAX01004436.1, read on the forward strand.
AAAAAACCTTTCACTGTGGTTTAGATCTACAAAAATTTCTTTGAATCCAAACTCTTCCAGGAGTGGCTGCCTGTTTAAGCTGTTGAGCTTCAGCTCTCTCCTGTTAGCTGTGGATCACTGCCACTTGTAAATGGGGTATGCCAACAAGATGTGGGAAGATCTGAAAACTCTCCTTCCCACTGCTTTTTCCTTAAGTCTCTAATTTCCTTCTCTTGGGATCTCTCTGCTGGATGTGTGAGCAGCAGATGTGGGGAGGGAATTTTCAGTGAGTTACTGATGGAAACACCTGAGCAGTCAGTGCTTGTGCTTTTCACCATGGCAGGAATTTTGGAAGAAAAGCAGCAATCCCAAGACTTCCCATTGGAGGAGAGAAGCAAGGAGGGGGTGATGTTCTTCAGGTACAACAAACTGCTAATGTACTAGTGAGGTTTTGTAGTTCATAGTGAGGTTTTGTAGTTCATAGCAAGTTTTCAGGCCTGAACCCAGATATGGTTGTGCTAAAGATCCCCAACAATGGGAATGTGTGCACTCTGTGATGCTCAGAACATCTCTCTTTGAAATGTTGAGGTCTTTTCCTTGATTCAACATCCATTTGTGTCCCTTTGAGTTGTTTAATTGTCCCTTGTCTAGTTTGCAGAATGCCCCTGATGAAAGATGTTTCTCCTGGAGCAGGATGGTTACAGTGGTCCCAGAATGTCCTGAAGTTTTTCCTCCAGCTGGGAGGAACCTGTCAATGCTGCAAAGTCCCCACACAGTGACCCTGCCCAGCTGGAGATGTGGAGCAGCCCTTCCTCACTCCTCCCTGCCAGTGGGAAGACTTCTGTCATGGGTTAGATGGAAAAGGGACAAGATACTCCTGCAGGAATGGAGAATGAGGGAATAACTTAATGAAGGAATAACTCAAATCAGCAAATCCTACAGACCATGAAACAAGCTCTTCTTCCTTGCTTTCTTCATGAGCTGTTGAAGCATTTTGGTATGTGAAAAGACAATTCCAAAGGCTGCCATTGCAAAATCTTTCAATCCACTTAACTCCTAACTAACTTTCTTCTGCCCTAGTCTGAAGTTGCTTACACTTGTGATGGCTGTAGCTCCCAGACATTTAAACTCCCTTTATGATCAATGAAAATGAAAGTCATGTCAGAGCACATCATCCCATTGTTAGTGGGTGCCTGAGGGTGTCCTCTTTAGCCAGACACCTGCACTGCAGATGTTGATGTCCAGTGATGAAGACACTCTGAAACTAATTAGAAGAGGAATGAATGTGTTTTTCAAATTGTCTACCCAAAAATTACAAAGTAAAGTTGCACATTTAATCATACTTTTGTGCCTTTCTTCTTGTAAAGCAATTTCCCCCTCTTAGTTAAGTTGTCACAGAGTCCAAGGTGTGTCAATAACTGTTTTTCAGGTTAACATTCATGCTCTAATCATCAATGATTTTCTCAGATGTCTGGACTGAAGATTTTGCCTCTTTGAAATATTTTGGAATCCATCCGCTTTGACTTTTCTCTAGATTTTTCATGGCATTGGAAAGTGCATTTGTACCCTTATCCTGCTCAGTTGTTTCCACCTGGAATCACACACCAGTGCTTGTGGATAATTTACTTGCACCAAGGAAGTATTATGGAATCAGTCCTCTGGATTTGGTGGCAATCTACATAAGATTTTGATCACAGTTTCAAAATCCCTCTTTTAGGGGTGGGTTTTTTTTGCAGGAACACAGTTGATCACAGTTTCAAAATCCCTCTTTTAGGGGCTGGTTTTTTTTGGTGTTGGGTTTTTTTTCAGGAACACAAAGTTTCATTTGAACTGTGTTCAATTAAGTTATGCATAATAGAGTCCTGCTGGTTGTTGGCTAAGCAGCTCCAGCAGGAAGGACCTGTCCTTGGCCCCTGTGCAGAAGGGGCAGCAGGTCAGGAAACAACTCTTCCACTTTCTCTCCTCCAAGCCACCACATCAGAAACATTCATGCAGGCAGTAGAGCCTTGACAGCCTATTCTTGGGACTGGTTTATCTACCCAAGCCCAGCCCTGACCCACTGGCTGAGTGTGTGCAGGGTTGCACAACGCCATGTGTCATGTCGAATATGAAGTTCTGATATATATGTTGCACTCCCAATGGTCCCTTAGTCTTAATCTGTATTTTAAATGTCTTCTGTCTTACTGGTTTTGATCCTGGTGTTTCAAGATGTTGGGATTTAGGGGTGTTTTAGTGCCTTTAATAGAAATAAGACTAATGTGCAGATCACTGATAAAGTGAGCTGCATTTAAGTGGGAAAAACTGTGATGTCTCTAATCTCAAGTGCTTATATGACTGTTAACACTCGAGGCCATCTCTAATTGCTATTTTAAGTACACCAGGAGCTGTAGAGAGCAGGGACAGAGGAAGGGCCTGACTTAAGCTGGCTGCTCTATATCCCATGGTATCTTGTCAATGGAACAGCCTTGGCCCCTTCCTAAAGGCTGTGACACAGTGAGCAGAGATGTGGGATATCTCTAGGGCTGCTGGTGACACAAGGACACTGTGTGGCCTGTGCTTTATGCAGCCTGTTCGTGGTCTTCTCAAGTCAACAGGATCACCAGAACCCCAGGAGTGCCTGACCTCATTCAGTGCACACAACACTTTAGGCCATGACCTGTATTTGGCCTCTGGAGATGGTCTGGGAGAGTTATATTGGCAGATGTGTTGCCATAATCTATCAGGGCTCAGTTGTGTTTGCAAGGCTTTATACAAGATGTATCTTCTGTGGCTTTTTTGGCCTTTACTGCATTCACACACCCCATTTGTTATTTTTCCTGAAGAAGAAACTTGCATGAATCATCTGCTGAGCATTTCAGAAAGGCTTGGCTGTGGGATATTGCAGTTTGCAGAGCAGGGCCATGCTGCAGGGATAGATCACATCAGAGTGGTGTCAGTATTTCACACAGCTGCAGCCCTCTCTGCTGACTGCCATTCACAGGAGTAATGCAGTGCTCTGGCATTTCCATGGGCTTCCAGGCAGAATCACAAGTGCTAGACACTGAAATCCACCCTTTGTGCTATTGACATCTGCAGTGCAAGCTCCCATCCCACTAAACTCCAAGCCTAAATTTCAGAGAGGCTGGTTAAATTGAGCAGACATTGAGATGAGTGGATGGGGATGGGAGGTAGAAGTTCTCTGGGGTGTCGCAAATTGTCCACAGTGGTCCCTTGTGCATGGGATGGCCTGTTCTGCCCCACAGAGCTGTGCTGGATCCAGTGTGAGCAGCTCCAGCTGGGTACCAGGTGTGCAGCAGCACTGACCTGGTTTGGGAGCAACCTCTGCTAACCTCCCCAGCATGCCAAGATAAAGATTGGCCATATGTTCCCACGTACACTTCTGTGCCAAGAGGTTGTCTTCCAAGTGGTTTCAGAGAGAGGCTACAGTCCTACAGAAAAAATATCTTGAGATATCCCAGGAAAAGAGAAAAACACTGCTCAGGCACTCTTCATTGTGGACAGGTAACGTCGAGAATCCATTAAATCCAAAGCCATTTAAATATCAGGGGTCATTGAGTTCTGCTTGATCCCTTGCTGTGCCAGTGAAAAGCATTTGGGTGCAAAGGGAGGATAATGAAGCCACAGCTGAAGGTCCCTATCCTGCTGAATAAACCAAGAGACAAGACAACCTGTTGTCCTGTAGACCTGCCTGAAGTACCATTCTAGAGTTTCAGGGCACTGAGATGTGAGTCCTAAGAGGCTGTTAAAAAGTCCTGGCTGCTGTGGTACAAGTGGGAAGCTGTTTTTTCAGAGCCCATAGTGATGGTTTGGGTCTCTGTTTTTAGAAACCAGTTTTGGATCTTTAAGACCAAATCTGAAGAGCAATGGTTCAGGTACTTCGACTCCTAAAACCCTGGTACAGAGAGATTCTTGGTATCTTCATTTTCCTCTCTAACAATCCTACTTTGATTTTCATAAGTATTGGTGAAAATTGAATGCCTTACCAGAAGTTAACACCCAAAACACTCTGTAGATTGAGAGTCAAGTCATATCGGAAAAGGAAAGCATTCCTACCTGACTTACATGCTTTTGGAAGTGTTGCTATCATCTGAGCAGTAAAAGTGTCTTACAGGCACTTGAAAATTGCACATGGAAGAGGACCTATTATTATATTACTCCCAATTTCTGCCTAGCTGAAAGAGACACCAACTGATCCCTAACTGCAGCTGGAAATAAAAACTACATGATTAAAAAGGCAGCTAGACACTTTTCTGCCCACTATTTAGAAGCAGGGCCATCTTTTCAGTGCTGCCATTCATTCTTTCTTATCGGATTTCCACCAATAAAATTCCCAATCAACTCCTTATCTTCATCTTATAGAGAGAGCACTATTCTCTTCCTCACCTTCCCTGCCTGAGAAATCTGCAAGCAGCCTGAAAAGATTTTTTTTTAGGCTTCCTGCACATTCATGTGGCTACTTACACCTCTCTAAACAATTTTATTATTCTGTCTGTGATTTTGTGCTTGTGGAGCTGGGGCTGAGCACACACAGCTTTTTCTGTGCTTGCATCAGTCCTTGCCAGAGAGCTTGCTGTAGTCCTTTCCCCACAGGAACATCAGCGGTGCCTGTCCCAGCTCCAGGGGGACAGGGACCTGAAGCTGTGGCTGAGCTGCTGGCATCAGTGTGTACACGCTTCTTGCATACCCAGCCTGCTTGAAAATGGCTCTGGATGACTCAAAATTGTCAAATGGTCATTTTTATTTAGCAATCCTAGCCATCCTGAAAGAGAAAACTGCCTGCAAAGCTCTGGAGTTGCAGAAATCTCCCCCTTTCCTCCCTGTGCTCTGGCAGAGGGAGGATGAGTGCCTGGTGGGAAGAAGGAGGGGGCAGCTGAGCTGCTCCATGTGCCTTGATGATCCTCTCAGGCCTCTTCTGGTGGAGCTGCAGCAGCAGAGGGGAGCTGGGAGGCTGTGGCAGAGTGAGGAAGAGCATTCCTGCCTGACGACTGACCATTGTGGTAGTCACAAAAAAAGGGGAGACTTCAGCAAGAGACATTTCTGAATTGTGTTCCTCTGTTGGTAGAACAACAGGGTGTGTTATTCTGGTGGTAATAAACTGCAGGTTCTGGCTTTACCTTGTACCAAAGGCAGGGAAGGAGCTCTGAGTTAACCACTTGGTGAGTCATAATGTAAAACCTCAAAACTAAGCCAGAAGGTGACCTTGGTTTGAGCTCCAGAAAGGAAGCAGGACCCAGCATCATCTCTTGGCCCATCTTTGCTGGACCTGAGGTTTCATTCATGGACACATCAGTGCACCACAGCCCCTCCACAAACAGATAATTCAAGCTTCTTTTAGCCAAAGTGCAGTGCTGGATGTGTCAAACTGAGCTAAAAGCCAGCAGTGGGTATCACAGGGACCCAGACATGCAGAGTGTGCTTTTAAAATTTAAGGTTTGTGTCCCTCTTGGCCCCTGGCACGATACTTTGAGATGCAATGGAGACCTGTAATCAAAATTGCTGAAAGTCCACATCTGTAGTTTTTGTATCTGCATCTCATCTGGACTCCAGCACCTGATATGAAGGTGTCTGTAAATGCATCTGAACAGCTTCAGGCAAGGTAAAATGAGCCTCATGTTGCTCTTGTATGGAGGCATTTTATGGTCCCAGCTCAAATGCTTCCTGCTGAGGTGGCCACACTCTCTGAAGAGAACCAAGTAGAACTGGAAAATGTCCAGGAATTGGTAATGGTTGTGGAAGAACAAGGGCCTCCTCTGAAGGCCCTCTCAGGGGTTATGGTTTGGTCAGCCAAGAGATAATTTTGACTCATTGCTGTTTTACACAAGGCAGGAACCAGTAGCATCAAAATGATTGGACTGCAGTAGTTTTAACCCAGAATATGGGTCAGCTGAGGTCACTTGACTGTCTTGGCACAGGATGTTGAAAAAACAAAGGTGGATTTAGAGAGGTCTTTGGCAAAGGGTGAGGAGATCAGCACATGGCGGCAATCAAAAAAAAAATAGGGCTCCAGATGCCACATCCTGCTTGAGCTGTTGCTATTCTCCTGGTTTGGGCAAGAATTACATCCTCTCCTTCTCATGCAAGTCACAAGGTGTTGGGCTCTGCATGCACCTTTGCTCTGACTAATGATCAGTCTCTAAGCCTTGGACTTTACCTGGCAGCAAGTCCCAATGATATGAGTTAAAATTAAAGTGCCAGCACTTTTCAGGGATGTGACATTTGTTTGGATTGTCTTGGTTAGTGTAATTTTTCTTCTGTATATTGAGTTATACACCCTAGTATTGTTTCTGCAGTAAAACAGTCACACCCTGCTAGCATTTTTGTGGGCTATGGATCTCCTATTTCCTCTTTTCTTGCTCATTTGAGGTCATGAGACTAAGCAGTGACAGCTGGGGATTAAAAAAGCAAATTATGATTTTTTTGTGTGTGTGTGTGCAGGAGGAGAACTTCAGCAAACTTTCAATTTCAGAAAGTGCTGACCTTCAAAGCCTTTTTAGGATTAGGTTGGTCCAGATAGCTCAGAAAAGAAGGGTCCAAAATCAATCACTTGAAAACTGGTGCTAAAGCCACCAGAAATAAATCAACCCTTGCATGAAAACTGCAGGTAATTATTGCCTCCATAAGTATGTGTTTTAATCATTATGCAAATGATAGGTAAGCCCTCACTCACAGTGTGATAGATTTGATGGCATTTATCTTCTATAACAAAACTGATTCATTAAAGTTTCCTGGTATTTGGCAATCAGCAGAGGCCTGATTTTGCCTCTGTGATGAAAAAACTCAGGGCATAAACAGAATGTTTCTTCATGTGGACAATGATACTGGTGCACAGTTTGTGTTTACAAGTATTCTTCTAATTGGAGAGAAGCAAAATATAGAAACTTGTCATAAGCTTTACAACTTTCTTGTTGAAGATCACAAAATGATAGAATGGTTTGAGTTGGAAGGCACCTTAGAGACCATCTCATTCCAAGCCCCTGCCATGGGCAGGGACACTTTCCACTAGACCAGGTTGCTCAGAGCCCCATCCAGTCTGGCCTTGAACACCTCTCCAGGGATGAGAAGGTCAGAAGGAACCTCTGCCAAGCACATGGATGGGCTGCTGGTGCCCTGTCCTGCAGGGCTGTGAATGCTGCCTGGAGCTATTGACAGCAGTGAGCTTTGCAAGCCTAAGTTAGACACCTAAGACCAGAGCTTTCAAATCCTTCAAGTTACTTGGTGTTCATGTCCCTCTGTTGCAGGAGAGATTTTCCTGCCCTGTACATCCATGTGATGCCTGGCAGAGTAGCCTGGAGCCTCCTGAAGTGCAGCAGCAGGTGCCTGGATGCTCAGTCACAGCTGCAATCCCAGAGTGGATGGGAGCATGGGCAGCACCTCCCAGGGGAGTTGCAGGTGCTGCAGCAGTATTCCCTGTCCGTGTGGACAATCCCATTCCCAGCCCGGCCGGTGCAGCTCCATCCGGGCGCAGTCCCAGCAGCGCTCGCAGCTCTCCGCTCGGTTCTCTCTCTGGTTCTCTCTGTGCTGTTTGTTTGAAGAGGAACTCTTTTGTTGCTCTATCAAAGCCTTGCTGACATAGCCTGCAGCTATGAACAAATGTTGTGTGGCTGCAAGCAGAGCGTTGGAGAGACAGGAAGCGTGTGCAATGTTGATAAAGAGCAGAACGGGGGCTTGTTTAAACTGTGCACAGACAACTTTTCCATAATTAAGGGAGCAGCAGACATGATCCCTTGCCTACAAATGAAATGACTAATGAAAGCAGGAGACACACAGGACATGCAGCCTGGCACACACCTGTGAGCAGAAGTGATGGTGAAAGGGACCTGAGATGATTCCCAAGGATGGGCTGCACATGCCTGTCATTCCTTTCTTTCCAGCTGGCAGCATGGGTCTATGGAAAACTCATGCTGTGTTCTCAGCAATTTGAGTGTGCCATGAGTCCTGTCTGGGAGTGGAGCCCCCTCGAATGAGGCCCAGTACCCTTTTGAGTGCCCCTCTCGATGCTGGAATGATTCAACCTGCAAAGGGAGCAGGTGGAGTAAGGGGTCAAATAGACCTATTTGCTTGGTCCTATTCACAGGGGCTAATGGGATTGGTTCCTTCCCATCTGCAGCTTTATACTATGTCTTTTCTTGGGAAAGTGTGTCACCCTTGTGACTTAATACTTTAAATGGAAGTAAAATGGAAGCTTCTGCTCGGCAACAAAAAATGGGATTGGGACAACTGCTGAGAGAGGTAGTTTGGATGTTGTTGGAGTTGCATGTGAGCTTTACTTCCAATACTTGTGGGTGCCTGATGCACGTAGGTTACAATTGCAGCATGCAGGCACTGGCACAGGTTGCCCTGAGAAGTTGTGGATGCCCCATCCCTGGAAATGTTCAAGGCCAGGTTGGATGGAGCTTTGTGCAGCCTGGTCTAGTGGAAATTGTTCCTACCTTTGGCAGGGGGGGTTGAAACTAAATGATGTTTAGGGTCCTTTCCAACCCAAACCATTCTGATTCTATGATTCTGTGATTAGAAATGTGCCCACCTACAAGAATCACAGAATCTCAAGGATGGAAGAGACCTATAAGATCATCGAGTCCAACCCAGCCCTAACACTTCAACTAGACCATGGCACTGAGTACCACAAGCCATCCTCTTCCAGATGAAACTTGCTCTGCATTCCCTTCTTCCTAAGTTTTCGGTGCCATTCCCAAGCAAAAACTTTAAGAAGAATCTCCAGACCCTCCTAACCACACCAGGCTGTTTTGAGGCATGATCCCCTGGCCCTGGCCATGCTGATGAGTAGTTGTCACATCCTCACGTCCCAGTGAAGTCCATGGGGGTTTTGCTTCCATGTTCTTCTTGGCTTTTTCTCTTAAACAAAAACCAAGCTATTTTCAAACCACCACACTCACTGAAGGTTCAAGGCTGCTGATCTCCTCACAGGACAAGGGCCAGCATGAGCAGCCTGTGCTCTGCACAGCCCTCACCCAGCACTGTCTGAAACGGGCACAGGCATCCAGGTCTGTGCCAATGTTGCAATTTAGCAGCTGGAACATTTAAATGCTTGCAAGTGAGATCAATCTTTTTCTAATCATTTATGTTTAGTTATTTCTAAATTATGTTTAGTTATTTCTAATCATTTCTGTTTCCAGATAGATCTCTTGGTGTTTTATTGCTAGCAAGTTTCTAAAGAACACTTTTTAAGCTTGAGCTGAAAAGCCAAATATCACCCAGCAAAAAAAAACTTCACTTAGGAGACTTCTCCCATGCTTGGAGCTCTTGGGAAGGTCAGGGGTTGAAGTCCCTGAAATATTTTGGTTGGAAGATAGCTGATCTGACTTCTGCGTACAGCTGGGCCATCCTCAAAGGAGGCTGAGGTTGCTCAATCCTTGCCCAGTAAAATTTTGGTTATTTCCGAAGATTTCAGAGCCCTAGTTACAGCAGCAGTTGGTCCCTAGGCTCTCCTGCTATATAGGGTTATCCCATCCCAGAGTAACCAGGACACAGGTGCAGGACTTGGTATTTGCTGTGCTGAACTCCACAAGGTTCCCATCAGCCTTTTTTCCTCCAGCCTGTCCAGGCACTTCTGAATAAATGTGTTTTTATCACAAGTGTTGTATTTGCTCATGGTGCAAATATGTCCAGAGCATTTGCAGGCCTCCACACACATGCCCACACTTTGCAGGGATGCAAAGATGGAGCAGGATCCCTGCTCTCACCCCATGGGCCATGCAAGGTGGCATTTTGTTTAATGATGACTTTGGATATCAATGCATTCAGTTGCAACAGCGTTGCCATATCAGCGTCCATCTACTGAGAAATGAAAAATTTGACAACCCTCCCTTCACTATTCAGAGCATGAAGGAAGATGATGCTGGTAATTGGGTGTTTGCTGTCTAAAGGAGGAAGTTTGTAATCCATTGCCATCATTGACATGATGCCTCTGTAAACCCCCAAGCCACGATTTATCTCAGCCATTTAATATCTGTGTGGAGAGACAGAATGGCATATTCAGGATGAGCCATTATGATCTGTCTGTTTGGGAATACAGAGTGGCTTATAATCTTCTGTGGATATTTTTTACTTTAAATGAAGGAAATTAATGGCTAGTATCTGCAGAGAAATAATGCGTGATGGGAAGCACTGTTTGAAGGACAGTGCTACATGAAAGCTGAAATTGTGTTTCTCTTTCAGCATGATCTGTTTTCTTTTAATCACAGGTATGAAGGACTAGAGTTTCAGCCTTAACTGTTAATTTCCTGTCTATTGTCTATTCAAACAAGATCCTGCTGTGTCACTTCTAACAAATACATTCAGAGACAGGGCTGGAACCTGTGCCTGCCCTTCTCCAAGGGCTGCTAATTCCTGCAGTCTGGGCTACCCTTTCTGTGCAGAGCAAGGACTAAAACAGCCTGCTGAGTACTGAGAAAATGGTGCTGAAGCATCCAGGAAAGGGCAACAGAGAATAAAAATGGACAACAGAGAATAAAAATGGCTGATAGATCCATGCAAAAATTCAGGTGTGAGAAAGATCAGACAATCACAGAATGGTTTGGGTTGGAAGGAACCTTAAAGCTCATCTCATTCCAACCCCCTGCCATGGGCAGGGACACCTTCCACTAGACCAGGTTGCTCGGAGCCCCATCCGGCCTGGAGCTGAGCACTTCCAGGGATGGGGAATCCAGGACTTCTCTCTGCCCAGACACATTTACCAAGTGCCTTGAGGAGAGGACAAAGCTGAGGGGCAGCTTGGACCATGCCAGCAGTGCAGGGCCAGTGCAGAGCCCTGGGCACAATCACTGCAATACATATTTTGGCACAGCTCCCACACAGGCTGCATTCAAAGAGGAATTGTGTGAGATTGTTTGAAAAAGGGTATTTACAGTACCCAGAGGGTGCCCAAGGCTAGCCCAGAATTCTGCTCTTGTGCCAGACAAAAATATTTAGGTCAAATGTTTGAAAATTGAAAAATAAAATAAAAATTAAGGGTGATACCGCTTTTTTATTTCTCATTGAAAGATCTGCTGCCTTGTGGTTACTAGATATTTTAAAAAACTTTAGCCTAAAGCATTGGTTTTGGTCTGACACACCTACATGTACTCTTATGAATCACAGGGAACTACTAAGAACATAATGTTTTTTCAAGATGAGCTAAATATATGTACAAGGACTGATGCAATTTTTTTCTTTTTAAGCTTACAATTCTGGAAAAAAAGAACAGTGATCTTATAGGAATCCAAATCTGTGATGCTGAAGCTCTTGAATTATTCATATGATCTTATTCTTTGCACTGTGATTATTTCTGATGCTTCAAACTCCTGGATAGCTTTTGATGCCTGTATTATTTCTATGTAAATCCCAGCCATTAGTTGGTTTTATCAATAAGGTTCAGATTGAATCATGCCTCCTCTGCAAATTAATGCAGGTTTAGACAAATGCAAGAGAAGATTCAAACTATGAAATCACAGACTGGTAGACGTGGGTTTAGAACAAAAACATGTACATGTTATTTCAAGCTTTAGAAGGTGGTAACTGAAAATATTAGCACATATAGGGACATTTAGCAGATTGGTACACATGGAAGAGTGAGCCAAGCTGCAGGCTTGGAAGGCTTCTAGGATGTATAGATAGACTGTTCTGCCACAGTCTCAGTCTTTCACTGTTTCCAGCCTGGAGACCAGGAGATGTTACACTGGCTATTGACTTATTGCCACCACAGATAATTAAACCACAACAATTGTTTTCAAAGAGACTTAAAGATCAGATTTAAACTCATAAAAGCAGGAATACCAGGCTAAGGCTGAAACAGCCTCTCTAATTCCCCTTGACGTGCCTTTGGGCTGTGTTTGGCAGAAATGCCATGTGCCACTGATTAGAGCCTGCCCAATGCAGGGGCACACTGGGAGTGCTGTGGCCCTCTGAGTGCTCAGTTCTCATGCCCTTCTGCATGAGACCCTGCCTCTAATGTAATTTCATTTCATTATTGTAGTGTTAATTTCTCTCAGATTACTATTTTTTAAATTGCCCTTTCTTTTCTCAGCAAAGGGGGGAAAAAGATACAATCAGCTTTAATGGATGGGAATTTTTCTTGGTGGAGCAGAGTCAGTGCAGCGACTGATTCAAGCCTGCAGGCACCCAGAGTTGTACCTGCAAGCCTGGTCAATCCATTTGTTCCCCTAAAGAAGTGATGAAACTGTTTTAATAATAAAAAACTGGTTTACTAATAAAAGCTTACATCTCTCTGGCACAGTAAACTGTGAGAAATGCAGTTATGGAAAGCAAAGGAAATCTAATTTCCCCTGGTATTGACCCTTACAGTGTCTCAAAAATAAGTAGTAGGAAATTTAAAAGGAAAGCTGGTGCAGCAGAGGCCAGTCTGGACTGACAGGAAAGGCAGTCTGACCTCTGAAAATAGAGGACAATATTAAGACCCAGGCAAAAATCTGGTCTTTAATATAGAGGATATGTTCGGATCTGTTCTGCAGAGACAGGTTACACCTAGCAGAACCAGAAGCATCCTTGAAACATATCCTCCTCCCTCATCTCCCTCCATCTACTTATCTTTTAATCAGATATTTAAATTTCCTTGTTAATTTTTTAGCATGCTCCTTCCCCAACTGGACCAAGAGCTGCTGTGGAGAGTGAGCAGTAAAGAGATGAACAAGTTTATGAAATTTGGGTGGAGTGGGGATCCCTCACTCCACCAAGGCTGATCCCACAGGCTGGGCTGGATGCCAGTGCTGTAACAGGCATTCTACAGCTCCCTGCAGGATCCCCCTGCATTGCACAGGACTGCACTGTTGACAAGAACATTAAAAAAAGGGGCAGGATAGGGGAAGTTGCTTCCAAGTAATTGCTTACACTGTTTTTCATGGATCTTACAGTGTCCCATACGTGAATACCCCACAGTGTGTGGAAGATGGGGCTTAAATTATCCCAGCTTAGTTTAGGATTTTTACCTGAGTAACAGCTGAGTAATTTGTCCAGAGATGACAGAGTGAAGGGAGTCACCATCTCTTCCAGCTGGACTTTGTTCAAGAGAGACCATTTGGTGTCTGATTCTGGGGAAGAGTTGCTGGATTCGGTGGTGGGAAGGAGGAACAGGGGCTTAACCCAATTCTTCCCTTCACATTCTCCCATGGTCAGTGCAGGCAGCTCTTCCTGGAAGGTCTCAGGTTTGTTGTCTTCTTAACATCTGGTCCCTCTTGCCATCCCCTTCCCAGGAGACACGCACATGCTGTCTGATGCTGCTGGAGCACACAGCAGACAGGGGCAGGGAAGGCAAAATATCACCTTGTGAATGTAAGGTGTTGTGCACTGACTGGACTCATCTCATCCCATGCACTTTTTTTTTTTTCTGCTTGCTGCTGCTTGCAAATGGATTCCTGCATTTCTTTGGTCCAGCAGGGAAAATTCTTGGCTGATGAATCTCCCAATCTGCTCTGCAGGCCAGCAACCCCTGGCCAGCTTCCAGGCACAGGATTTTTCTGATGTGGGGATTTTCCATCGAGGACATTCTGCTGCCTCTTCAAATGTTGAGAGAATTGCATTGTAAGAGTGGCTCCCTGCTGATAATCACCCCAAAAGCCAGAGAAAAAAAAGCATGTGGGGCTGAATACAGGGGCTGCTCCCAAGCCCTGCAGAAGGCTGGGGACAGAGGTCAGCCCCTGGATACCTTCCCAGAAATCACTGGACATTGGTGTTTTGGGGCTTGTCTGTCCAGCCAAAAGGGCAGCTGTTGCCTCTATTTCCACAGGCCAGAGACTAAAATGTCTAACTGCAAAAAAGCCAAAAAAAAAAAAAAAAAGAAAACCGAAAGAAGAAAGAAATATTTTCTCTTAATATGTTTTATATGTTTTTATATTCTTCAGCATATTGAAAGGCTGATGCTGTTTTGCTCTTCATAACTTACTTGTTTTACAAGCATCTGAAACACCCCACCTGAAACACCCCACTGTTTCCCACTCTTTCTCAAATTTCATAAGCCTTGTGTTAAAAGGGCTGAAACACAGATCCATCTCCTGCGGTGCTGAGGGCTCTCAAAGAACTGTCCCCACGTGTGTGCAGGACATTGCTGGAGCACTCTCCATGAGCATCAGCTGCTGCACACTGTGCCCAGCCTCTGGAGCCTCCAAAAGTCCCATCCCCAGCAGCCCAAAGGGTCTCTCTGAGCAGCACCAGGAGGGGACATGACCACATGTAAACAATCAGGGTCAACCCCACACGCAGAGGGGAACATGCAGAATAGCCAGAGGGCTGTTGTATGTCTGGGATTTGTCTTGCTAGGAATGCACCCTCAAAGAGAAGCTGCAAAGCTCCTTGTGAAGAAGACAAATCTCTTTCACTTTCCATCCACGGCAGCAGGTCTGGGAAGGGAAGGCTGGTATGGAGTAAGGGGGTGGTGTCAGTGCTAATTTCCAGGATTCCAGGTCTTGCTGGCTTATCTTAAGCATTGGGGGGATGCTGTTCCAAGTCCAAAGTTGTTAAAATATCTGCTTCTAGGCAGTTAAATGCTTTTGAGCCAATGGCTGATTTGGATTAATTGCCATGCTTTCTGAATTTATTCCATTTGGGGTTAAATGGCCCATCAGGAGAAGCTGTGTCTTGAAGCAAATTCTTAAAATCTAATGTTCTACTGGTGAATAGCACCTCAAAAGAGACCTGGATGAGCTCCCTTTCTGTGCTGGGGCACAGAGGAGTGCTTTATTTTGTCAATGAGTCCTAACAAGTTCAAGGTTAAAACTTATGCTTTGTCCACAGAAGAAATTGAAAGCTGTTGAGGCAAATATGCACAGAGAGTGGGCTGAAATATGGTGCCACTGCTCAAGGAGGGGTGTCATGCTTTCTCTTCCTTTTTTGGTTGAACTATTGAGATTATTAGGGTTTTTTGGGGTCATCAGGAGAACAGAACTTCAGGACTGAGAGAGTGTGGCTTGCTGAATCAAGGATCAGAAAATTTCTCCTTATTTTGGATGGAGACAGTCACAAAACCCTCTGAAACTCTCACACTACATGAGCACATGATGGTAGGTTCTTCTTTCTCATAAAGCTTTCCCTCCTAACTACTGTTTTGTTCTGCTTGGCAGCTGAAGTGCTACACTTTGTTCCTCTGTATATCCAACTCTGCTATCATTAAATGATGGGGGACTGTAATACTTGCCGGATGATTTCTAGGTTTTTTTCTTTAATTGCCTAGGGACTTCTGTGTCAGAAGAGGAAGATGGGAGAGATCATGATAAAAGCAGTGGATTTCAAGAAGACAGATATCCATGAACCCAAATGTGATACATAAGAACTCTTAAGAGGTAGGACTAACAGAGGGTAAAGTTGTCAGGTTTTCAGAGTAACCTGAGGGCTGAATTCAGACTGTCCAAATGCAAGAACAGGAAATTCAGTAGGTGCTGAGCTGGGTAGAGGATGAAGGGTTTTTCTGTAACTTCAACACCAGACAGAAACACACAGGAAAACAGAAGAGGTCAAATTTCTAAGAATAAATCTGAAAAAACAGTACAAGTATTCAGGGATGAAACCAGAATGGCCAAGGCACAAAATGAGACCTCAAAGATAACCAGAAATAATTCTATAAGATCCCTTAATAGAATGAGGAAGATCAAAGGGAGGATTGGTTAGCTATTCAATGGAGAATGAAAGCTGTCTGCAGATAATTACAGTAAGCTTGAAGAATACTGGAGAAGGGGAAAATTATTTTTTCCCAGAGTAGCTTGGGAATTGCAGTCCAGTCAGATTAACAGTTCTAGAAGAAAATAAAATTGACCATAATAAATTGTCTGTAACATTTGAAAAAAAATAGTTGGAAGACAAGTAGCAGTCAATATGGGTTGGTTAAAAATAAGTTGTGTTAAACTATTTTAATTTCTCTTACTGTGAAAAAACCCTTGTGGCTTGATTGGGGAGGCACAAAGGTTGCATAACTTGATTTGGAAAAAAAAATTAAGGTTTGCTTGGTAAGTTCATGGCAGGCATAAAACTAATAAGGACTGCAAGCACATTGGAGGAATGGGTTGTATTTGTGTGATACATGATACAAATTTCTGAAGAAACAGGGCTAAATTCAGTGGAGGACAAGTGAAAGTTATTCTTAACCAGACATATTTTGCTAAGAAGGTAAGTTGGGAAAGACCTGGCTAAAAACAGTTCTCCAGAAAATTACCTTTTGGTAAATAGATCAAAAATTACCTGTGAGTAGGCAAAGGCTTGATGTTGTGAGAATGACAAATATCCCACCATCAGGGTCAGACAGGAGGGTTCTCTGCTCTGCTCAGCATGGGAAACCAATGGCTAGTTCTCATTAATAAATTTTTAAGGGAATTGTGGATGTACAGGGCAGAGTTTAATGTTCTCTTCTCATAAAGAGTGTGAGGGGTTTGCCTATTTTATTTCTTTAATCTCTGATCTGTGAGTAAAAGTTGAAAGACCTGGGGTTATGTAGTGCCACAAAAAGAGCCATTTCAAAGAGGACAGGAATTTTCTGTGTTCATGATAGTCAGGACAAATAGAAGGATTTGTAAAATAACATAAGGAACACTTAAATTGAGTGTTAGGAAAAGCTCTTAAAGGACAAGGGCAGTAAGCCTGTGGAAGAGGTTTCTTGGGGAGATTGTGAAGTTCCTATGATTGTAGGGTCATTTGGAACAGATTAGGCAAACCTTGGTCAGGAATAACACATACTGATATGCCTTCAAGTAAAGGCATCTTTCATTCCTTCCAGGGCTATTATTTGATAACTGTGTCCAAATCTAGGGATGTAAGTGATTTACTGAGAGAAATTCTCCTGGCTGTGTCGTTATTTCCTGGCTGTGTCGTTATTTCCTCCTGAGAGGGTGCTGCTTTGCAAAATTCAGTTCATTTACTGCTGTTCTCTTATGTGTAATTAAACACCTGAGGTGGGCAGGGAGAGGGCAGTTGTCAGACAGTGCTATGGGAGGACTTGGCTCCAAGTGATCAAAGATTCCATCATTTGGATGGTAGACATTCTGTTAAGGCAACATGATGCTGCTCGTCACTCTTACTTGCTGTTCCCTTCTCTAAATATGTTGTCTTTATCTGAGAGAGCCTGGGGAACTGTAAATCTTTGAAGAAATTCTCCATATGCTGGTGATTTTCAGGGAACTCTGCCATACATAATTTCTGATAGCAACGTTTGAACAGAGAATTAATTTACTTTGGGCCCTTGGTTAATCTGTCTTGCAGTAAGAAGAGTACTGGCACCAGGCTGGAAGTTAAGCAAGGTGCTAGTTTCCCTTTTCTCTCTCCCTCTCTGAGCTTCACATTCACAGTAATGTTGTTGGAGTCAGGAAGCAATGTAGGATAGGATGTTCAATGATCACAAAAAATCAGTTTTGTGTAGCTGAAGTGATCTTTTTATTCCAGGAGCTTTTAATGAGACCATGTTTTATACAACTCCTGTTAACATGGCAACATGTGAGCAAGCATCCATCTACAAGAAGAGGCTTTAATAACACAGTAGTAAATAACCCCACACATTTCTCTGAGAAACAGCAGACTTAGGGCAGATAAAAGGATCAGACAAGGGTCCTGCAGATTGACAAATAGCCTCATAAAGAGGGGAGAGATGACATAATCAAAATCATGACACTTGAAAAGATTTAGATTCATGGATGTTCGGTTCAAAACATATAATCAAATTCTAACAGATCACAGCCCTGGCTATTGACTGTCACACAGTGAATCCTTTCTCCATAACTTCTGTTTCAGCTCTGACCAATATCTGTCTTCACTGGAAGAGGCAGGGTTTACCATCACTGGGTGATGATAAGCTTCTTCCAGGTGTTTGAAGACACATGTTTATAGTGAAGATAATTATTTTGATTTGCCTCATCTCCAGTTTCTAAGCAGTGAATCTTTCCTTCCCCCTTTTGTTTCTCTCTTTTTTTAAGCTAACCACTTGGTTAAATTCTATGCTCACCTTTTCCTTAGGTGATTTGAAATACTGCAGAAATAAATATTTTCTGGACTTCTCTTATGAGAAGCTCCACAGTCTCTGAAGTGGGAATATAGTGTCACCTCTCAATCTGTCAGATTTTATTTAGCTTCAAGCAGATGAGGGTAGCAGATGAAATACAACCACATTTAGATGAACCATAGGTATTATCCACATCTGGAGTTTAAACACATGAAGCAAAATGTATTCAAAGGCAGGGGATGTCAGTTTTTGCCATAATTTGGTAAGTAATGAGGCCAATTATATTCAGCAAGAATTACATCACCTTTAAAGACAATCCAGCCCACAGATTGCTTTCAAAGGCAGTACAGATTTTGTAAGCAGTACTCCAAAATAGATCAGAGTGACCTCTTAGCTATGTTAGAAAATATTTAGATATCATTTTAAAGGAGCTGCCGAATTTGGCTATTCAATGAATGTATAAATCCATGTGATCTGTCTTTGCCCATCTGGAGACTGCAATGTTAATGAGTTAACTGCTGAACACAGTCTCTGTAGAGTCACTTGGATAATTTGAAGCAGCGTCGTTTCACGCTAAGGATAAATACAGCTTTGTATAAAATGGATTCTTGTCCCAGCAATAATTGCATGTGCGCTGCGTAAGATGGTCTTGAATCACCCCATCAGACCCATTCCCAGAGCAGTAAGTGATGCAGGCATCCATAAAGGGGCAGTGCATCCACCAGTAGATTCACTAATTCTGGGGGGGAGTTGGCACATGGAATCAATTTGCTTTAGCAGTCAGAGACTCTTTTTATGGCAGAGAAAGCAGTTAGCAGAAAAGGAAAATGTACACGCTTTATATTGCACTTTCATGTTCAGGGACCAGCAAAGCACATTTCCCAGCACAGCTAAGGTAATCTGTGGTTATTTTTATACCATTGTCAATGACAACTCTTCACAAGAAATATTTTTTCCTGTTGAAATGAACTGTTTCAAACTGTGGCTCCCACTCTTCATGCTTGTAGCAGGTCTGTTTTTATAATTCTCAAGATTTATCCAGATTCACCAAGGATTAATCTGACCAAAATCAGAAATCTCCACTCCTGGTGCTGCTTGTCTAGATCTCACTATCAAACAAAATAAGGGTACTTTAGAGGTTGAGTGTGGTGTGACCAAAGAAAATATTAATTTTTGAATTTTTAAGTGATGTATTGAGAAATTAATAATTTTAAGATAGTACTATTAAGAAAATCTCTGAATTAAGAAATGATCTAACTATTAATCATTAGTTGGCATTTGAATCTGATCAGGTGAATTGGGTTACCCCACTTAATCTGTAAAGAATAACACCTGTGCTTCAAATGACGAATCCTGTATTAAGGGAATTTGATAGAGTGGGATCTGTCAGCTCAGAGAAAAGCAAACACTTCCCAGGAAATAGGGAGAAACAGGAAGATCTTACTTGGTAGAAGGGCTCTTTGCTTCATAATAAAGATAAAGTCAAATATATTCTGGGGATGAGATCTGGCATTAGAACTTCAAGGTAAGATCAGATAAATTGCCACTTCCCAGTCCAATCAGTGGTGCTCCAGCTGGGTGAGCCTCCATCCTGTTACAATCCTGGGCAACTGGGGAGTGAGAAGATTTTTCCCCCATATTGCTTCTTAATCCCTTCTTTAATTATTAACAGTTACAAAAATTAAAGAAGGAAATCTCTCACCTGCAAAAAGTAGGGCTAGAAGTATCTGTTCTTCAAGGTATACACTGTAAAATACCATGAGAAGTCAATGAAGACAAAACACAAATGGGGACTAATGCTCTTCCAGGTTGGAATCTCTCCAGAAAACTTGAAACCAAAGCTCATTGCCAGTCAGGGTATGTTATGGCAAAATGCAACTAGTAAGTGAATGAGACAACCAACGCATTTCATGTGACAACACCAGTGGGGGCCTTTGCCTCTGTCTTAAGAAAGTTCAGTTGAGTTTGGATTGAGCATTTAAATGACAGGCAAACCTGTGTGAAACATTTCCATAAACTGACAGAATAACTCTTTTGTCTCCAGCTAAAACCACCCCCTTTACTGAGCCAAAAGTGAATTAAGCAAAACCATTTTCCATCAAAAGTAACCATGACGCAAATGGTTTTATCTGCTTGTAACCAAGGCAAGGAAACATTACCCAGCTGGTCCCCATTCAGAGGCATCTGTAACCATCTGGAGGGAGCCCCCAACTGCAGTGCAGAGTGTGGGACTGAGCACGGCTCAGTTTGTGCCTGCCAGAATTAACACTCAGTGACTGGAAAGTGTTCAGAACCTCCTTGTAACAATTCTCCAAATGGCCTTTACCAGGCATTAACTGGCCTTGTTTCCCCGAGCCATATGGGAGTTGTGTGGTTCTGGCTGGCAGAGGCTGGTCTTGGGTGGTCCTGCGATGTTGGTGGTCTTGGCACGTGGATTTCAGTCCTGGGAAGAACTGATCTGGAGATCCATTTGGCTGAGCTTGGGTGATTAGTGACATTATGGGGTCAGAAATTAGAGAATTTCCTATGTGTATTTGTACTTGTCCACTTCCACGGTCTCATATTTTCATTTCTGATATTTCAGGATAGGTCTGTGGTTAATCCAAGTGGATCATGTTATCTCTGAGTTCATGAGGATGCTGAAGGTACATTGCTTTGGCTTTACTGCTTCGTAAGGGTTTTCTTGTTTCTTTTTGGATATGGAGTTTGTTCACCAAATTAGTTAAAATGGGAATCAGACATTAGCAGACATGGTGAAGTTGAACCAAATATGTCAAATGTATGAGTTCTGCCTGCTGTCTCCTGTGAGAGAAAGAAGCTTTGGAGATACTGTGGTAACCATCAAAGGTTAACTCAAAGGGCTTTTAATGCATCTTCTCATCACAGAGAAGCCCAGAAAATATTGACTTTTGCAGTATTCAAAATCACCTCAGGAAAAGGTCAGCATAGAATTTAACCAAGCTGTTTGCTTTAAAATAAAAATAATAACAATAATGAAATGAACAAAAGGGAGAAAGAAAGATTTATTAAAGATAGATCAGAAAATATAGCTCAGAATAAGAGTATTGAAATACAGATGCTGGAGCCTTCATTGCTTGGAAATCCAGCATCTTACCATTTATCCTATTGTTCTTGTACCTTTAATTAAACTGTGAATAGAAAAAAGGTGATAAAAGGCACAACTTAGTTTATAGAATCATAGAATGGCTTGGGTTGGAAGGGGCCTTAAAGATCTTCTCATTCCAACCCTTTGCCATGGGCTGGGACAACTTTCACTAGACCAAGTCACACAGAGCCCCATCCAACCTGGCCTTGAACACATCAGGGGTGAGGCATCCACAGCTTCTCTGTTTATCTTCTGCTAACTCCATTCTGATTTAAATGAAGAATGTTGAAAAGATTACACACCAAATAGCCAGGGAGAATGGTAGAATAGAGATTTTTTTCAAAAACAAAACCCTGAGCTCAGGTTGAAAAAAAACCCTGTGCTCAGGTCAGTCTTCTCTGAAAGAGCTGAATGAATTATAAATTGTGGGTTTTAATCATTAAATATCCTGTATACCTCCTTTCACATGCAGTTATTGAAGACTTCTGTGTGAAGGACTGCATAGAAGTTTGCTATATTAATGTTCTTTCCATCAAGCCATGGAGTTTAAACACTAAAATTATTGACTCTAGACTATTTGTTTCCTTTTGTATTTTTGAGTCATTAACTTGAACTTTCTCTGCTTTTGCATGAGTTTGAAATAATATAGTCCAATTTATCTTATATGCTTATAAGGGCTTTTGTAAACCTGGACACACTTGGTAAACGCTGGACCTTGTACAAAAATTTACAAAAATTGTGCTGCAACATGTAATCATAGAGGAATTCATATTAGAGTAGGATTAATAATGCATGTAATTATAATATACAATTTTCTTTAGGCTTTTCTAATTATAAAAAAATTACAGATAACATCAACAGTGTGATTCTGAAATGCCTCTCATTTATTATGTAGCTCTCTTAATCAGTGCTCTGCCACTGGAAATCAAGTCAGAATGTTATTATGGTCTCTCCTTCTGGATTTAATTACAGCAGTAACTCATGGCTCAAAGTCTGAGCAAACACACCGTGCAGTTTATGGCTTTGGAGAACAGCCATTAATCCTGCCATCTACCACCCTGTGCTAGCCAATGAAAGCTTTTTAAAAAACTTTATGCCTGAAGATAAACACACACTTGCACACGGGTTTAAGGTGGGGGATTAGAGAGCCCAGCCTCTGTGTCAGTTCTGCACACACTCAACTGAGCTTCCTCTCCTGGGAGATGATCTCAAGGAGTACAGATCCGTGAACTTTTTACTACCCAGACTCAAGTTGCACCCTGAACATTTTTAAGAATGATTTCAGGATGTCAGCTCCTGTCTGATGGCAGCCTGGAATCAGGATAGGGCTTTTGATGGGGTGCATCAAGCACAGCATCAGGAGAGGGTGGAAGGAGGGGATTGCTCTGCTCTGCTCTGCTCTGCTCTGCTCTGCTCTGCACTGGGGTGGTCCCAGCTCAAGTCCTGGGGGCAGTTGTGAGCCCTGCAACATAAGAAAGAAATTAAACTGTTAGAGAACATCCAAAGGAGGGCAACAAAGATGGTGAAGGGCCTTGAGGGGAAGCTGGATCAGGAGTGGCTGAGGGCACTTGGTCTGTTCAGCCTGGAGAAGAGGAGAATGAGGGAAGACCTCAGTGCAGTTACAAATTCCTCGAGAGGGGAAGAGAAGGGACAGACACTGATCTCTTCTCTGTGGTGACAGTGACAGGTCACAAGGGAATGGCCTGAGGTTGTCAGGGGACGTTTAGGTTGGATTTTAGAAAAAGGTTCTGTCCCCAGAGGGTGGCTGGGCACTGAACAGGCTCCCCAGGGCAGTGGTAACAGCACCAGCCTGGCAGAGCTCCAGGAGTGTTGGGACAATGCTCTGGGGCACAGGGTGTGACTCTTGGGGATGGTGCTGGGCAGAGCCAGGAGACAGACTTTGATGAACCTTGTGGGTCCCTTCCAACTCAGGATAGTCTATGATTCTGTTCTCTGGTTTTGTTGTATAAATGGCCTTGTTGAAGATGTGCATCTGAACCTTTGTGTTCTGGAATCAGTTCCTGTGATGAATCTCTAACCTGACTATTAGCTGCAAATGGGAATAATGCACTCTCCCAAGAACTTGGATCAGTATCAGGAGCTGCTTTTGGTTTTGGCAGCAGCCAGGAAGGATGTCTCTGTCTCTCAGAAACATCCCCAGCCACATGCCAGTACCTGGGAGGACAGGGCTACCAGAGGGGTCTGGGGAAAGGTGAGAGGGTGTGTGCAGGAGAGTGAAAATTAATGTGGATGCTTGCTTTTTGAAGCGAACTCAATTTTTTTAAAGAAAATCCTGTTATCCAAAGACAAGACAGTTAAAATACCGCAGACTAGTATCTCCCAGCTTGTATCTTCCAAAAAGCAATATAATCCCTGATTAAAGATTCACTGTCCTCTCAAGTCACCATCTTCAGCACCAGCTTTCTATATGCTCAATGTGTAAAGAAAAGTAACTTGAAGAATGACTTTCCTGGTTATTTCATTGTGTGGTTTATTTGGACTCAGCAGGGGTGCAAGGACCCCAGGTCATCTGCTCACTTCCTGGGCTGGGTGAAGGGACAAGCAGCTATTGGGTATGTCATTTGGGAAGCTGTGGGAAAGAACCAAGGCAATATTTGCACTTGATTGATGCATCTTACATTTGTGCTGCAGTGTGCTCTACAAGGTTTTCAGAACTTGTAAGAAACACTTTTTATTTTTTTACCTAAGTATTTTTTTCCTCAGGACCTGCCAATTGTTTGAAATGAGAAATACTGGCAGAAAAGGCTAAGCCTCACTGTTTGAAAGACAGTGACATTTCAAAATTGATATTTTGAAATTGCCACATCCCTTCTGGAAACAAAAAACAATAAAAGGTTGGTATTTCAGTGAACTTCTCAGAAACACAGAGATGAAATGCTGTGACTGACCAGCCTGAGTTTTGCGTGTTTTCGGTTTGTACATTGCAACATTTTCTTCTTCACAGAACAAGTCTGTTTCTTGGGTTTTTTTAAATTTCTGAGAGTTGTCCTGGGCAGCAGTTTTTTTCCAACCCTGGTCTCCAGCTTATGTTCCAGCAGAACCTGTGGTCCTTCTCCCCTCAGTAAATCAGACAGGAAGGGCTGAAGGCACAGCAGGACTAGGGACAAGATGTTTTGTGTCAAACAGGAGAGAAGAGTAGGAAGAGTACTTGGGTAGGAGCTCAGACTAAGTTCTTTGTAAAAACATCCCTTTACTTTCATCTCATCTAACATTAGGCTTCCAGAAGCAGGATCTCTTGTCAAACATCTAAAAAGGTGATACAAGTTTCACTGCACTGCCTGGGGATCACTGGCTGCCTCTTCCCAGAGGTGGACTGGGCTCTAGGAAGACTAAATATCAAGGATGATTAAGTGCCATGAAATTAGGTGGTATGAGCACCTTTGTGTTCTTTCCTTTTGGCAGTCTATTAATCTAAGAGAAAAGCTTGAGAAAATAAGGCTTATTAATCCTGACTACTGTGGACAGTGTAATTTAAATTTTTTTCAAGACTGACAATGCTTAGGCTGAAATGCCTCAGAACCCCTTCAGCTCCCATCTCCAACTCAAGAGTATTTCATATTTTGTACAGCCAATTGTATTTTCTAAATTTGCTTTCAAATGCATCACAGGAAATAGGCCTTACAGGAAAGAGAGGAAACCAATAATTCTGCCATATTCCAGAAAAGGATGTGGAAAGAGCCTCTTGTATTATGGATTGAATTAATTCTGCTCTCTGGCACTAGGGATATGGGAAATACCCTCAACATCCCCTTCCAGTGTTCAGTCTACTGCTGTAAGGGAGCTGTGTCCTTGATGTCAGCTCGGAGCAGAAGAAACTGGGCTGGAGGGAGGAGGAGAGGGATTCTGGCTGGAGTAGTGTGACATTGACACATGAGGCTTTAATTTCAAGGGAGGAAGTGGAGCAAAAAGGATTGCAAAATCTGGTTCCATAGTGGTGTGGGATTCTGCTTGCTGTGCTTGCTCTCATATTTGTGGTCTCAGAGGAAACATCAGCTGGTCCTCCTTGGTTCAAAGTGAGATGGGGAGATGGGTGGATGCAGCCTTAATGTGAGACTGGGGGAAAGGGGGGGATCTTTGATATATCAGCATGTGAAGAGCCTTTTCCTCTCATTCTGATAAAGAGTAAATAATTTCTTTGCATTTTTTTAAGGCTGCTCTGCTTTTGCCTGTGAATACTGGAAACTTTTGACATTTATTTTGCAATATGCACACAATGACTTACATACACCCCGGGTTGGACATCTCCAGGGTCCTAGCAGACCTCAGCCTTGAGCCATTTTGTTTCAGGATATCCCAAAAACATCATGTGGAATAGCTGAGAGAGGCAATTTGCTCAGGGAACTGGGAGGAGATCCATCCATTCAGCAATCCAAAGAGCAAAGCAGCACAAAAAGAAACTATTGCAGAGTGATTACTCTTCCATAATCCTCCAGGCTTGCCTTGACACAGCACTGTGCATGAGATCTGAGCAAATTTTTGAGGCTTCTGTACTTCCCATTGCCATTCTCCAGTGTAGAGGGGAAGGTTGTTTCCATACAAAGGCAATCACTTACCCTTTATTTACTGTGAAGGATGAGGATGGGGGACTCTGACTCCCAGAGCTTTCCACAGTTGGGTTTGTTGTCTAATTATTCCACAGAAGAGCTTTTCCCGGTAGCGCGGGGCTGCGCCCTCTGCAGCAGAGCCTGGGGGACTCCTGCCCTTGCAGAAGGTCTCTCCAGAAACTGAGTGTTTTGTGGTGGAATAATACTGCAGCCCACGTGCCTTTGTCACTTTGTTAGTTTATTTATTTTTAGTGGCATCATCTGAATAAAGAAATGTGCCTTCCTCATTGTCTTTTGAAGGCGGATAATTGTGTCGCTGTTGCGTTCGCTATCGGCTCGTCGTGCCCAAATGAATTTACACTTATCCATCTTTCTCTTCAAAAAGCAGCCCTGCTGAGTTTTCCCAGTTGTTCAGTCAGTCACAAGCCACTGTTGTACAGCAAACACTGCTTTATGTTGTCTAAATAGATGTGGCTCTTCTCTTGTTCCTGTTGTCAGTTTTTGTTAAATCGTTTTGAATTTGCAGTGAATTGAAATTCTCCACTCCAAGGAGAAAGACATTATTACTTGTAATTAGGATTAGGATTATTGGATAGTAGACCTTTTCAGTCCAGAGTGTTGCTCTGATTTTCATCCTTTTGATGTTTTCATTCTTGTGACAGAGTTTCTCACACTGCTTTTTGTAAACATGCACATGTTTTTCTAGCTGTCATTTTGTTTTTCACTCTTTCTCCTGGGAGGAGAAAGGATTGATGGACTTTGTCATTGACCAGTGTAGTTAGAGAGGTGGTAACTTCACCTTCCAATCGATGGTTGTTCCCAAAACTCTATATAATATGAAAACCAAAATAAAACTTCTTCCTTGCCTTCTCTCGGCTGTGTCTCTGTGTTTCGTGTTGCGCGCTAGTGTAACACCAGAGTTAACGAGTTATGATCAGAATATACCCTTTCATTAGTTTAAAATATTCCCATCATTATTCTGATATTGTGATCTAAGGAAAAAAAAAAAGCTTAACTAGCAGTTCACTTAAAACAGCAAAACACACACATTACTTCACAGACTAGATAGTTATGGATGGCTAACCATGAGTCTGTGTCACCATTCTGGCTGAGAAGGAGTCCCATTGTGATGGGATGGATCAAGGTAGAAAATACACCATAAGAGCAATTATCATTGATTATCAATTGCCCAGAGAAGTTGTGGACTCCCCATCCCTGGAAGTTCAAGGCCAGGCTGGATGGGGCTTGGAGCAACCTGGTCTAGTAGCAGTGTCCCTGGTCATGGCAGGGGAGGAAATGAGATGATATTTAAAGTCCTTTCCAACCCAAACCATTCCGTGATTCTGTGATCCTGAAGGATGTCTGGAACCAAGCTTCCCTGAAGAATTCCATCTGGAGTTGACACTAAGTGGGTAATCAATGTGGCAATCTGAATTTCCTACATTCCAGCTATAACCTGGAGATATTCTTCTCTCCCTCACTTGTTTTTGCATTGTAGAATGCTGGCTGTGACTGAGCAGAGAGAGAGGCACCACATTTAAGAGGCATTTAATCAATGGTGACATTAAGGTTGGCATTGGGCACATGTGGTCAGGAAGAGAAGCTTATAAAGGTATCATAGGAAGCCAGGATGTTGAAGAAAATCTGTTCCAGTAATTTGGAAAGTACATTTTAAAGTGGTGAGCTTCAAAAGCGAGAAATTATTCTTTGATCTTACAAAGCCTGCAAATGACAGCACTGTCTGCAGGACACAGGATATGTCCAAACAGTCACAAGAAATCTAAATGGGATTTGAGGCAGCAAAGCTCTTAAAATAAGAAAGGAAAAGGGACATAATTCAGACAGTCAGCCCAAATAACAGCATGGTTGCTCAATCTAGACATTGTACAATCACTTATTAACTAAAGAACCAAAAACTTATTTGAATTTCCAGATGAATTGCTGAAAAATGAGGGAGGTGATTAAAAAAATAGAAAAAGAGATGTGGCCTTGAATGAGAAAGATTTTAATGCCTGAATGTTTTTGAGGAGGAAGATTGCAGCCTCAAAAACAGAAGAACATTTTTAGGTCAGAGGAAGTAATGAAAACACTCTGAAATGTTTTTTGTTGTGGTTTTCTGACCTTTAACCAAACATTCTACGCCTGCATACAATGTCAAACTATGTGTGCTTGTTTGTGTGAGTGTATTTGTTTGCACTTAGGTAAAGCCTGGTCAGAGAACATCTCCATGACCACAGCTGTGGGCAGACAATGCTTGGAGTCCTTGGGTCCATGGGCAGCCAGCTTTGGGAAGACTCTTCAGGATGACATTGGATTCAGGATGACAAATCCAGGCTCAGCTCTGCTGCCTGCTTCCCAATGGAACAGAGATAAAAAGTTCAACACCTCAGTAGCTTTGGACCTGAGAATGCTGGGCGGGGAGTACAGAAGAGCACATTATACATGTTCTTTCCAGAGATGTTTTTGGTGCATCAAAATCAAATTGCTGAATTAATTTTAGTATCTGCTTATCTTAGAGTGCAGTACAGGACTGGAGGATATATCCTAGTCAGTGGTGCCTTTCCTTCCTAATGTCTTACTATCAATTACAGCATTAGTTAACTATATTTTCTATTTCTAAAAACATCTGGAACTTTGTTGTTAATTATTCATTGAGATGGAGACTTATATTTTAACAGTGCTTCTGAATGGGCTTTTAAAAATCTTGGAGCCAACCTGTGACAGCCAGATGAAAAACAGGACTGGACAAGAAGTCTGTGGTGTCAAGGCAGCCGTGTAAAGAAATGAGATAAGATTTAGTGTTTGCTTCTAATGTGCTGTCTTGGGGTGTCCTATTGGAATTTCGCAAGAGAATTGCTTTTTATAAACAGGTTGTGACAAGCAATTGCACATGTCTCCACACAGCTTAAGAAAGGAAGAACAGAATAATTGAAAATAGGGCTGGATGAGCTCTTGGGAGGTCACCCAGTCCATTGCCTCACCCAGGTGGGGTTGGCTTCACACTAACTACTCCTGGCATATGTTTGCTTCACATGTTTTCAAAAACATGCAGTGACAGAGGTCCCACAAGCTTCCTAGGAAATGTTTCCAAGGCTTATCACTGCTTAATGTTACAAACTTCTTTCCTTCTGCCTTGCTCATGTCCTGCTCAGGGGCCAGTGTGACACCACTGCTTCTTTCCAGGCTCCAGGGATCACAGGAGATGGTCATTTCCTTTCTTACACAGCTACAAGTCCCTCTGTTTGGAGACTGCTATCATGATTCCTCCTAATTGTCTCCTTTCTAGACTAAACAAATCCCATCCTTTTAATCATTCTTCATAATTTATGGTGTTTAAACCTTCCCTTATTCTTGCCTGGACTCAGACTAATTGGCCTGGGCCCATCCTGAGAGCCCTGGCCCAAACCTAGATTTCAGTGTCTTTGTTTTCTCATCCCAATATTTATTTTTCAAGTCTCATTGCAGTGAGGATTTTCATGAGTTTTTGTTAAAGCATCCCTGGGTAAATGCCCAGTCTTGGATCTGACCTGGAGTTTGGGTGGGCATTACCCTCTAAGGGAGCTTCCACGTCTTTGTTGAACTCTGGTACCCTAAGGAGTGCTAGATTTTAAGAAGAAAGATGGTGAAAATACATAGTGGTACCATTCTCAAAAATGTCTAATTCTTAAAAATACTTTTTACTGACCTGTATTTGTTTCCAGCTGTTTATATCAGCTGAAATTTCTGAAGCAGTGCAAATGCTGGGAGTTTAGCTTGCTGAAGAAGGAATTGTAGATGCAGATGCTTGAATATGTATTTAAAGGGAAATTTGGGCTTCCTGTTGTTGCTGTTTTATTAAGGTTTTTTTGTGTGTTTGTTTTTGCTTTTGTTTTTTAAATAAGTTGACCCATAAATAATTTCCCTGGATTCATAATATCTTTCAGTACTCTGTTCTGTGAATGTATCAGAGGGGCCCCTGGTCAATTTTAACTTCTTCTTATTTAGTTTTCTATAATTAAGTGTTAGACTTCCATAAGATATATAATCTCTAAACTGATGGTGTTGCATAGAAGATTCATTTTATATGGTTTGGTTTTTTTTATTACCTTTTGCTGTTAATATATTGGCTTATATTGTGATGGGCTTGGCAATTAATAGTTGGAGTTGATGATCTTAAAGATCTTTCCCAACATAAATGGTTTTATGGTTCTACCTATGGAAGTGATTTCCCAGGGTGAGCTCTGAGCATCAGAGGGGTCAGGAGAGCCAGCTATGATCCAAACTTCTTCTGTTTAGTCCTTCAAAATTTATGGTCTATGTATTATGGGGTTGGTCAAGAGGATTGGCCCCTCCTGGGAGAAATACTGACATTTTTGGCTTGTATCAGGCTACTTTAATCCTGAAACCCTTATTGCTGGTGACAAAACACTGACTAGGGGTCATGGCCAGGGTGTCATACAGAAGGTTTCTATCCCAGTTGAGTAGGGTTAGTAGGGAAAAGGGTTTCTCTTTCCAAAGCAGCTGAAGGACTGGATGACTTTTCCAGTCATCCAAACAAGTGTCCAAAGCCATTGGGGTTAGGTAGCACAAAGATCATTTTCTGAGTGGGTTTTTTTTGGGAAAAGTTTTAGCAGATAATGCATTGATTTGGTAGGAAGTTTATCAAATTGAGAAGAAAAAGAAAACATTGCTCTTGGCTATCCTTTCCACTGATAATATGAACTGGGAGATAGAGACCCCATAAAAATCAAGCCATTATAATTGTGTGAATATAATTTTTTAGGTTCTCAGAGCTTGTGCTGGGAACTGAGCTGATACTGCAGCTTGTGATGGATATCTGAAAAACAAAATGTAGGAAATAGACTTGCTTTGAGTATGTGAAGTTAAACTTGTTGCTACTTCTCTCAGTGAGGGAATTCTGTACCCAGTATATTGACATGCTTTTAAGTAATCAGAGTTCCAGTGTTTTCTGCTATATAGTGTAATACCACATAAAGCAAGAGGAAGAAAAAGGAAGCCGGCCTATGTTGGAATTGTTCTGGTGTTTTTTTCTACAACAGAATGGTAAATTGTTTGCTTTGGCTTTCTGGAAAATATCTGACCTTGATACTTCATATTCAATTTATGTAAACAATTACAAAAGCATCTGAGCCAAATAGAAAAGGCTGTTTCTTGAAAACCTGCAGGGAATTCACATGGGAATTTCCCACATGCTGTGGCAATCTTAAAAATACCTCCTTGTAACCTCACAATATTAATGATTAACTCCGGAACTGTGAGTTTTTCCAGACTTCCAGTGAACTCAGTGATTTGTGTGTTCAGCTGCATGTATCAGGAGAGGTAGTAAAAAAAGAGTAATTTACCACTTTTAGTAGCTTGCATTCAACAAACAATCTGTCACATTTTCCCCTTGAAATTCAGGGATTTTTGCAGATTGCTCGGCTGACAAATATCACAGGACGGGAAATGTTTTGTGGCTACACTCTGCGCTGAGATGTTCTTGCAAGAATGAGCTGGAACCAGCTTTGTTCTTCACAAATTACCCAAAGACAGAGCTCAGGACACTCCACCCACACATTGCAGCATGAACCTTCAGAGGATGTGCTCAACATCGCTGAGACCTTGTTTATTTACCTCAGACATTCAGTGTTAGGGTGAGATTTGTGAATTGTTCCCCTTGCATTTGCTGAAGAAGGGAGAAGTAGCAGAGGGCCTCTGGGGAGGTGATTTCCCAGAGCCAGCAGGGATTCTGTGTGAGGAGGTTCACAGCACACAAAGTCTGTTCAGGCTGTGGTGTGGAGGGCAGCAGTGCAAGTGCAAGCTGGTGCAGGAATCTTTCCAAAGATTCCAGTACCTTAAGGTGGCTTATGAAAAAGAGGAGAGAGTATTTATACAGGCAGCAACAGGACAAGGGGAAATGGTTTCAAACTGAAAAAGGGCAGATTTAGATCAGACTTTAGGAAGAAGTTCTGTACTCAGAGTTTAGCCATTATTCATTTCGAGAAACTGGAGCATGACCATCATGAGTGCCAAGCCAATTCTCATCTTTACTGGGCCACAATAAAACTAGTTTTGGAATTCCCCATGCACAAGCACATGTCCATTTTCAGGGTGTTCTTGATATCTATATCTATATCTATACATCATTGAGTTGTATGCGTATAATTTAATCTCTTATCACTTACCTATCTATATATCTATCAATCATCTCTTTATAGTGTGGCTCCTCTGGATACTTCTTGGATCAATATTTGCCCTTTTTTTCTCCTGGAGGTGCAATCCCAGCACCCTAATGACACAATCTGACACAATTCATAATCAGAACTTCTCTGCAGTAAAAGTTGGGAATTTACCTGCCTGCAGTCAGAAAAAATAAATACCTCTACAATCTGGACCAGGAAACCAGGCAGCTGGAAGCAGATGGTAATAAAAAAAGAATCAGGAACTAAGTCATGAGAAGTGACCTGGAAATCAGGCTTGAGTACACCAGAAAGATTCAAAACTCAGAAACTCATGTAGGAAGAATAGACAGCAAATATTTAAAATCAGGATGTTTCAAAACCCCCTCACTTTTAACAAAGGATGGGGATTCATATTTTTACTAAGAGTGTCCTGAATTCAGTTGTTGTTCTCAAGATAGATGTTGGTTATCATTTTTTTGGGATTGGATTAAGGTTCAGCCTGTGCTAGGGCACACATGGTCAGGACATCTTGCCTCTGAGGGCAGGAAGCAGATAACCAGCTGGTCAGTACAGTACATCTCTCTGTATCTGCTTGATTAATGCAGGATATGGATCTGCCACAGCTTTTGCCTTCAGATCTTGGCACTTCAGTTTACTCATGCTTTCATCCTCAGAGAGCCTAATTTTCCTCCCAGATATGATTTATTTCAATCTTTTTTTTTCCCCCTTAGAAAAGCCCAAAAACCCCCCAACAAAACCCAAACAAGCTTAGAAGTATCCGATTACTGGCACCAAACTCATGAACTTTTGCCCCATTCAGGGTTTCCATTTCCCATTATGTTCACTTTGACTGGAGCCACATGCTGTCCCCATTCCTAAACTGGCCATTTCCTGCTGGAAAAGGCAGGGAGAGGCTCTGCAATGACTGGGAAAGAAATAATAGCTGCATGTCTCTCTGTAACCTCTATGAATATTATGTTAATGTATGTGTTACTAACATTTGTAAACCCCCAGACTTTTAAAAAGTAAGACTTGGAAACTCTTGTTTGCATCTGGCACTCACTGTACCATGGAACTCTGGCTTATTCTTATGAATTTATCAAACCTTCACCTTTCTGTCAGCTGATATGAAAAGTCTGTATCATATGAAGCCTGGCCTTTAGCAACTGCACCCTGCTACAGATCCATCTCCATATGTTTTATTTCAGTTGGGATAATTACAGATATAAATTTAAGTGTCTGCCCTATTTTAAAGTTGTTGACTCCTTTTCCCTCCAACATTTTCATAGCTGTTAGGCACTGTAGAAAATATTTCTTTGATTTGTTTAAGAATTTTTATGATATAACTGCCTAACCTATAGGGAAGCCTCTAGGAAAAACTAAACACCTAAATTTACCCTATTTGTCCCAAGTGGTTCTTTCTGTTACACTTTTCTGTTCTGTCCCTTTTTACTTTCTTCCCTCTAAATTGAAGGCTGTTGTGCTGCCTTAAATCTTTCTGCCTATGGGAGCCTTTTTAGGCTGCTGAACATTGTAATTAACTACTTTGGACTTTCCAGGTTTCACTGCATGTATGCTCTGCTAAAATTCAAACCCAGGTATGGCAAAGAGAGTTCCAGATGAAGTCATATTGTTAACAAACATAATGGCATTATTCATCCAACAGTGCTCCTTGTTAATTACTCCTTTTTTTACGGTTGCAGTGCAGCAGTCAAACACACCTTTTCCTATGCATTTTGGCAAACAACAGGCATTAACTTTGAAGCTCAAGACCCTTGAGCTTTTAAGGTCGAGCATCCATTTTATGAAAACTATACCAGTTACATGACTGTGAGTTTCCTAAAGACTGAGGAATCCCCAATTCACCTTTTAAATTTGTGAGCTGTTCCTGTTATTCTTGGGAGGGACTCTTGGCTAATGCAGCTGGGGTCTTCCTCCTGGTGGCAGTGGGTGGAGGTGAGTCCAGCTTCATCCTGTGCCACTGACCTGGACCTGAGGTTTGCACAGTGCTGAGAAGATCCCGAGCTACAGAGCAACCAGTCTGATACCTTTGTGCACCTCAGAGCTGTGCCTTATTTGGGGATGGGGCCTGTGGATGGCACACTGCACACTTGGGTAGGGAGATGAGTTCAGGGGATGATGGGAGATGCTCTGCTGCCGTGGCTAAACTGGGCTTTGTTGACACAGCAAGAAATCATGAGCTGAGACTGGCTGTGTCACAGAACCATCTGCAAAAATATGCTGTATTACACAGGGACTGTAGAAGAATTAGGCAAAGGTGTTGCAAGCTGTGATGAAGTACACACTGTGCTCTGGGAAAGAATCTAGAAATTCTTGCTGAAGGATTCCTGAAACGATCCACCCAGTCAATGGTTGTGATAAAAACAGGCAGATAAGACACTGGTATGTCCTATGAGGTGGCTCAAATACGTATTTGAAAAAAAAAGAGTGGTGCTGTGCCTGTACATGAAACACAGGCTTGCTAGGACTTATTAAAGTGTTCAGTGTTTGCCTCTGTGGTTTGGTCAAGGCCATGAACCACTGAATGACTTGGGCTGGACAGCTCAGCCAAAGGCAGCCACAGAGATTTCAACTCTGACAACATTAGCTAAGGAGAAAACCTGAAATGATGCTGGCATTAGTCACAGAGAAATCTCTGGTGATGCACAGCAAGTACATATGAAATTACAGGGGATATGGAGTAATCAGCATGGATGTGAGAAAGTGATCATCTAGGATGGGAAACTACCAGATGTAAACCCAAAACTTTGACGAGGAGTGCGCGTCTAGACCTGTGTTAAAATTCTTCTCCATCCATTTGTGTGCTGAAAGACACAATGTCTTTTCCCTTGAACGAGTCTGGAGGGGCCATGCAATGCCTGAAAGTTCATGATCTGTAGCTGTCAGAAGAGGCTCTGACTGTTAAATAAGCCAGCTGGTGATCAGATGCTGTGACT
Organism: Leptocoma aspasia; assembly: GCA_013399835.1. Classification (NCBI taxonomy): domain Eukaryota; kingdom Metazoa; phylum Chordata; class Aves; order Passeriformes; family Nectariniidae; genus Leptocoma; species Leptocoma aspasia. The sequence continues at coordinate 241,951 of VXAX01004436.1, forward strand.
TGCTATTTATTTTGCAAATCATACTTGCGGACATGTTGCCTTAGCAAAGTCACTGATTGTGACAAATGTGTGTAACAAGTGCAGTCTTCTATTGATTCTCACATTCTATTTTCCGCTTTTGGTGGAAACAGATGGAATTCAATTTTCTCACAATTACTATTAGCCAAGAATAACATCACTTAAATCGGTGCGGGGGAGGTGGAAAGTTGCAACTACAAAAACACACAGCCTGAAAAGCTGGATATTGAAATGTAACTTGCAAATAACCATAACTGATGTTATATCCAGGGCCCAATTCAGAAACACAATTAAGCATTTTCTGGACTCAAAGTTTTATGTCCTACTGATACTATACATGTCTGCTAAAAAATGGATCATCCAGATTGTTCTTGTGGGTTAGTCTCATAGCATGACTGATGCTTAAAGTGTAAAGTCTCAAGACATTCTCTGCTAAAAATAAATGTAGGTTGGCTGTAGCTAATCCTAACCTAGGGAAATGCAATCCTACAAAATTATTGCTTACCATGCGAAACATTAAGGGCAGTTCTTAAGAAATTAAAATAATAGTCTGTCATTAGAAAAGAAGTCAATCATTAGGCACATAATAAATCATCTCCAAATATTCAGGCTGTTTCAGATCAAAATGCTGTGAATTTAGAAAGGGTTCATTGCATAGCTAATGCATGAGTACAAGAAAAAATCCTAAATTCTGTGAATTGGTTAAGGGTGAATTGGGTGTTTAAGGTTAAGAAATACCATAATTAAAGATTATATTTTTTAAATCATAGCTTTACACTGATTCTTTTGCATCATGCTGAACTCTTAGCTGACGTGATCACAGGTATTTTAGTCCCATTAATAAGTATTGCTTCTGGCTTTGTTTAGTAACTAATATGGGATTATTAGTTTCTGGACTTCCTTCAGTCCTTCTCATTGTTACAGGATCTTAGCAATTCCCCCAAAATTTCTGTTCATAAAGGCCTTATAAAAGGGATTAATAGACCTATCATACAGGTGCTGAGTGGAGCCAGACACCTCTGTGCCAAAAAGTCACCAAGACAAGATGATCATGACGTTCTATTACAGAGCCTTTAGTATTTCACAGTTCTTCACACGTTCATAGCAAAGGTAAATATAAATCATAGAGCTGGTGTCCATAGTAAGGTGTCTGACAAAATAAGATGACCTGCCAGTGTTCATCCAGGGAAGACTTGTCCTGTCTTCAATTTGGCTCTTCTACCCCTGAAATGATGCCCTAGAAATATTGGGGTGAGATGGAATATTTCATTTTGCCTTTTCACATGGCCAAACCAATATTTTTCTTTAGGAAACATCAAAGGAGCTTTTGATGAAAGTTTTTCACCAGAGATGTCAAGGCAAAAATCCCGCAAAACCCTACCAATTCTTTTTTTGATTGAATCTATATTTCTGTGAATTTTTAAATGCTAATCAAGCTACCTCTGTACGAGAAGCCATGTCTTGCTCACAGCCCAAATGTGGAAAAAATGTAAATCTGTACTCCTTTGTGCAGCATTTACCGTTTCTAGAGGCACTCAGCCAGTACAAGTGATTCCTCTTTGAAATTGGGCAAGGAAAGCGTGAGTGAGGCGGCTGCTCAAAACCCACAGGTACCTCCAGAGTGGGTGTTCCATGGGGCAGGAGGGCTGGGTGGTGTGACAGACCCTGGGTGTCCATCTGTGCTGGGCAGGGGCTGCCTTGGGCAGAGCACTCGCCCACAGCCAGCTTTGCCACACTGGGGTGGGGTGAGTCAGGCTCTCCACACCGGATCCACCACGGCCATTCCATCCTCCAGGACAGGACTGGCTGCATCCCCAGCTCCCAGCTGGCATGGTCTGATTTCCCACCCCTTTGCATGGTTGTCTGCACCAGCATGAGGTGGATGCACTGGAGATGGGGTGCTGTGGCCACCAAAGTTGGCATGTGGGGTGACACTTCAGCCTTCCTGCACCCTCTTTGTGCCAGTGGTGCTTGTGGTGACAAGTTTCCTCTCCTGCAGTGACAGAGGTGTGTTGAAAGGCTGCATCTTAAGCTGAGATTGTATCTTTCCTCTCCCCACTCTTTTCTGTCACTTGAATGTTTCCTAAGAAATTACTTCGCAGGCTTCAATTTCTGCATCTGATACATATTTAAATAATTTTCCAGTGCCCTTATTTAATTATTTAATTCACAGTTCTTAATATTCATTGAGGCCCAGTTATGAAACACATTGGTTTCTGGATATTTCCATACCTCCTTTTTTTTTTTTTTTTTTTTTTTTTTTTTTTTTTTTTTTTTTTTTCTTTTTTTTTTTTTTTTTTTTTTTTTTTTTACTACTTGTAGCTTCCAGTTTTAACCTCCTTGTTGGAAGAAGCAAAGGAAGGACAAAAGAATTTGAACAGCTCTTCCTGGGATGATATTTCTAGAGCAAAGAGGTAACAAAGAGGCTTAGGCTATATGTACACAAGGCCTGCAAGAATGGAGATGTTAAAATAATCACAAACCTTACAAACCAGACAGAAGCATAACTTTTTTACTGCTCTTGGCGTTGGTTAAATCTAAGGAGGAAATTGAAGATTTTTATGATTCTATTAAAATTACTGTTCAACACATTCAAAGGGATGATAGAAAAACATAAAGGGCAGTGTCTCATATGTTAATGTTAACCTGACAATATCATTTATACTGAAATTTGACTTGACTTTCAAGCATCATTTGAAAGGTTATTGGATGTGAAACTGAATTAAACCACACGGATGAAGTTTGCCCTTTTGTAATGTAAAAGAGGAACTATATTTTTCTTTCTGTAAGTCCATTCTGAAAAAAGAAAAAAATGCAGGGTTTTGCCTCGCCCTACTTCCCACCAGCACAATCACTAGTTTGTTAGGGATGGATAAAACAAAAGCAGGTGAAAAATGCGACCCCCAAGGGCAGGCTCTGATGCCAGAACTGGCTTATTGCAAAGTGCACATTAACAAGGCAGTTTCACCTTTACACCGGAGTGCCTGAAATTAGATATTCCTCCACTTTCTAGTTCTTAAGTCTTGTGTTTCCATCCCTGTTTTATTAGTTTTGGGCTGATGAAATGCTTTCCCATGTCGTCCCAACATTTACCTCTTAGACTGCTCTAGTTATTTGAAGCACAATACCTTGTTTAGCTAAGCTGGCCTGCTACCTACATAAGAGCTGGATCAAATAACCCTGCTTCAGTCACCTCTTTAACTTTTCCAGGAATTCTGTTCAAAACCAACATCCATGTCCCCAAGGGGTGTGTAGTGCCCAGTCTTTGCAAGCCTATGGAATTTTGGTAAATAGCTTGGAAATGCTAGGATTTGCATGGAAACACTCTTAACCAAGTGGGACCCCAGGGAAAAAAAAATCCCAGTCACCCTCATCCTCAGATGACCCCGGCAAACGCAACTTTTTAGTGAGGCAAGCGAGTTCAACAGAAACCATCAGGCTTTTCTGAGAATTTCACCACTGCACTCCTGCCAACTCTACCACTCTGGGCATGAATGTGGCAGATTTGCAGGCAGCTGGGAAGCACAGACAAATGGTCACTGTGCTGCAGCTCGGAGCCAGCCATGCCTCTGCCCAGCAGCCGGGCACGCCAGCGACCCTAAACTGTGAACATTGGCACGTTTGTGCCTGCTGTCACTCACAGGGAGGCAGGAACGTGTCAAGGAAACAGGATCTCTGACTCCAACTCCAGCACAATGCAAAGATGGGACAGAGATAAATACAGGGATTTATGGCCTCTACAACCTGAATGTTTAATGGGACAGGGAGGAGCTGTCGGGAGTTGTCATTATGAAGAATGATTTTTATTAGACCGGGAATGGGTTTTCCTAGCTGAGGTGTTCAGCACAAGTGGAGGGAAGATTTGGAAGTGGGAAAGAGTTTCTCAGAGGTTTATTTTTGTGGCTTTACTTATGTAAACTATTTTGCAAGGAACAGGCTCTGTTTTGGGAAGAAAAAGAGAGGCAGGGAACATAGCCAGGAAAAGGTTATAAGAATTAGGTAAAAGTCTTCTTTTGCACCTAAATATGCCCCCCATAATTCAAATATTTGGATTTGTGAGATATGTTTGCATATTAGGAGATACATTCATGGAGATATATTTGTATATTGCTACTGGGACATAGGTTTATGTCCCTGCCTGTGGCAGCAAGGGTGGAACTAGATGATCTTTGAGGTCCCTTCCAACCCAAATCATTCTGTGATTCCAATTGTGAAAAGAAAGTAGAGACAGATCAAGTGTATTAAATTGTCTACTTCCAAGCTCAAATAACCATGCTGCCATTGCATATTTTTTAAATTTCAAGTGAGTATAAATTCATCTATCTCTGTTCATCTAATTTTTTTTGCACAGTGAACAGTCCTGTCTCCACTCCCACCAAAGTCATGCTTCCTGTGATTCCAAAAGTAAACAAGTTCAGAGAACATGAATGGCAGCAAACAATGTAAACAGGAATTCTCATGCTAAATGTACCCATGTTCTGCTATACTTAGAAGTGGAAGTCAAGCCAGTGTTTGGTGAAGCAAATCTCTTGCAACCAAGAAGGAAGCAGAAAAATAATCAACTTATGGCTCGGTCGGTCTGCAGAGGAAATCCGAGGTGCAGTTTCACAATGCATTAAGTCCACAACAATTTTGGTTCAAAGGTTCCCTTTCTGCCTGACTTTGACCTTTTGGGAAGGGTTGGAAAGAGGAAAGGGTATGAGAAAAGGGTGTTTTAAAACCGGATAGTCCAGTAAACTGATTTGGCCTTATAAAAATGTGTGCTCATACAACTGGGGAGGTGATACGGAGCGGAAACAAGTCTGGGCATGGAAAGATCTCCATGACAGAGCCATGTGGGCAGAGTTTGCTGCCAGAGCCAGACGGGTGTGGAAGTAAATACCAAGAGTAAAACAAGGGGATAGCTATTGGCATGTTCTTTAATTTCAGATATCATGTTTAGTGAGAGTGGGTAGAGCCAGGGTTTCTGGACAGCCTCATTTCTGGAAGGATGGATGGATTGTTTCATGATGAAACACTTGTGGTGTCATCTCTGCTTGCTCCTTTCCTGGTGATGTTGCTGTGCAAGGACCATCTACCATGCTCATGTGTCCATGAGTTGGGGCTTGTAAAGAGACAACACGATTAGGAGTAGGTGGCAGCAATTACCATGCAGTTCAAGTTTTACTTATTACTGTCATGGTCAAATCACACTTTGCTATGCGAATTTTTATTGCCCTTGGTTGTGTGTTATTTGTTGTGGATTTTTTGTTACACTTACTGCATAGAGCCCGGCTTTAACAGCTGCCCCCGGCACTCTCGATGCCTCCGTGCAGGTGAGAATATTAACATTCAGCAACACTGACATCTTGTGGCTGATGAGAAATGGCTCAGACCCGCCAGGACAGCCCAGAGCACCTCTTCGTCGTGTGTTCATCATCCCCTGAAATATGGTGATGCTCCAAGGGATGAATATCAGAAGTCTGGAAATCGGGAGGTTAAAAGGCAAAAAATGTATAAAGGTGCTGATTTATTAGTTGGCTGAGCTGCGTGTGTGGATAATCCGGCTGCGTGCTAATCCTTTGGGCTAATCTTCTCCATGTGAATGATTCCCTCCAGAGGACAGGGATAGTGCCTGGCATGTTTGACAGGACAAACGAAGCTGTTGCTCCCTGCAGATGATCCTCTTTGTGTTTACCTCCTCCATTGGGAAGCTGGGAGAGAGAATACCCCTGGAAAAGGCCCCAGGAGGAATCTTTCTCATTACCTATTGTTGCTGCCAGAAATAAGACCAGCGAAGCCAGGCTCTGAATCCCTACCTCTCAGCCAGTGGAGATTTTTTGGGAAAAGGAGTGGTAGGGAAGCCTGTTTGTATGAAAAGACATGTAGGAGCAAATCTTGGTTGGCAGGAAGGTTGCGAAGGCTTCCGCATACTTAGAATAATAGTATCCCCAGGTGCCACATCCATGTGCCTTTTGGACACTTCCAGACCTGTCTTAGGCCACTGAGACTTAAAGATATCCAGTATAAAATGGCCTTACTCCTGACATATGGGCAGAAGGAAAACATCCAGTTCGGACTCCTGTGGATGGTGGAATGACCAGATTTCTTTTTTGGTCTTAAGAGAGGTGTTTGTGACTCTGCAGCACATGATGGTCAGCCTTGGACTTTTCAGTTGTAGCAGCTTCTTGGAATGCTTCATTGTTTGCCTGTGTTCCCATTGCTAATGAACATCTGTATCCACTTTATCATCAGAACCCAGTGACGAAATTATTACTGAACACTAATAACTAAGTGTTATGCAATGGCCTTTTAAAAGTATCTAGAGAACTTTAATGCTTCCTTGAGGATGGTGGGTCTGGGCCTGCAAGGAGAACTGTGTGTTCTGCTTACAGCCTGTGCTCCTTGAAATTAAAGCAGTTGGGGCCCATATTGCATAAAATCCTTTATGAAATCTGGGGGAAGAACTGTAAAATGCCACGCATAGCTAGTGGTTGGTATTAATTTGATTAGGAAAATGTTAGAAGCCCAAGACTGAAACTGATTCAGTCTTGGGGATCATATTTGCTAATTATTTTGGGAAGTGGAAAATAGCATCTGTTTCCTCAGGATTTTGAAATGAATTTGCTCTCCCCCCCACCCCGTCCTTGCTCTTGTTTAGTTCTACTTAGATTAACTTTACCTGTGAAAACAAGCAATAGAAGTGAATGATTTTGTGACGTGTAGTGAAGTGCTTGGCTGCACTACATTTTGTGCTTTCAACTCAGTGTATTAAGTAACCTTAAACCACTGACATACACAAATGCTGTAGTTTAGAATACAGCGTAAAAAATCCAATTGAAAATGGTTGATACTATATATTGGTGAAAAAATACCCTTTTACCTGCTCTGTTGACTTTGCTTAATAATAGAAAAGATTATACTTTTGATAGGAATAATCTGGAGAGAAATCTATTATTCAATAAAATTAAAAGTGTGTGGAGCTTGCAAGAACCATTCATTCATACTGATGTTTTCCTCTAAAAAACATCTTTTATTGTCTAACTATACTAAAATCTATCACACTGAACCACAGATGTTTTTTCCAAAGAATAAAAAGTGCTCAGTTCAGCAGAAACTTTAGCAGTATGCTGAGTTAGCACATTTCAAAATTCCAGCCAACTTGGTGTCAATTTTGTTTCTTCAGCCTTTGAAAGTATTATTGTGACTTTGAGAGAGCAAAGATCTCTACTCCCCTCATTTCTTGAGCACAATTTTCATACACAATTTTCAATATATCTTCCTTTTTATTGGTCACTGGCAAAAATGAAAGATAGACCAGCCTGTAGCACTTGGTCTTATGTAAAACAACATCTTCACTTCCTCTTTTATGTATAAAAATAACTTTTTTTTCCTGATCCAGTGGAGGTTTTGGGTTTTTTTCAGCCCATACTGTAAGAAGTGCCTATGAAATTGCTATGCCTTTTTGTGAATAGCAAAGGAAAGGATTTTATGTTTATAAACTTTGACAAACTCAACTTTGACATTAGCATTTGAAAAAAGGGCATCAAACAGTAAATTATGAGTGAATGGAGGGCTTGCCATGAATTAGAATGGATGCATTGTTTCCAGAAGTGTGAGCAGGGAAAACTGGGATTGCTGTTGAAAATTCCAATATGCCCTTATTTGTTCTTAAATAATTACACTGTACTCACTTGAAGCTTGGTGAAAGCTGAAGGTACAAACACGGGACACTTTTAGTAAGCTGTAGGCATTTGTAAACTATTTTTTCTTCTCATCCTCAGGTGAAGTGGAGAGGTCCCTGAGGTTTTCATCAATAGTTAGCCATCAGCTCAACTATGTGTTGGTCTACAAGACAACAACATTTCCTCATTGCCCAACAGCTTTACATCACTCACTCCTTGTTGGAGCAACATTGGTGGCAGCTTTGTGTTAGCTTTGACCTCTCCTCGTTTATATCAGTCTACAATTGTCTTTTCCCCTCTCACACTGTATTTTTTATAACATATGGTCTTTCAGCTGTAGGGCTAGAAAGCCAGATGTCCTTGGCTCTTTTGGTCAATACAATCAGTTATGCTGCCAATCATGGGCCCTTTAAACCCTGCTACATGAAATTACAGTGGGTTTGTGTTCATATCCTTAGTCTAAACCTATTTACCAGACTCATAATGATGCTCTAAAACAATGTCTGTGCCTCGCCCAGTCATACACAAACTGCTGTATTTCAGTTGTTAAGTAATGGGCAAGCAATGAAGCAGCTGTTGGAACATTGCGCTGGATTTTTCTCTCTCAAGCTGAATGACAGAATTTGCCAGGTCATTTAATCAATTTCATACTGATTTAAGCTAGATAAAATCAATCATCTTAGCTCATGGATTTGGTAGCTGGAAAGATTGTGTCATCTGCATTGCAATGCCATAGTTGAAATAATTTTTGGGTTATAAAGGAAAAGATCCTTTCCAGAGTTCACAACATAGCAACCCAAATCCTGCTAAGCTGCTGCGTGCAAGACAACTAAGACTGTAATTCAGAAATGACCAATTTATAAACTAAGACTTTGTGGAGTGATCAATCAAAATATGAATCTAAATGGCCAGTTTTCCTCAAAAATGATTTAAAATAATCTAATTGTTAGGGATTAGATTATAATTTTGTTAAATAGGGGAAAAAAATCCATGCAATGTTTACAGCTGATTATTTTTTGTGTCTGTTTTTTTATAAACCATCTGGTTTCTGTATTTCACTGGCAACCCATGCATTGAGAAAGTAAAACAACAAAAAAAAAGGGAACTTTCATTAGGGAAGTTTCATTCTCTACCTCCAATGTAAGCCAAACTCAATCTAGATTATATTTACAAGAAGACACTCAAGCATTTGTAGTGTTTTGAAAGGAGAGTTGCAAACTTTGATTTGCACAGGGGGTCATGAAGGTGTGAGGAGAAGGAAGAAGAAGTAACCTGCCTAATTAGTGTGATTTTGGGAGCCAACATCTGTAGCTTTTCATTGAGTGGGGTTTTCTTTCGGGTATAGTACATTTTTCCCAATTTAAAACTTTAAGTTTAAAAATTTAATTTAAAAATTTAAATTTAAAAATTTAAGAACAGCCTTTCAGAAACAATGTGCCCTCACTGAAGATGAAAACATGATGTTGACCAAAAGGGGTCAAGACATCAAGGAGGAATGTACTTGTCTAATATTCAAGCACAAGAGTGCACTCTTAGCTGCCCAGCCTCCTTGCCAGTGGTTGGCAGAAATCACATTTGGATACTTTGGTTGCCTTTAGAGTGGGACTTTGTGGGGATTTGTGTGCCCCAGGGCAACCTCAGCAACAACTCATGCAGGCAGGCATGAGTTCCCAAGCCACATATCAGAGCTTGGTGTGCTTTTCCTATTTAATGTGATACATATCCTCAGTTTGGACTTCATAAAGTCTGTACTGCCTCCTGCATGCTTCATAAAGTCCACATCAGGGCCATGCTCCAGAACAATGGAGTGCACTTTATAAAGTGCAAATTGGCTATGCAAACTTTATTAAGTATACAAACCTGCTATTAATGTCTAATCACTCCCCAACAAATTCATCACGCTACTCGAAAGCATTGTTTTTCATCATGTTCAGCAGCTTAAAGTAATTTTTGCTTTCCAATTTCAGCATTTTAATGCTTCATGAGCCAAATAAAACTAGGAAAATGTCAATGAAGTGAGAATACCTCTGTTGTTTGACTCCCTTGGTGCAAGTATTCAAACACGTGTCTGGGTTTACCTCAAACTGTGCAGAGAATTCCCATCACGATATTGGGACTAAATCTACACAGAATTTGGGGCACACAGATTTTGATGAGTTGAATCAGCGGCTGAGATTTTCTTTCAAAACATACAATTCTGTAGTGAGGAGAGTAATGCCTGCTTAAAGATTAACATCTGGCACTGGATTCCCAAGAGAATGTAAAACAAATTAAATCTTCTACTCTTAGCACCTTGAAGACACATTTTTGTTGTCCATTGATACTTTTAAATCTTTCCTACGGACATTTCACTGACTTACAGACATTTGCTTGTAGCCATGTACAGAAGAATTGCCTTAGTCTAGAAAGAGAGCCATGCAGTGAAAAGAGTTTAACTTAAATGTGAGCTTTCCACAGCTCAGACAAGTCCTCTAACCCATCTGGCTGTGGAGTAAAAGTGAGAAAAGACACAATTCTTCCAGGCTAATCTTGTGCTAAGCCCAGTATGGCAGATACATCTGGAGAGTGCAACCACATGTGGCCTTGAAGCCAAGTTAAAAGGTTGGATTCTTCTCATTTTTCATTGTTGCAAGCTCTGTGCTGAGTTTCTTGGCATTTTCCAGCCTTAGAAAACTCTTAAGTGTCTTCAACAACAAACATTCAGATAAAATTTTAAGTCCTAGGAAGAACTGTGAGTGTTGCAAATCTCAGCATAGGTCCATTAGAAGCTCCACACAGTCTGCTAATGCCTTTTTGTAATACACTTTAGTTTAAAATTTTATTATTTGTAAGACTGGATGGCATTCAGTGGTACTTTTAGTGAATTTTTGGTGTTCAGGTGTCTTCAATTCTCCATAGTTTTGGGTTTCCGTTCCACAGGACCATTTAATCTGCTCTGGCTATCTGGAGGTGTTTCTTTCAAGTTGGCAACCAGCATCCAAGGCCATTCCTTGCTGTCTGCTGCTTGCCCCTTCTTCCAGTAACCCTTAATTTTTCTGTTTCCTCTGTCTTACTGCTGAAGGCTCAGTGCATTCTGTGGGTGTGGTAGCCACACAGACATAGCATCATTCTTGGTGCGCAGCTCTGGTAGTTGTACTCAGTTCTGAGGCCCTGGTTACAAATATATTTGAAGGAGAGGAAAACCTTCAGGTAAAACATCAGGAGACCTTGAGAACATCATTTTACCTGGATGGTCAAGGGGCTGGAGAACATGAAGTGTGAACAGAAACAGAGATGGCAAAGAGAGATCTTGCTGTAACCAAATTGAGAGTATGGAAAGGACAAACCTGCAGTCCTGTGGCCATGGACTTGAGCTGAAAGAGAAGAAATTCTGATAACACAAAAGGAGAAGGGTTTTCACCATAAGGTGGATTATTCAGGAGCACAGACCTAGAGAGGTTTGCAAACACCAGCTTTGGATATATGCAAAACTCAAAAAGTCCCTGTATAGGCTGATCTAGGTGGACCTGCTCTGAACTCTTTTTTTGGGCTAGGTGATGTCCTTTCAACCCATATAGTTTTCTGTGATTGTATAAGGAAAAAAAATTCAGTACCTACCAAGTGCAGAATTACACTGAGTAATATACAGAGAAAAGTGTTTTGTAGACTGAAGAGTTTATGCTCCAAATAAAACAAAGTCTTGTGTGAATGTGTTTGTGTAGGGACTGGGGGTGCACTGAAATGAAATGATTTGCTGACGTTCTACTGAAATTCAGTGATGGAAGAAAAAAGTTTTATCTCAGTCTCATTCTTTCCACTTTCAGGGTTCAGACCATGGTGAGCAGGAAGCATTGTAAGGTTACACAGGATGGAAGGATTGCAAGAGTCGGATGAATGTTTGGGCTCTTTCACTTACAAAAGATATTTTTAGCTATGACATTTTTCAGCAGTTAATGAAAAAGTCACACTTGCAGCAGTGATGTCCAGATAGAAACCCTATCGCTGTTACAGGAACCATTTCTTATGAAGATGCAAAAAAATTCTTTCTATTACTGTAATTTCCTCTGATCACTCCAGGCCAGTTCTTGGCAGTGGGCTATCAGTCATTTTTCTGTGAAATCCCTAAATATCCCTATGTTTAAGCAGTTCCAGCGTTACAAGATGTGAGAATAAGTTTGTTTGCAAAAGTTATTTGAAAAAAGTAGCTCTCTCTCTCTATTGTCTCTCAGTGGACCACAGATTAAAATATAGCAAGAATATTAAATAAATAATTTCCAAGGAGATTCACAGTGGCTTGCAAAAGAAGACAAATAAAAAATGACCCCTTTACATATATGATGCATTCTGATTCCTCCACCCTCCCTTTAATAATTAGAAACATGGTTTCACTGATACACTTTACAAAGCCATTCTGGGGATTCATGAATTTAAAAGAAAAAAAAATAAACTGGATGTGAATAATTCATAGTTAAATAGCTCTGGGACAAGATATTGCTTCAGTATTTCCAAGTATGCAGGTTTTATTATTCTCTTAAAGTATGAATAAAAACAAGGTTGTTTTATCACACTTGGACTAATCAATGATATGCCTGAAGCACAGTTGGCAGTAAATGATCCATTTTAGTTTAAAACATTATTTAAATCGATGTGTATTGTAAGGGAGTCATAAAAATCTTCAAATTAAAGAGTTTTGAGCCATAAAAAAAGTAATATTTTTAAGGGTTTTTAAAGGCAGTAATGTTTCCAAGTAAATAGGAGATGGGCCAAGCAGTTCCCTCTGAATTACCCTTCATCAGGTTTTCACACCCTATTAAGGTAACCTTCATGAAATATCTTTACATTACACTTCATGATGTAATTTGAATGCATTAGAATTAATTTGCCAATAAACTGCAGGGAAAATATGGAATATGCGACCCCCAAAAGCTCATGAACGCTGTTTAGCTTGGGCCCCCATACATGAGGGTTTCAATGTAAAGTTTGCAGGTAAAAAGCAACCCTTGCAACTACAGTGCTTTTTTCAGGAGTGAGCTCTCAGCCTGGGGAGGTAGAGCTGTAGGTCTGTACTCTGGATTCAGGGGTTTTAGTTTGCTCCCCAAATGCACTACACTGGGATACCAGTGAGACAATGATGGCTTTGTAGACCACTTAAAAAATATCCCTTTACCACCCAAGGCAGGTTCCTCCATGTTTTATTAAGCCAGCCAACTTTCAACAAAGTGTGTTGTGGTATCAGCCCACCACTGAGTCCTCTTCCCTGTCTGAAGCATGAGTTACCTGCTGTAGAAGACCCAACATGGGCCTTGGCAGGACCCTATGGATGAATTTTAGGCAACGTGAGCTCACTTAATGGCATCAGATGTCTTGGAGATGTGAGAAAAGATTTGCAGGGCAGTGCCTTTTAGGACAGGGATTTTTGCCTTCTCCAGTTTTTTGTACAGATATTTAAGGTTGCTTTTAACACCTGCCTCTCTGATGCTGAGAATCTAACACAGTAGCCAGGGAATCACCCGAGAGAGCCGAGGAGAGAGGATTTGAAGTTTCCTCATTCTTTACTTGCAGCTCTCATTCCCATTTGCTGGAGGCTTCTCTGTCTGCAGTTCTAGAGAACCCCCCATTGCAGGTTTTGGTTCAAAGGCAATGAATATTCCATATGTGTCATGTCAGACATGCCATAGTGAGGTTTGGAGTCCATCCACTGAAGGCGAGACTTCCAGGGTTTATTCCCACTGCCTTTGATTACAGGCAATGAGACTGGATGGAAATACTGACAACAGGATGTATTTCATAGTGGAAAAACTGGCATGTGTTATCTCACAGTCTTCATAACTGCTATTTTCTTTTAAAAAGTTATGTAAAATATATGAGCTAAGTATATCAAGAGCTGAGTTCTTCTAATCCTCAGCATTTTATGCAAACTAACCAGCAAAAAACCCCCCAGCTCAGCAAGAAATCTTTCTCACTAAGTAGGACCAGAACTGGATGTGTCCAAACATCAGGAGGCAAAATTCAATTTTTTTAGGATTTCCATTCATTAGAGAAATCCTCAGAACCAGGAGTATTCTCACAAAATTTCTGACTTACTTACAGACCCAAGAGTTCTGCATCACCAGAATAGAGCTTGAAGGCTGTCTTCTTCCTACAGTACATTTTCTACAGTTCTCTTCCAGCACAACCAATTCCCATAGGACTGAGGTCTTGCTATATCCTGTTTGTAAATGGAGATAGTGAAGACATGGCAAAACTTCTTGGCATTTGTTCCTTGTCTGTGCTTGAGAGCCATCTCTGATAACTTCAAAGCCTAAACTTAGCCAGGACCAAAGCATTCAGGGCTGAGCTCACCAAACCACAGCAAGCTGACCTGTCTTAGTGCTCTCTGAGGGTGCTGGAATTTCCCAGCTTTGCTGGAAACCTGGGTTTTACCACATGCCTAAGGTCCCTCAGGAGCTGCTGGTAGAACCGGCAGCTGAAACTCAAAGGAAATTCGATTATTCTGCCTTGGGCAGAACAAAGGGCTGGAAATTCAGAACAGGTAAAATTTGAGTGATGAGGTGAGAGATACTCGGAGTCATCCACACTACTCTTTTCTAGGATGGAATTTTGCCATTGTCTGTCATTTCGCCAACAGGTTTGAGAAGCCGGAAGGCCAAATTTTACTTCATTTCTGCAGTTTTTTCCTCCTGCTGAAGGCAAAAAAGAGAAGAGAAGGCAGGACAAGTATGCAGCATTTGGAGGTGTTGTAAGGGGCCACAAAGCAAGGATCCTGACTTTTAGTCAGGCCAGTGGGAAATGTCAGTGAAGCTGCTGCTGCTGTGAGTACCTCCTGGCCAGTCTCACCTTGGTTCTTCTTTAGGTTCCTTCTCCTAACCTCAATTCCAGCCAAGCACTTCCTTATTTTACAGCTACAGTTTCCTTATCTAGAGGATGCTCTAGAGCATGAGAAGGTCTGTTTTGTTTTGGATGATATTTTCCTTTAAAAGAAATAAGTCTGACCAGAGTAGAGAGCTGATTCTCTTATCCATTTTCTTGTTGCTCTGGCAGAAAAATCTTGGCACTATCTTGAAGGAACATATTATGTTTCCAGTGAAAGGAAATAATTCCAGTCATTCTCAAGTAATCCCTCTTATCCACTACTGCATTAATACTACAGGTCCTTAAAAAGAAACCCATCTAACTTTTTTTGGCTAAAATGGAGTCACTGAATAAAGAGACAGGAAATTGGAGATTTATTTTTTTTTTATTTTGGATTGCAGGAGAAGCTATCTCCTCACACTTACTGCCAGAAATCCTGAGAAAAATTTCAAACTAATAAATAGCATTATTCTTATTGAAAATTTTTCAGAAATATTTGGCAGTAAAGAAAGACCAGTCATAGATTCTTTAGAGCATAAGGTTTAAAATGGAAAGTCTGACACATTCTTCAGCTATAATAACACAAATGGGATCACTGTAATTTTCAGTTCTGATTATATGTTACAAAATCACTGCCAAATACCCATATATTCACGAGCCTGCAGAAAACAATCTGCAAAAATAAATATGGAGAACTACTGAAGAAAAGTACAGGCAGCTGTGAATGTAGGAAATATAATGATAAATCCAAACCTAAAATCAAGATACTGTTGGTAACTAGTCAGAGGAATTTCACTCATACCCTATCAAATTGAATTTAATCACTGACAATTTCCATTATCTAAGAATACAGTGATTTATTTGCAGACATTCTAAGACAAAAAGCTTTTCTAAGATGGGATTAATTTTGAGAAGATAAGTACTAAGCAGGGAAGAAATTATAGGGGTGTTATACCCAAGCTGCATAATATACCCCATGGAAATTCAGACTCAAGGTTACATCAAGGAGAAGAAACCAAGTTCTAAAAATTAATTAGTTTCAGTCATATGAAAATTAATAACTTTCTCATTGGAAAAGAGGTATTTTGTTGACAGTGCAGTTCAGAATACTGGGATTAAACAAAGATAAAGAGAAGATAAGGAGAGCTGGTCTAGCATGAATGCAGAACAACTGCTAATGATAATATCTATCTATCACTTCACGATGAAGTGATTGATTGTGAGACTGCAAAATAGGAGTAATAAATGGGCCTTTTCCCATGAGGTTTCATATTCCTTTGTAACTGCTTTTAGTTGGAGTTTGCAGGAGTTTTTCTAAGAGAGAAAAACGAAAACATGGACCTGTTAAAAGATGGAGCCCTCACTTCTTTATGGTCAGAAATGCACAGTAAACTGCTAACACAGGTTTATGTAAATTGAGATAAATATCCTCACAAATATAATCAGACACATAACAAAATATAAAGAGAGAATTTTTTTCCAGTATGAATGGGCAGAAATTAATGGTTTAAAATGCATTAATTGAATTATTTTGAGCAAAATTCTCTCTGGATTGCAACTGTCCTTGAGTGCTTGAAGTTTCCTCAAGACTGACACATTTGCATTTCATATTTTTCTTCTGTCTTTCTTAATTTCAGTCTATATTGGCTTAGCAATGAGCATCCTTAAAAAGAGAAAGCCGCAGGAATGTGGGCATAGGAATGTGACTCAGGGTTTAGGACATTGCAATTATGCTGCTGAACCATGGCCTATGCATTGGCCCTCCTAATTAGAGTTATTAGTAGAAAATATAGACTTGAAAATTAGGGTGAGGACCATATGAGTTATGGTCATCCATTTCTCTCTTTGTGATAGTTGTGGTGAGGTTTGAATTAAAATTATTAATGTCTCTGTGGGGTGATTTTCTATGTGTAGGTCATGCACAGGGTCTGTTTTTCACTAATATGAATTCCTCTTCCTGAACCTTTCTGCAGAATAAAAGCCCATTTCCAAAATTTCCATTTCTCATTCCTTCATGACTGACTGTGTCTACTTATGTGAATGCTGTTTGTAGAAACACCAAACACTGAAATTCTTAAGCAAAATATGTGTTTTAATAGCTGCAATTATTGCAGAACTGTAAACTTTGGTGGGGCTCTGCAGCTGGAAGTTTTTGAATTTTCCAGAAAGTCAAGTTGAACAAAGTTGTGTCTGATGGGCAAAAAGATCTCACTGTTTTACAGGGTAAAAGAGAACTACCAAGGAAAAAACCCTCATGATTCTGAATTTGGGGACTTGAAAGGTTATGTTGGCATCTAACGAGTCCTCCTTTCTTGTTTCTTTTTGGAAGCAGAATTGGGCTTGTGGCTCCAGCTCACTTCATTAAAAAGGTCCTCACATTCTCATTGGAAGGTGAGGAGCCTGCCAGTTGCCAGCATAAAGGCATCTCATTTATTTCAGTAAAACTGGGCATTGCTATTCAATATCAGATCATCAAATGGTCTTGCAGGGAATTGCCCAAGTTCATTCAATGCCTGTGGGAAAGTCCTGAGGTGTTTTTGACTCACTTCTTCCGTCTGCCACACAAGGAGCCCAGCAAATCACTGCTGTTTGGGAGCCAGAAGGTTATGCATAGAGAAACTTCCACCTGAACAAACCCACCAAAAAAATGAAATGTGCACACAGACCTGGAGAATGAACTCTTTTGGTTTTCCCTGGCTGCTTTTGAGGCTGCAAGTATTTTCATACAAGTAGTGAAATTCCAGAAACACCTCCAAGTTTGATTGGCATAGATCCTTTAGTGCCCACTTTTTCAATACATATAAAAGTACTGGAGAAGCCAGACCTCTCCACAGTCTTCTTAAAATAGTAGTTTAGGGGAACCCTCTGTTTTAACTTTTTATCTTGCACCTTTTTCAGAAAGAATTGGAGATGCTAGTGCTAGTTCTGTATCCTTGACCAGTCTGATACACAAGTATCCTTCCCTTTCTCTGCTGTGTTGTGTAACCTATGGAATAGGCTTGTTTCTTGAACATTGTCATAAAATATGTCCTTCCAGCCCTCTTCTTGTGATGATAACACACAGGCTGTCTCCTCTTCCTTTCAGGAAGCAGAGAAGGAAAAGAAAGGTTTCAAAGTGAAGAACAGGGGATTTTGTGAGGGGCAGGCGATGCTCAAGAGCCAGGTGCAATGAAGAAAGGTGTGCCTGGAAGAAGGTGGAGGAGGCTCCTCTGCATGGCAGGATATTCATCTGAGCTGATGTGGCAGGACAGGGCACCTGGCCAGAATCCTCTGGGGTTGTTCCATGGCTAGTCCATGAATCTGGACTTGAAAGTGATCCTAAGATCAGACCTAAACACAGAGGAGATTTTATCATCCCTGCATTTATGATTTCATGAAGTTGTAATCAGCTGAACAAGGACAGCATCTTCCATGGAATGGAGTTAAAAGGTTCTGGTTATTAGATTTGGGACATTAAAGCAGAGAGCTTAAATTCTGGCTACACTACCTTTATCTCTTGGCCTGAAAGGAAAAATCTGCTGCTCTCAGAGGCTCACAAACTGGCATGTCAGCTGGGGCACCAAATTCCTTGGTCTGGCAGCAAAAATAGCTGTGGGAGGCAAGAAATGCCAACCTTTAGATCTGGGCAATGTGTGAGCAGCCAATGCTAAACCAGTCTGGAGGGAGGAGTGTGGAAAGGTGTGAAAAGCTTCCAGACAAATCTTCCCAAAAAACCAGATCTCTGTGATTATCCTGTGTTGTCTCTACTGGAGACCCAGAAGCAAGTGAAAGATAGTAAGGAATACTCATATGATTTTTAAATGACTATGATATTTTTTAAAGCGTTGTAATTATCTTGTTTCTATGAGTTCTAGAATTATGAAGTCTACCATCAGATTATCACCTCAAAAGCTGTGTGTAGTAGAGGGTTGTGGTTGGTGTGATTTGGTTTTGTGTTCAGACTCATCCCACTGAGTGCAGGAGGGGAGACCAGGGGATCATCTTCAGAATGTTTATTAAGAGATTAAAAAAAAAAAAAAAAAAAAAAAAAAGAAGAAGAAAGGTGTGAATTCTGAATAAAAGGTAGAAAAGAGGGAGAAGCGTGTTCTTTTCATCTTTGAAAAGGAAGAGGGAGATGGATTAGAGTGGCGTTTCTGAGACAGAAGAGGCAGGCTCAGCTTACCAAGCTGGTTTTGGAGGACAATCCTGAACAGTAACGCTCAGGAAAACGCACTTTGCTGCTTTTGGTCTCAGCTTGCAGAGTTGGATGCTGGGGGAAATCCTAAATGACAGCTAGGGAAGGAGACTGGTTTCTGTGCTCTCTCTGGGTCCTGTTTCCAAATTAAGCATCATGCATTTCACTGTTGCTTCACTGAGATGAAATTTGCTCATTTTTAAGCTGCTTGATGGTAAGACTCATTAGAAATTAATCTCAGAAGTACAAGGCACCTTTTTTTTTTCTTATGGGAGCAATGAATGCCAGTAAAATGATTTATAAGAATAAAGCTTTCAGGTGTTTTAGCTCCTGCTGACATCTCCCACCTCACTGCAAGGATCTGTTTGGGGCTGATTTCAGGCACCGCAATACGATGGTGTCTCTTTCTAACTTTACAAAAATAAGAACATAATTTTGTGTGCTGTGTTACAGCCAGTACCTCCTTAGCATGTGGTGGGGAGAGATGCTCAAAAACGGGGTAACTTCAAGCAATCAAAGTTCATACCAGCAGAGTTCCAGCAACAGCTGCTGCTGCCATTTTTCTTTCTTTACCCACCAAATTCCTGTTAAAATAAAACTTGTACTTGGCCAACCTGAGCTCTCTGGGTTCTAGCTGCCCTCCAAAGTCATTATGAGAGTTGCCCAGTCCACTGTTATGACATAGCCTTTATTTAGCTCCTGCCAAAATGAACTATGTTTAATTTTCTGTAAATCACAGTACTGCTTCTGAGTTCTTGGGGACTGTATTTCTTTACACCTTTTCCAAATTCTAGGTCTGCACTGCGGTTCCTCTACCAAGAAAAAGGAGCCAGATGTTAGATGAAAGTATTCTGGAGGAAAAAAAGATACTGAAAATATGATGGATATCAAAAGATGAGGGAGCACTTAGGAGAGCAACTGGGCAACTGAAGTAAAAAATGATGCATTCCTAAAAAAAATGCATCTTCTGTTTTCAGTTATAAAGGAACAAAACTGGTAAACTTCTTTTTGAACTTTTTTTTGTTTTTGTACTTAGAGGTACTATGTTTAGGGGAGGAAGGAAGAAGTGATTTTATGTAGCCTCCAGCAAAATGCCATGGTTTTCATACAATACTTTCCTATTCATTCTTATTTGCATATTTTTTAATATATTTTAGTTTTTGGGTTACTCATACAAATTATTTAAAAGGAAATATTCTTCAACAAATCTCAGCTGTTTCTGTATTTTCTAGCATTTTAAAAAGAAAGGTCTTCTGTCTTGTATATTTACATAAAGTCTGAGTTCCAGATTTGGAAGATGCAATAAAAATATGCTTTTTTGGGATTAGTTCTTAGGGAAAGAGAATTCCCCATGACCAAAAATACCCCAGTAATAAGCATTTGCTCTGTGCTGGCAC
The DNA here is from genome assembly GCA_013399835.1 of Leptocoma aspasia. NCBI lineage: Eukaryota > Metazoa > Chordata > Aves > Passeriformes > Nectariniidae > Leptocoma > Leptocoma aspasia. Next base: position 262,035 of record VXAX01004436.1, read on the forward strand.
AACTTTGACCTTAAATTATGAGCTTGCCCCCATTTGTAGCCAGTTTCCCCTCTTTAAATGCACAGTTAAGTCATTTGTAAATATCATAACTAAATCTGGAAGTGTAATTTAGTGACTCTATTTGAGGATTAAGAGGAAGAATAACATTACTTAGAACCATATGCAATCTTTTCTGCTTTGTTTAATTTAGTTTACTCTATGCAAGCCTTATCTTACAGACATTCTTCACTCCAGCTTACTTGATATATTTGCAATGCTGTTGATAATGCTCTCAAAAAATAGCTAAATGTTTATTTCTTTACCAAAAAAAAAAAAAAAGTATATACTGTGAAGTGCACTGACAAAACATAAGTGACGTGGAATCACTGCCCCTAGGAAGGGCAGAAAGGAAAAAGATTTGATTTATACTGTTTGTTTTCAAAGTAGAGGAGATTTAAAATTGTAGAAAGAAGGTATTGGACTTTACACTCAACCATAATGTCTGGCTTTATTAAACACTTGGAGCAACACTCTAGTTTCCTTTACCAAGGATGCCAAAGAATTGAAATTCTCTACTGAATACAGTCTGCATTGTGGTCTTTAGTTCACTGAGGTTTTAGTCACCTTTTTTTTTCCAGTGGGACTACCTCACAGATTCTGTGAGTATCTGATATTTGATTATTGTACCACATTGACAGTTGCTGATTAATTTGTATATCTTATTGTTAATTACGAGTCTCTCAAGTTTTATTCTTGCTGAACCCACCTTGTGATCCCTCATGGTAGTTGAAGTCATATTTTACTTCCTTCAGACAGTGTGGATGGTGAAATAATTTTAAAGTCCTGAGCAGCTGCTTTTGAAGTTATACTGACTCCTTTTTGAATCAAAATGTCTTAATTTTTAGCCTTACTTTTTTTTTTTCCATGAAAGCTTACAATTTCCATATGGACATACTGTGCTGTCAACAAACATAATTCTTATACATTTGGGAGGAACATGAGGCAGAACCTTGCCTGGTGTAAACACTTATAGTTCTGTTGATTGTGTAGCCCATTGCAGCCTGGAGGGGAATTTTGCAGAGAGCACCTTCACTCATTGCTTGGTGTGGAGACAGGCACACAAAAGGAAGTGTCTGAAAGATTACTCTGAACTGGGCAGAGCAAGGACACCTCCTAAAACAGTGGAGTCTCACGCCATCGACAGCTACATTTGGAAAATCTGAGTGAGGTAAAAAGGAGACTCTGAAAATCAGGCACTGGAGCTCAGCAGAGCTGACACAAAGCTGTTCCCAGCATTCCTTACCTCCCAGACTGCTCCTTCAGTGGTCTAATGCAATGCCCAAAACCAAATACCCGCACACCAATAAATCCTCTGGCTCAGCAGGGGCTGAAGAACAGAAATAACTGTGTCTCAGCTACCACAAGGATGGATCCTCAGCCAGCAGTGGCCCCCAACACAGAAGACAAATTGAATGCAGAGAGACAGAAATGAAAAAGAGAGGACAATGATTCATTGGGGGCAGGAAAAATCAACCATCAAACAACAGCTGTGAGAAAAATGACTGGGAAACATACATGCCACATGCACAGACACACACATCGATATATGGAACCAATCAGAGTAGAACATGATATATATATATATATGTAAAAAATCATTTACTAGAAAGTTTCAACCCAACAAAAAGTCCAGGTGATCATTTACCACAATAACATCAAACAGAGATTTATTGTTCTAAAATCTTTGATTTTCCATATTATTTCCTGTGTTTATTCCTTTTAGATCTTCATCTATCCCACACTAAAACCAGCAGGAAGACCCACACTTGAACCTGTGGTTCAGTCTAAGATTTTTAAGAATCTTTGCTATTATTGACAAGGGAAAAAAAAAGATGTATAAAAGGCCTTGCAACTTGTTCTTCAGTCAGGAGAACTGTAATCAGGATTGTTATAATCTTGCCATGTCTGGAAAACAATTTGAGAGTCACTGGCCATTGTGCAATTAGCACTGGTAGTTACACTCCTAAAACATGTGGAAAATTGCAGTGGTCAAACTGCAAACAGGACTGCTCTCTAACTAAATTATCAGGGTGAAGTATCTGGTGTTCGATATAAAAATTAGTTTTAATCAAATTTAATGTTGACAATAGAAATTAATTGTTTAGCTGGCCACAGGACTGACGAGCACATTGTCAGCACACGCAATCAGCAGCAGCTCCAGCCCTGGAACTGGCATATGGGGAGCATTTGTCGACATGTAATTAGAACTCCATCCAACCCTCGTTGAAATAAACTTCCCATTGATTTTAATAAGAAATACATTAAACTCTGGACACCACGGTTCATCACAATGTGGTATCTCTTCTTTTAAAATTATTTGGCACCGGATCAAATTCTCTAATTTGGCTTACGAGTTTGCTACAGGGAATGACCTTACTCGTATTATGTGGTATGACAGCTACAAAACAGCTGCTACCAGCTCTGAAGAATGTGAATTTTATGAGCTGGGAAAACAGTTTTTCAGAATAGATTGTTACACTGCAGTAGTTACAAGTTCAGGAAACATGGCAAAAATAAATAAAAAATAATAATAAACAGATAAATAATAAATAATAAATTGCCCCCCCAAAAGAGCACTGTAATTCTTCGTTTTCCTACCTGTGCAAGAAAGCAGCAATTTCAGTGACTGAATAGACACTCTAAGGAAACTTTTCAAAGTACTCATAATGACATAAAAATTCAAAGAGAAGTCTTTGAAGATTATTATGTTCCTCATCCACATAGTAATTGATGCCTCTGAAATCACCAGATAAAGCAGTTATTCTAATCAACAGGGAGATATCTCTTTCATAATATTTTTTTAGCCCAAGTTTAAAAAATGGCTTATTTTCAGTAAAACTACCTGTTGTGCAATCCACATCTCTGTCAATGTAACAACTGAATTTGGGAGTTCTTTGCAGATTTTCTGTAGGAGTGGCCACTCTTCCAAACTCACTGCCTAAGTCACTTCTTGTCATATTTGGTGCATGGAAACAAATACCTGCATAAAAAAATGGCTTTTTCTTTTCACTCCAGACCACCTACAACTACATCCTTCAGAAAGTCCTGGTGTTTCTGCAGCACTTAACCATCTGCTGTGTGACTGACACTGGCTGCCTACATTATTTTATTAATGCCGTTGAATATTTTGGCACATTTCCTCCCAGACCATAAAAATGGCAATGGCTGGAGACAGCAGCCACAAGGCTGATCAACAGGAAAGGGTTGCAGTGCAGATGTCTGCAGCTGAGCCAGCTGCAAGGGCTTTTTTAGAGCCAGTGGGGAGAAATAGACACTTGTAGGCTGTGATTCAGCTCACCCTACACAAAACATCTAAAATAAGGCAGATGAACTCAGTCTTAAAACTGTGCAGTGACATAAAAGGACCTGAAGCTGACTGGCTTTGATAGAAGGGTTCACACTGCAGAGAGATACAGACAAGTGAGATGAATCTTGTCCTGCTGGAACAATTTTGGTCTGGCAGCACTTGGGATCTCCCTGTGATGAAAAACCAAGTGTAGCATGGGATTATTATATAAAATATAGTGTTTCATATTTCTCATACAGGGAGGAGATTTAAATTACTTTCTTGCCTCATGATCTGCTCTAGGCTTGGGTCACCAATAAAATCTCCCTTACTGTAAAAACAGTGCATTTTTGAGTTAATAAATGAAGTGCATTATCAAGTCATCGTTTGTAAGAATTATCCCTGTAAATAAGGATTACACTATAAATAAGGATATAAATGGAAATAAGGATAACACTAGCAATGACTGATGTTTCTTTAAATAACTTATTTACCAAACCACCAAATAATTTAAACCATTTACCTGTTTTAGGGACTGAGTAATTCATGCAGAATTAGCAGTTTAATCTTATCTTTGTGTGGGCTGGCTGGTGATGAATATGTTCTTACTTTATAGTCACACTGCAGAATAAAATGCATGTGAGGTGAAATCATTGCTGCTGGCCTGAAGTATCAACAGGGTCTGAAGAAGTGAGTTTAGAGCTGGTTTGGTTGTTTCTGTACTATCCTTTAGTTATAATGAAGTTGGAGGCACCCTGGAAAGAATTGGATACCTGGATGTGCTCAGATGGGAAAGGTGTCTCAAATAGGGACTTTTCATGGAGTGGTTTCAAATGTTGAACGATGGCATTTGAAAATAATGAAAAAAACCAAAACAACAAAAACCCAGAAGATCAATATTCTTGAGACACGAAACTTGATTGAAAGTTGAGAAAAAAAGCCTTTTTGCTAACAATCACGTGTTAGCCAGGCTCTTGTGAAAGCCTAGAGTGAACAGATTTGCGATTACTGGAGATAGTCAGCAAGAATTATGCAAAAATTCTGTCTTTAAGTGAAAAGTGGGTGATCACATTCGAGCATCCTGGCATTTCTTACTCAGATATACCTCTTGGTGGGTTGGCCTCTGCCTCATTTGAGTAGACTTTAAGAATAAATTACCATCTGTGCTCAGACTGGCTTCCTATTTGAAGTTCAAACCATACACAATTCTCAGATTTATAGGTGGAAGATGAATTTTGAGCTTGAGAATGGGCTACAGCCACATTTGGCTGCCATTGCTACTGCAAATGTGCTGCACAATGTGGCTGATGCCCCAGTACTCACAAGGGTTTTCCAGGGCTTGCCTTTCTTTTGTAGGGTTTGGGCTTTTCCTCTGGACATTGCGCTGCCACCTGATGAGAAATGGTAGCAGCTAAATGAGCTTTGCAGGGGTTAATGGTATTTTTAATCTACCTGCCTCCTGTCTAGGTGCCTGAGAAGAAAAATCTACAGGAACTCAAGTGGAATTGAAAGGGTAATCCCAGAGAAGGGAATAGAAAGATCTAATTAATAGATTGTAAAACTAAAAACACTACTGTGACCATCTGATCCTGTGTAACAGAGGTCGTAGGTCTTCCCTGATTTAATTTATATTTGAACTTTATTTTTCTTTTTAAAAGCCATCCAATGCTGATATATGAGTTACTAGTGATGGAAAATCTTGCAGACACCTTTAAACTGTGGCAGTGATTAATTTTCAATGTTAAAAAAAAAAAAAAAAGCTTTATTTTTGGTCTAAATTAGTCTGATTTCACCTTTCATGAATTTCAATTGTGAGTTGCTACAGAACATGTTGAGTCAATTTCCATTCTTTTGCTCCTCTTCCAGCAAAAGATATGGTTCTGTTTTCCTTGGAATGTTATTTTAAGGTCATTGAGAAAGAAAATGAGAGAGAAAAAAGAGAAAAAAGAAAAGGAAGAAAGAAACTGATGGTCAGTGCCAGTATGAGACTTGGGATTTCTTGCTCTGACACTCTCCACCCAGCTGACAGGAATGATTCAGAGCCATGTTTTGGAACAGTGTTAAGAATTGACAATGCAGCTAGCATGCAGGGAACACTTAAAAGCACCTCTGCACACAGATCCTTGTGTTTCTCATGGATCCAGGCACTTCTGAAAACCCAATAACAATTCTTCAGTACTGAACAGTTCTTTCCCCCTTCTTTCCCCCTGCAACTTTTAATCTCTCTGCCTCAGTTGCCCAAAGAATATAGAAGTGGGGAAAAATGCTGTGAGGTTAAACACTACAGGACTGGGAGCTGTCTGCATGCAGGAGGAAAAGGGACCACATGAGCTCATAAGATAGAAGCAAGTGTAGGATGGATCACTTCCATATCACACTTAGAATCACAGAATCACAGAACAAGCTGAGTTGGAAGGGACCCACAAGGATCATCCAGTCCAGCTCCTGGCCCTGCCCAGCACCATCCCCAAGAGTCACACCCTGTGCNGGAATCTGAACTCCAAAGCCCTTTCTGAGTTGCTGTAACCCTCTGCTCAACCATCCACTTGCTCTCTGGAAACCCCAAGGAGAGAACATGACCACTGCCTGCTGATCCTCAGCGTGGATTTGGAATCTGCTCTGTGGCAGCAGAAAGGCACTCCTGTACCCAGCAGGCACTGGATGGTCCTTTCCCCCTGGCATTCCTCTGACATTCCCCCTGTTCCCCTGACATTCCTCCTGCTAGAAGGCTTCTAGCAGCTATTCATCAGGACAGGCTACATTTCTTGGCTGGCTGGTGCATTATTTGAACTTCAGTTCTCACTCTTGGGACCTGCAACCACAGTTCTCTTCCAGCAGAAATCCCAAGTCAAAAAGCAGCACAACAGATGTGACTATTTTTCAGTGAATGAGCTCAGGTGTGACTAGATTGTTCCATTCAGGTTTGCTAATTTTCTCTCTCATTTCTCTTTGCCTCTTTTCCCCTTCTTTCTCTTTTTTTCCCCCTCTCATTCATTCTTCTGAGTAGAATAACCTTCCTCTTGGATTTGAAAAACTCTTTTTTAAATTCTCATCAACAAAGCTCCAGTTCTTCTAGTGAGAAATAAGGGCTATAATATTCAATAGAGATTTTGTGATTCTGAGAAATACTTCTTTGACTAATCTGACACTATGATTTCTAATTTAAATAGCAGAAACTAATCTGAAATGAAGACGTTTGTATGATTACTGGATGGTAGGTATTTTCAGAAACAAGTCTGATACAAAATATAGAAATTGTTTAGAACGAAATTACCTTAGTATGGATCTGGTAAAAATCCAACATGGGTGAGGATTAGAAAGTAAAGTAGTTTCTTTTTCTTTCTCTTCATTTTTCAGTCTGAAGGGAATGCTGCTTTTATAGGTTTTAACGTGGCTGTTTCATTTATCTGAGTTGTGCTACCATGACAAAAATAAGGAAAAGGATGTTTCAGCTTTTTTTTTGGCCAACTCTTGTTGTGAACCACCTTTGACCATGTAGCAGAACAAACTATTGATTTTTGACTGCTCAGGTTTATCAAAAACAGTGCATCTATGCTGTTTCTCATCATATATTTTAAACCCTAATTAAGTTTAGGGTTAGTTTTGGAGAAACTTTGTGGGCCCAACTATCAGTTCCTTATGTACTCAGAGATACCTGAAATCCTTCTTAATTTTCTTAGTCCCTCTTGATTACTCAGGAAATGGTCTTGTTTTTCTTTAATGGGAGCCTTGCCTGGCAATCAGTTTTAGGATGAAGGTCTGTCTTTTTATTCAGCTCTCAGCTGGAGTCCAGTTGACTAATACTGCAAGACAGTATTAATACTTTGCTGTCAGAGCCTGTCAATCCAGAGAAAGCAAGTCTGACTCACTGGAAAATATCCCCATGAGAAAGAGCCTTTCACAACCTCCTATCCGAATGCATGGAAAGATAAATGCTGGGGTTCAGATTTTCCCTCCAGAGACTGTTCTTCAGGAAAAGTCAAAACAGACACATGCTCAAAGTAGGCTCAACAGATTTTACAAGATATGACATAAACGACAAAGAATTTCTAGCAGTGGCTCTCTGCAGACAGATTTATGGAAGATTGAGGGTTTGAGGATTAAACTCTCTGTTGGCTGGTGTGAGACAACCTGATTATTCTGTCCAGCTGGAAAAGAGACAAGTAGCAGGGTCCATCTCAAGAAAATGAATCTATTTAAATGATGCAAGGCTGTCTTCAGCTGGAAGTGTCAGGGTGACACTGAACATAAACACTCATGGATTGTGGCTTGCATTGATATTCTTAAGTGAACAAGAGGCGTGAGGAAAATGGTACCAGGTGTTAAATTCATCACCTCAGAAATGGAACAAAGTGAGGAAAAATAAATTGAAGGGATGACTGTATAGCAGGGAGCAGGCCTTCAGCAAGGTTTATCCAATATGCAAAATGAAAATTAATGCTACACTTAATTAATTGTTTTATATAAAAGTACATTGGGATACACTGCTGGCTTTTATTTTTCATTTTCACTGGAAGTCACGCAGCCAAACAGATCTCTGCTGGCACTTAGAGTATTCATGTGGAGAGGAAGGAGGATGGAAGGAAAGGATGGGAAAAATTATGTGAGTAAAAATAAAAGGGGAAAAATCCAGTATAATGGCATTTTAAAAAGATGCAGATGAAATTTAAACTTAGCTTTAGATGACTTGACTTTTTCTTTTTTTTTGCTTATTTAAAGAAAACCATCCTGAAAAACAGGAATTAATTCTTTGTACAAATGTCCTAAGTGTCACCTGATGGAATGTCTAAAGTATAATTAATTCATGCACACAGAACCAGAAGATGCTAAGGAGAAACACATTTTCTAAAAAGTAATGCTGAGGGTCATGTCCTGAATATATTTGTATATCTTTTTCTTTGTAGCACAACTGCAGGCAGAACTGACTTAAATCAATATCAGGATGTTAATATTGATAAGTCTTGTCTAATTTTTGCTTCTGTGAGTAGTCCTGATGGCTTCAGTGTGGCTGTCAACACTGGTGGAGGGCAATGAATCTGTTCTTTTTCAAACCATGCAGATCCCTAAATACAGGTATGGACTCAGAAGAGTCTGATGTTCCCTCTTCTGCAAATTCCCCAGCAGGGACTGCTCCTCTAAGGATCATCCAGGAGGCCACTCAAGGGCAGTATCATCAATGTGATGCAGTCTGGACACTCCTTTTCTCTGGCCTGTTCCCAGGGTGGCAGCAGTAAAGGTAACGTTCATGGCCCTACTGTCCCTGTCCCAGCCTGTCCCTCTCTGTCCCAGGTGTGTTTCCATTTGGCAGCTGCCTTTACCCCCTAAGAGATGGAAGAGTTGCAGATTGATGGAAGAGTTGAATTGCTTTTGGATAAGCTTAAAAACTCTTACAGTAATAATGTCTGTTATTGTTTTGGGGGGCTTAGGGACCTCTAAACACCACTGTACCCCCAGGCATGACCATACTTCTGAGGATGAGAGGCAGCCCAAATCCCAGAGTTTTCACTCACTGCTGCTGGGGTTGGAGTGTCCTAGTGATGTGTAAAAGGCAGCTGTCCCCAGGTCAACTTTCTCTGTAGCAAGAGGGGAAATGTAATGTGCAGGATTTCCTCCATGTACTTATTTGTGGGGAATGATGTGGAACAAAAATAATGAGCAAGTTTTCTTTGGAAAATTATTTACTGACCGTAATTAAAATGTTTTGCTATTACCTACTGCTTTTCATCAATAAACCCCAATATCCATGATGAAAAAACATTGGTATTCTTGTCACCATTTTATAATTCAGATATCAAAGTGTGGGTGTCATATGGGCAGAAGTCTTTGATTTTTTAGCTGGAGTTTAGGACTGCAGTGTTTCAGAGAACTGTGTCCAGCAATATGCAACTAACGCCAAAGGCAAGACATAAGCTGTTTTACGTTCATAATAAAAATTTCCGGATTTTCAACTCTTTGCTCATTCCACTCAACCATGCTTGCTCTCTGAAGTGCTAGTGGTGCGGAAGGAAGAAGATGCTTTATGATCCTTGATGACTATAAGGTATCATATAAAGCTCTAGGGTGCTTTCAAACTCACAGTGATCTTGTGAGGTGGAAAATTAATCATGCTGCAGCTACTAGGAGAATATATTTTTCTTTTTACATTAGCTGCTTGGGTCTTTTTCCAAACCAGAAGATGATAAAGTGCTTCCCAGTGCTGGATGGAGACAAAAGAGAGTGTAATCAACACAAGCAGTAAAACAAGCTGAATAAGCTCCTCTGGACTCCTGATTACTAATGTAATTCTTTTACAATCATTTTTGGCTCTAGAAATAAGAACCATTTGCAAAATAAGCAATTTTTTTTTAAATGCCACAGTCAGATTGTTGCAAATGTTGGATCTCAAATCCTGATCTACTCTCTCAAACTTAGCTGCCAATCTTTCCTTACTACAGGATATTGATATATGTATATATCAATATATGTAAATGTATAGACAGCTAAACTTTTGGAAAGTGCATGGAAATTGTTCCCTGCAGTCAACATGTATCAGCAGATGCAGCTAAAATAAAATACAGACAGCGGTTTGAGGCTTCTTGAGACTCCTGATATTCCTAATGAAAAAAAACTTTAGTCAGCTTTCTTTCTTCCACTTCTTTTTTGCAGACTGATTTTGTCTTCTTATGCCAGAGATCTTTCCAAAGACCTTATTCACACAGCAAATTTTGGGGGATTTTGTGGTCCTGGATTCACCATGCACAGGGTAATTCACAAATGCTGCAGGTTCATACTTGCAGGGTTTATTTTCCAGCTGAAAACTTGCCCTTACTCAAATGAGGCCCTCTGAGGTTTCTGACATGGTTGTTGTCTCCTTGTAAGGCCTTTCCACTCCCTGTCCCAGGCTGCAGCAGCCCATGAGCACTGGGATTTCAAATGCTCTGAGCAAGGTCAAGCTTTGCATTTCCCACCCTGGTGTCACTGCATCACTGAAGGGATGAAATAATGGAAATGATGTAGTTGTGACAGCAAAAAACAGCTCTCTGGTTCTGCAGTGCAGCCACTCTTTATTCACATTGCACATCAGCCACCTGCTTGTAACCTGTGGGTCAAAACCCAGGTCAAAACCTGATACTGAACTTGGAGGGGAAAATAATTTTCTTTGAGTAGCAGTAGCCTTCACCTAACCAAGAGCGGTTTCTTAAGACAAGAAAAAAACCAGCTGCAAAACAATTGATATTTACCTGTTCTTTAAACTTCAGCAATGGAAGAATCTTTCTACCCTAATTTAAATCAGGGTTCTATAGTATCTAATATCTTCTAATTGCAGTCTGTCAGTCTGAAGAAGCTGCTGCACATCATCATCTCTCCCCATGCTCTGGCACCAGACCACTTCCTCTGCAGTCTCCTACTAAGTGGGAAAATTGGAAGTTCAACAAGAATAACTTAAAAATAGAAGAGAATAAATGATCATGCAATGAAAGGAGTACTGAAAACGCACTCAGAAAGCCCTGATGTTCATCATTAGGCTTCTCAGCTCTTCCTGTGCAAAGCTGCAGCATTTGCTAGAGTGTGCTGAGAAGCTGTGTGCAAGAGAAAGGTCAAGTATAATTGTGAGGGTTGGCACCTTCTCAAAGATTCCCATGAAATATTTGGTCTTGCAAGTCAGCTGTTTCCTGACAAAAACTGGGCACAAGCCTTGCTAGCCCACTGCTCTACCACAAATTTAATCTGGAAGCTCATAAGACAGCTCAGTAAGGTGAAAAAAATGATTGAATCAAAAATCCCACTGAATCACTGTAGTAATAATATTTTATGACAATTTTTTATTATTCCCAGAATGGTTTGAGTTGGAAGGGACCTTAAAGATCATCTTGTTCCAAGCCCCTGCCATGGACAGGGACACCACATAGACCAGACTGCTCCAAGCCCTATCTAACCTGAGCTTGAGCACTTCCAGGGATGAGACAGTTTCTCTGAGCAGCCTGTGCCAGTGCCTCAGCACCCTCACTCTCAAGAATTTCTCCATTATAGCCAATCTAAACCTAATTTCTTTCAGTATAAATTCATTACCCCTTGTCCTGTCAATATGGTGTTATGGAAGTCTCGAAATTGCTATGACAGGGCTTATCTTTACCACATGTCAGGTCCTGTATGGTTTTCAGAAGTGAAAAATGGTCCTTGGAGTTGAGTACAGATGCTGTAACTCGTTGCCATCACTGAATTTTTAGAAGCAAGGACAGTGTAAGTGCAGAGCCTTATCCATGGCCTTATGGTTACCTGTGTTTATTCCCATTATTAAGTATAAGTGATTCAAATGAAAGTCTCTGCCCCAGTGCCAGCTTATTTGGGAAACCTCTTCCATTGTGGTATCTGACCCCCTAAGTATTCAAACTCAGATGGAGCAGTAATACCCTCACTCAACCCTTTATCTGCTCACTGAAATGTGGTGGCTTTGGTAGGTTGGTGTGACCTGAGCTCCCACTGGGGTAAATTTCCAGCTGTGTGTGGTTCCTGAGCAATTTCCAGCTCTCCCTAGGAAGTGGTGCCCCCATTCTCTGGTGTTTCTACAGGTAAGTAGATATCCTTGGACAGTCCTTAGTAAGGGGGGAGGGAACTGCCAGTTAGAGTGAAATCCTGGGAGGATTTGGGGTGTGAAATTGACGTTCAATGACATTAGTGCAATGCATAAGCAAGTGCAGAGGATGGAAGCCTCCTGTGGTTCCAGTGGTGACTTCTGTTGCTCTCCCAACAAGTGTTTAAAAAACCCCAAACACAGCAGGTTCCATGGATAGAGCAGTGACAGTAAAGCTCATGGGGGAGTAAAAGAGCTTTCCTTACCAAGTGTGGGTCAGTGTCTGGACTCATGCAGGATTATATCCCGTTCCAGATGCAAATCAGTGTTTTCATACTGCCATTAAGTGGTACTTCCAGAAGCACAAGGGGCATAGAAGAGATACTGAGCAGCCTGAGGATGGGTGCCCAAATATGAGAGATGGATGCCTTGCTGTGGAAAGTATTTGTTCTGCTTGAAATGTACCTCATCAGTATCTGATCCCTAAAATCTCTAGTCAACATTTTTCACCTGTTTTCCCTCCAGGTATGCACTGAGAAGTACCAGCAGTGATGGTGGAATGTGAGGCAGAGTGAACCTTGAGCAGCAGTGTGTGCTGCTGTTCTCCTGGTTCCATCCCTGTGGGATCTTCTGTCTCCTCCCTTTACTCCATACAGATGCACAGATGTTGAATAGTCCTGGAGATAGGATTATGGTTTCATGGAGTTTGCCACTAAGGGCTCTGTAGAACAGAAAGGAAGACTTTGAGGCATTGCAGAACATCTTTTTTAATTTCTGCTGTCTCCTGGCGGTGAAGTAAAGCAGAATGCCAGTAAACAACAAGATTCTGCAGCAATTTGTATTTCAGTGACACAGAACTTTTCCTTCAAAGTTGCTTAATATGCCATTTTCTTTCTCCTGCTTTTGCTGTGACAGTATATTGAATTTCTGTTTCCTCCCCACTTTCAATTAATGCAAGATGAGCCTTTTTTCAAAAAGGCCTTGTGGAAGTCAAGCACCCATCTTCCAGCAATTTTCCATCTGAGCTGGCACCAAATTTACTTAGACAACTCTTGAAATCTCACACGTAGAGTTTGATGGTTAACTAAAGAGTCCTTATTGGAAACTATGATTATTGCAAAGGTTACTGGCAATAAACATTACTTTGTTACGCCTGTGACGTGCGTGTAGTTGATTCATTACAATAATGACACTCTTCACCTAGGTAGCACTTTTCATCTGAACCGAAGGCTCAGAGTCAATATTTCCATTTTGCTGGTGTTTCATATAAATCTCTGCATTTGTCATTGACAAATGAAAGAGCTTCAGAAATGTTTTCTCCATCATTTGTCTCCTGGAACATAAAACAAACAAGGAAACCTCATGTTGTATCACAAAGAGTAGGAAAAAACCCCGTGTTTTTTTGGCTCAGAGAACTTAGTAATGGCAGATATGATGAAATAGCTGGGGGACACGCTGGGCCCCAGCTCACTGTGGGGGAAGGCAGTCAGTGCATGGACTGGGATGCCCTTTGTGGGTCCTGGGGCTTTGTGTGTGGGCCTTAATAGCATCCCCTGCCCCTCGCCTTTGGAGTGCTCTGGTACGGAGATAATGGGGTTTTGCTCGTGTGCTCTGCAGCATTCACTCAAAATCAGCATGTAACAGTGAATCATTGTGACATGATGTTCCTTTTTCAAGCACTGCAAGAGAGAGATTTTCCAGATAGAGCTCAGTTTGTTTTCTTTTATGTGTGATGGGAACCACACTTGGTATTTGCACAGTTTTAACACTTCCCTGCAACTGCAGCTATTCAGGCTTTCATGACATGTGAATCAAACGTGTCTGACACACTCTTTTGTCAGCCAGAATGCATGTAAAAGAAAGAGTAAATGCAGTAGAAGTTCTTTGGGTAAAGATTGTGTGAAGTACTTCTCATGCCACCTGTGCTGAGTTTTCCTTTTGCACAGCAAAAATACAGGATTTTCATTATGGGTTACTCTGTAAGTAAAATTAATGAAATTAACATAAGAGCTTAAAAGCTTTTTTTTTTTTTTAAAGATGTCAAGCAATCACCTCCTAAGGACAACACAACATAATTTAATCTGTTCGTTGATGTGTCTAGAGCTATTAGAACTGTATATGCTGAAAAGTGCACAGACACACAATCCAGAGACGAAACCCAAAAGTCTGGGAGGGAGGCAGAGCACTATGTTTCATCAGTAGGAACTGTATAGGAAAAAAGGTTGCAAACTCTGGAATTAATATGAAAAATAATTCCCAACATTTCTGGCCAACTGGGTTTGTTTCCCCTTCTGTCTCTCACTTTTAATGTAAAAAAAAAAGTGATGTCACAGAAGTAAAAGCTACAAGAAAACCACAAAGCAAAGTAAAAAATATAGATAATTAAAAGCATGCCAGTGAATGGCTGTTCTGTGGTTTCTGTAATGTGGACCCCATAGGAAGATGCAGTGTGTGAGACTCTGAATGCAACTACAACTTTGGAGCTCTTTTTCCCTAACTCCAGTTAGATGTGACCTCAGGGCAAAAGATATTCTTCCCAAGGATGGTTTAAAAGCATTTAATGGAGTTTTTCCATGAGATGAGCTACAAAAAATACCCTTCAATAAAATAAGCAAAGGGTTCATGATGGGATGCTCTTATGAAAAGAGCCTCCAGCAGCAACAACAACAACAAAAACTGGCTGTAGAGTCAGCAATGAATAGAAGCTCTTCAAAGGCCTAGAAAAATAAAATCATTCAAAGACTAATGGGTCATATGAACCTTAGCTGCTTGCTGTGAACTTGCATTACATGTCTGAGGTTTTAAAAAAGCTACTGCTGCTGTTGCATTGATTCCATGGTTGTAGATCTCTTCTTCCAGCTATACTCTGCAGAAATTGGATTTGTACCTATCTAATCCACACATTGCCATTGCCACACTTACCTCAAGGAAGAAAAGTTGCAAATACTATAATTTTTCCTCATTTAATCACAAATTTTAAAACGAAAGAAAAGTGCTGCAAGAAGACTTGGGTGCTTTCTCGCAAGGTACCAGAAGTGGAGAAGGGACATGGTTTCATGATGGCTTGGACATTACTGGGTTAGCAGTTGAACTTGGTGATCTTAGGTCTTTTCCATTGATTTCTAATTGATTCTATGATTCTATGCATAAAATGTGTGAATGCATATATAAACACATAAATAATATGGATTTGGGAGGAAATTGGCCTTGATCCTTACTTTGAGACCAGCCTTACACCTACCACCTTGCAGCTAAAAGGGAAGGTGTGACCAAACACAGAAAAATACTTTTTCTGCTTCAGAATAAACTGTGGAGGAAACAACCCAGATAGTTTATTTGCCCTCCCTGATTTTGGTGATTTTCCTTTGAGATACTATGATAATCAAGCCATGTTTGGAAGACAAAAAGGGAAAAGGAATATTTCATCTTTTGTAACTGGTGAAAAACAGTGGACTTTGAATCAAAGTTTTGCTGTGAGGAAGAATCATTGTGGGATGGTTGTCCTCTGTGAGATGACTACTGCAGCTTGTTCTGGCAATGATTTACTCAATGAGGCTGGACCCCAAAATGGTCATTTCTGTGGTGGTTCTCTGGTGGGGAGTCATGTTGTGCTTAATGCTGTCCTATTGTTTTTACCCTGTTGGATGGCAGTGTTTCTGAAAAAATCTGAAGAGCTTATTTTAAAAGCAAATATAATTTAGCTTGAATGGAAAGGAAAAATATCTAATGTCCTGGCTTATTCCTTTTGATCTGCCTGGGCATGAATGGGCAGAAAATGTAGTTTCTGGCCATATGTTACACATATAGATTTCTGATGTTAGTGGTGCCAATGACAGAGAAAGGAGTTCATCTGGCTCCATGAAGGCCATTAGAGGTATTGTTGTGCAGATTTATTTTACCTGGAAAGCACATTAGTACATGGGTGGAGATAGCTAGAACTTTTGGAATCTAATATGCAAACAACTGAGTTTTATTCGGAACTCATTCTTCTTTTGCACATTGGAATATTTTAAGTTTTCTTAGCACATTGCCTAATTTTTCCAGCATATACTCAAACACCCTGCATGAAATGGAAGCTGTCTTTGCATTCCTTTGCCTCTCCCACAAGCACTGGCTTCATGCACATTGGGTGAGAGCTTTGGCTGTGGTTGCTTAGATGCATATTGCTCCATTTTTGTTTGTCCTGGTTAGTTTTACATCTTCTGGTATCTTTTTCTGCTCATCTGAAAAAGATCTTTCCAGCTCAAAACAAGCACTGTTGTGCAACTTTTTGAGAATTGATCTGTGGTAGTTTGGAGGGGACAGGGAGCAGTTTCACAACATTGACTAGAAACAAACATGTACATCTTTTAGCTTTCTGACTCCTTTATTGGAAAAGTTAATCTCATCAGAAAAAATGCACAGTATGTTTTCAAAATAAAACAAATGTTCCTGAGCCTGTTGTTTGGTTTGTTTTTTGTTTTTGGAAATGGGAGTTACAGAGTTACAGAACTGAAATGTCTTATGTGATGTCTGATGCTTTCAGAAGACTTGAGAGTTGAGGAGAACACGTGTATCTGCTTTGCATAGCAGACAGTTCACAAAATGTTGTATTTACAGTAAGAGAAGCAAATAAAACTTCAGCAACGGCTCATCTGGATCTTGGTTATGGATTTGCAATAACCTCCAAGACAGTGAATGATTCTGACTTCCTGCAATGCTGTTGAACTCTTGTCAGTCCATTCCATCCTGCAACAAATTTTATGAGTGCAGGAAGTCAGCAGTGGCTCTTGAGCTTTTTATTATTAAGGGCATGTTTTCTAGAGGGATACAGGAGTGTAGCAGGATTGAACTCTTGTGACATTTTCTTTGACTTATGCCACCTTTTGCTCAGTATTTGATAATCTTCAGTTTTTATCAGCTACAAGAACTTCCTGTGGCACTTTCACAAACAAACCACAGTTCAGTGGTAACTGGCAGATGTGAAAACTGTGCAATCCTTAAGTACTCTTCCTTTAACATTTCTTTAAGATTTTGACTGGCAGACATTTGTATACAGAGAAAGCTCCAGGTACTATGATCAACATTCTGTGAATGTGGGTTTCTGAAACAGCTGTTTATGTGGATAAAGGGTTTGATAAGTTACCAGGGACAGTTTATGGGTGGTGTTTGTGCTCTCTACACATTGTGCTAAGTGCTGTTCAAACAGCCCTTGACTTCCAGCCAACAGATGGGGAAGTCATTAGCCATCAGATTTGAAGAACAGTTGCTTTCTGTGTTTACAAAGCCCTGTACATGATCTGTTTGTTGACAAATTGTAAACTGAATGTGAAATGTCTTATGTCTTCTCAACGTGACTTATGTAAAACATTGCATGAGTCAGCCTGGGGTTAATTTAAAATGCTGCAGGTCTTGTCCAGCACAGGGCTGAGGGCTGCAGCAGCTGGCTGAGAGGAGGACAGATACGTGGTGAGAGAACAGGAGCCATCTGGAACAACAGCACAGGCCACTTTGTGACTAGGACACAAAGTACATCCTCTAAAAGCACATTTCCGAAGTCAATAATCTTAATAGGTGTAAGAATAGCACCCCAGGTACATAAATCTTACTAATCTCTAGTCTAATTTATGCATTTGTAACACGTAATTTGTGCTCTGCTCAGACTTGGCAGAGTTGTGGGGATAATAATTTCTCAAAAGGAAACCATTGTGGACAATCTCTAGAAAGTGTTCTGATGTGTTATTGACACCAAGTTTGGCATTGCCCTCTTTTTTTTTTTTTTCCTCTCATTGCCTAGATTCCTCAGCACATAAACACATCATCAAATTAATCCTAGCATTAAGGGCTTACATTAGGAATGGTATTGGCTCATTATTTTTAATTTATGGGTAGAGAGTCACCAATAGTTTGCAACATTTCCCTGTGCTGTAATAATGCATTCCACTTTCGGAACTACAGTCCAGAGGCAGAAGCTGGTTATTGCAGAGCCAATGTTGTGTCAAGGTATGCAATGGGTTGACTTGGTAGAGGTAAATCAGTTCAGATAAGAATTACTTAATCAGCTGCTATTAGTTATTTACCTACTTTTACATATTGAATTATTTTTCTATTTAAAAAAATCCA
Source organism: Leptocoma aspasia (assembly GCA_013399835.1). Classification (NCBI taxonomy): domain Eukaryota; kingdom Metazoa; phylum Chordata; class Aves; order Passeriformes; family Nectariniidae; genus Leptocoma; species Leptocoma aspasia. The sequence continues at coordinate 280,013 of VXAX01004436.1, forward strand.
TGAGAGGGGAGAATTTTAAAAATATTTAAATAGGTCAGGTAATTTCCAACGTGACTCAATCATCTTATCGTTCCACTATAATTTCCTTTGTAATACTACAGATGTAACTGTCTCAGTCTTTTCCCCTGCCAGGATCTCCAGATCAGGGAATTATTTGTGAAATACACAACAGAATGGTTGGCTGAGGCAGGTACAGTTGGGACACTCAAGTTTTAGGTATCTTTACAAAGGGGCATTTCAACACTAAAGAGGTGACACATGGTGTAGCCTGGCTTTGAATCACCACCAAATAACAGAAGTGGAATTTCAGCCTGCTCAGCAAAGTGTCCACATGAAATACCAGGCAGAAAACAGCCTGGAAATTCTCAGTGGTTTTAGAAATTTTTCTTGCAAATATTTCTGTACCTTCCTAGCAAAATGTACTATGAATGCCTTGCTGTAAACATGCTTCATGTAAAATTGCTTACCTTCCTGAAATAAACTAGAAAAGACCATTCTCCTGCTTTTCATGGGTGTTACATGTTTATTAAAAGGAAAGTAAGTAATAAGAAAAAGCTCTTCCTTTTCTCCTGATAGTTTTTTAGGAGCAGGACCCTGCAACATCTTGGAAAATGTCACTGAGCATTATATTCTGAGTACAGTCATAGCAAAAGACATTGCTGGGCATGATAGTCAATTAAAATCCAGAAAGAACTACAATGTTACAAAGGCAGAGATGTATGCATTAAATAATTTTCCATTTATTAAAACCCCATATTTTCTAAATGTGATTGTCAGAAAGTTTGAGCCTGGTATTTCCCTGCTGAGGTCAATGAGTACTTTTCTACTTGACAGATGATCAAAACCTCAGTCAGAAATAATCTGTCTTTCTCTTTCCATAAATATACATACACACACTTACCTACCTACATGAAAGGGATTAAGAACATAGACATTCAATCATTACCTTGGACTCTTAGTGACATGACAAAACTTTTGAATATCTTTTTTTCCAGTCAGAAGCACAAACCCAGATATGCATACCTCATTTTCCACTCAGTCATGAGCCATCATTTACCTCTAAAAAGTGAGTGTAAGATGCTACCAGAATGAGAAACAAATTTCTAATTTCTTCACATAGGTATGATATTATAAGGCATAAGGAAGTGGAAAAGCAGGCCCTCTGTGTGGACAGAATCAGGTCTGTAGATGCTGCTCCCTCCTGTGCCAAGCTTTTCTTGTTGTATTTCTTAGGTAATTAAGTTTGCTTAGAGGAAGCCTTGTTCCTTTTTCCTTCTGTCCCCTTTTTACAGTGATTGTGCCCTGAAATCCCCTGACAGCCCCTTAACACAGAGCAAAGGACTTTCTCTGACCGGGCATAAGTGGTCTCAGGGTTTTGGAGCTGTATCTTCAGCACCTCCAGCCTGTGACCACAGGCTGACACATCACATCCAATTCTGTGAAAATGAACAGTTGGAGGACCAACTAAGGCAAAATTTTTAAGTCAAAAGTGTTTATTTATTTAATGAAAGAGTGTTACATGGCCGTGTTTCCAAACTAAACTTCTCACTTCACGAGTATTTCTATCCAAATCTTTAGAGTTAACATTACTTTTCTTATACAGCTTAAACATGCCCTAAAATTATGAGAAGTTTCTGATTTGGACCTATTACTAATTAGACACAATCTGCCACATGCCTTTTTTTTTAAATAATTTTTAAATTAGTAACTTTGGAAAAATGCTGCTCATGTTTCCTTCCTCCTCCATTTCCTCCTAAACCTCCTGGTTCAAACAGAAGACCCTTCTGCTAATCCTTGTGTTGTTATATAAAGGAATTAAGCCATTTTCTGTAGGCATAAAAAGTATATGAAATTACCCAGATCCTAGTCCCACGTAGTGCTGAGTGTTTCAGCCATTATACAGCAAAGCACTTAAGCACATATTTAACTTTCAGCACCTCAGGAGGCTCATTCATATCAATGGGTTTACTTAAGAATTTGGGGGGTTTAGGGCAAGAACTCTCAGCATCCTGCTGAAGGAGGAAAGCAGGATGTGAGAAATTAAGGGCAGACCAAGAGCAAAGACCTTCTTATCTCCTGATCCTAGAGGTATTCTGATATTTTATGAGGAAAAGTGTGGGAGCCATGAAGTATAAGCCTAAATAATTTGCTCCTTTTGATTAGGAGTTGTGCAAGGGCTAACGAGGATTATTACTGCTCCTAGGAGACACTGCTACACATTAAAAAATGGCAACAAAGAGAAGCCTGTATTTGAATGGCATTGACTTGGAAATACAAAAGGAAAAACTGCAGCTCCGCTGAGCAGGGTGGGGTGAAGAATTGAAAAGAATAAAAAAAGTCAACTTTTCTTGACGTGATATTCAACTATATTTTCCCAAGGAAAAATAAAATGTAATTTATACAGACTTTTGAACAAATTGAAACCATATACCGAAAATTGACTTACGTTTGTATGGAAAGAACAGAACACATTTAACAAGCATTACCTAGAGCCAGCAGCCTTTCACTATATAACTTGCAGGGTGTTTTAGTTATACTGAGGTCAGAATGTCTGTTTCCAGCTTTAATCAGCTAATTCAAGATTATATTCAGTCTGAAAAAATCAAATAAATCTTTTGTTCTTAGATGGCTTGTTATTTTCCAAATATGAAATAGAAATGCAGCACAATACATCCCTAGATTTTTAAGGAACAAGGTTATATTTATGAAAATACATTGAGTACATTAAAATAAAAAAGATAAAACCACTTATTTGGGTAAAATGCATGCTTGAATTTTAGTGTTTTGCAAACTCCTTATTCTTAACCACTCTATTTAAGCCAGATTTTATGTTGTATTTGGTTGCTTTGTATTACAAAGAGATGGTTAAAAAAGAAGGCAGCAGTCCCTTAAAACCATGTGTGGCTAGAGGGGGCTCTTCATTGTAGGACCTGAGCTATATTGTCAGCTGTTAGTGGATATTTTTATTGTGTATTTTCAAAAATTGGCTCATTGATAGCAAAAGTGAGAGAGTGTGCTGTAGGTGACTTCTGTGGTTTTTTTCCGTGCTGCTTCTACAAGTTGCTGTACTTGTGCCTGTTTCCTTATGTGGAAAATGAATTAAAAAGAAGGAAAACTGAATGGATTCTTTGTTTATATGGCAAATGCAATGTGAATTCATAATGGTAAATACATTTTACTTGAAGCAGGCACTGGATGAAATGCAGAAGCAGGGTTTGACATTGGGACTGAAACTGGAACCTGACAATGCTCCCTTCCTGTGCTGTACTAGGATGAAGAATCACCCTTATCTTTTGCTTTTGCTATTCTAATGCATCTTGATTTGTTTGTTCATTCTTGAGCAATAGAGCATTTTCAGCCAGAAGAATGGAGAATGTAACTAGCTCATGAGTGCTGATGCCTTCCAGAGAAGCTGAAGGATTGCTTTGAAAAGTCCTCAGACAGAGGGGAGAATTTGAGTCAGTCTCTTCCATATCCAGGCTGAGGAGAAGGGTCAGATTTTTTCTGGGGGCTGCAGTGTGAGGCAAGGGAGGGAGGAGTCATGGTGGGGTAACTTGGACAAAAAAAGAAAAGAATAATTCTGTTTGTCCTTTTGAAGGACATATGGTGGTACCTATGTCCTTCATAGCACCCTCAGCTCAGGGGGTGCTTTTCTGCAAGTTTGGAAAAGAGGAGAGATTTAGGATGTGTTCTTAGGCATTCCTTTTTTTGCTCAATTCTAGATGGTTCCTACTTCAGAAACTTCACTCTTTTGAATCCCATTTTGAGATGTTTAATACTTCCCTGGCATCACTTTGAGACTCCAGTCGCCTAATGCAGAGTTGTGAATGTGGCTTGGCGAAAAATTTTAGATATATGGTGCTTCATTACTGTAACTCATAAATCATTTTGTGTCTCTAGCTCAAACACACTATTTTTTCTCCTTTATGCATGGTGGGCCTCTCAGCTGAATGTTATTTAAGAGAAGCAGCATGGGCAGGATACCCCCTAAGAAATAGAGTCAATCAAAGTAGCATTTGAGAGTAATGAAGATGTCCAAGAGTATTTAATATATTGTAATTATGTGTTTGCTCAGGTTAGTCCCAAGGTATCCAGAAGGACTGGCATACCTTCCAGTTGCTTTTTGCAGATCTGAATTTTCATCAAATCTTTGATGAAAATGAAATGTTTTTATGCTAAAGACCCTACATTTTTTATTACCCACTTAGGTATGGAGAGAGTATAACAGTCCTTGCATGTTTAGAACAACAGTAGCTGAAACACACCCATAAATGTGTTCCCACTTTCTAAAAATAATGATTTTTCTGTAACTCAGGGGAGACTAGCCTCACAGAATCCCCACAGCCATCACTACATGTGTTTACATCCCCAAACTATTCATAACAATTTCCATCCTGTGACTGGGTGGCAGCCACTTGGCTGGATGTCATTCAAATGCAGGGAGACAATGCAGCTTGGGGAAGCTGGACTTGAGACAGCAAAACTGCCCAAAACACCCAAATATGGAACTTGAGCATCCAATTATATTAGCAAATTATAATGGCAAGAGCTTGAGGTGGTGGAAAATAAAATACCGACCCAATTTTCTACCTTCTCAAATGACACTCTCCTATTTCATGTTAAATTTTCCCACCTTTTCCTTTTTTCCTTCCCCTTTCACTTCTCCAAGTAATAAAGCCTTAAAAGGGTTATTGAAGTTAAGCCTTATCTGTCTTATCTTTTGTGCTATTGAATGGCTGTACTGTTGAGCCTCATCTCCACAGATAAAACACTCTACTGCCATAGTGAGGATTTATTTTCATTTTTCTTCTGTCTGAAACAATTTTCTTCTGTGGGTTTATTCCCCACCTTTGGAACATGATCTAAGGTCCATCACACTTGAAATGAATAAATCCTGGTTCAACATAAACTGTAAATTTTGGCTTAGAAAGACGAGAAAAAACCCAACAAAACACAACAGTAACAACGACAACAACAACAACAACAAAAAAAACACCAAAACACAACAACGAGAAAACAAAAAAAAAACAAACCCAAAAACCCCGCACAGACAAAAAACTATCAAATTTTTCACCCTACAAACAAGAAAATGGCATTATTGCCAGCTTTTATTATGTTACTGTGACCGGTATGATTTCCATTGTCCATGCTCCTAAAAGGAAGGAGATAGATAAAGTTGTGTTAAAAGAGATTTATTTATAGGCTTCCTGTTTGCTCAAAAAGTCTCAAAATTTGACCTCAATATGCCCTAAAGACTTTAGCCTAGGAAATGAAGTGTCCTCATGTATATATATTTTTAGATTTCATGGTTTCCAGCTTCACTGCAGGACTTTTGGGGTTTTGGTCACAGTGTTTGAGTGCTTGAGGTTAGCAGCACTACAATGACTAATAAAATCATGGGTTTTTCTAATCAGCAAAATATAAGATTACATTCAAACTAGAAATCCAAGTGTAAAGGATAGAGAACAGATGTATTTCACATACTGCTTTTTTTCCTTCTCACTAACCATATCTTAAAGTACTTCACAGAATTAAAAACACAGAAGAAATTCTCACCCCAGCCCCATTTAACTGAGAGTGCAGGGAAATAGAAATTAAAGAGACATGACATGTGATGACCTCTGAGGTTAGAAATGTGATCAGGGATCATTGAGACACAAAAATAAGGAGATTATGGATGCAATGAAGTTATATGAAATAACATGTTAGAAGATGTTCACATTCACAGTGTCTAGACTCTATAAACAGGGGAAGACCACAGAACTGAGGTCAGAGAAGGTGACAGCTGCATCTGTGAGGAAAGCTGCAGGCAGTCAAGGCAGCTGGTTTGAAAAAAAAGGAAAATTAAGAAATGGGATTGGCAATTGTTACTAGATCATGGGATGCCTCCTTGTGACTGGGGTGATGCAGGCACAGTGCTGCTTGTTAGGCAAGATGAGTTCAAAAACCATTTTGCTCTTGAGAGTGAACACATGAAGTGATAGTGCTCCAGCACAGGGATCCTGTTCCTGTCACAGAGTTGTGCTCTGCAGGGCACACCTGGACACGTGGACATGTCACACACTTTCTTTACCCCAAGCAAAACACAAGAGACAATTCACAATCTCCAGTCTTGCTGAGGCAGGGGGAGGTGACTTTCCTGGCTGCAGGGGCTGTGTCCAGGCAGAGGAGCTGTGTTCCCAGGTAAAAGAACCATGGGAGGGGGTCAGCAGGCTGCACAGCACCAGGGACAACCAGGAAGGGGTTGATCAGACCTTCTCAGAGGTTCTGCAGAGAGAACAACCTGAACTCCAGCAGGGACAGGCAGAATCTGTGATCATCAGGCTGGGAACTGTAGATTCCCATGATGCTGAAAGCTCTAAGCTGGTGGCTTCTGGCATCAGGTGGATAACTCATGTCCACTTGCATATCTGAATATATTCAGTGCCATAACTTCAGATGAGGGACCAGGAGACCCTCAGGACCTTGCTCTTTCCAACAAAGCAGCCAAGGATGGAGCAAGGAGGAAGCAGCCAAGGATGGAGCAAGGAGGAAGCAGCAAGTGAGAGCAGTAGGCAAGTCCTGCTTTAGGGAGGGGGATGGAGGTCCCATCTGATGACCAGACCTGCTGCCTACGGATGTTTGCTTTATTGCTGGGAGTTCAGGTCTGGGACATTGTAGAGAGGCTGCCTAGGCTTGAATGGTCCTTGGATTATTATTTCCTGCTGGTCCTCCAAAGGGGCACCAATGATACTGCCAGGGGAGAGCCTGACTGCTTCCAGCACGACTGACTAATCATCTGGAAAGCAGATTTGCAGAAAGAGACCTTGGTAAGAGCTGCATTAGGAAGATCATGGCCAGCAGGTTGAGAAAGGTGATTTTTGCTCTCTGCTCAGCACTGGTGAGACACATCTGGAGTCCAGCACTGTGCTCCCCAGTAAAGGGAGTGAGTTCAGCAAAGGTGAAGAAAAGTTCATTGGGATTGGGACATCAGCCACCCAAGGAGAGGCTGAGTGAGCTGGATTTGTTCAGCTGGAAGAAGAGAAGGCTCACTGGGTGATCATTTCAATGTGTATAAATACCTGATGGGATGATGTAAAGAAGGTGGAACCAGAGTCTTTCCAGTTTTCAGTGCTGCACACGGAAAGGAAGAAAGGCCATTGGGACAAATGGAAATATGAGAAATAGCATATAATTCAAATAGTGTTCAGGGTTTTTTAGATTGTGAGAGCAGTTGAACACTGGAAAATGTTGTCCAGGGAGGTTGTGGAGTCTCCATCTTGGAGAAATTCAAGACCAAACTGGACATAGTCCCAAGCAATTTGCTTAAGCTGACCCTGTTTGAGCAGGTTGGACTAGAGGATCTCCAAAGGCCCCTTCCCATTTCAGCTTTTCTGTGCATTTCAGTCCTTGAAAATGACATTGATGACTGCAGCCAAAGGTTTGTTCCTTTATTAGTGTTCAAGGCCAGAAAATTGAGTATAATCTATAATCAACTAATGGAAGTTCTTCAGGATCTGCAGATACAAATAAGAGTTTTCTGGGGCAGATTCCTAATATTTTAATTGGAGAAGATGATAAAAACACTTCTTCAGTACATCACCTGACCATAGTGTTGAAAGAAACGGATGGAAAAATTGATATTGATAGAGAGGAAAGGGAGGGGAAAAGGCTTCAGAGCCTCACGGGGTGATGGAGAGTAAGGATTTTGCTTTGTTTTTAATGTTTTCTCTAAATCAGAATTCAGGCCAGATGTGTGCACTGTGGACAGGATCACAGCCTCAGAGTGATCCATGGTTTTGTGTCACCACTGTGAAGGGGCCCTGGCTACCACTGCAAAGCATCTGCTTCCTTCCCATTCTGTGAAATCTGTGCTATTTCAAGAAAATCTTAAAATCCTTCATTTAGTTGTGCTATTTTCCCACCACAGCCATTGTAACAGGACAAAGTGATTAGAGAAACATGTAATAGTCCTGATTCCCAGTTCTATGGTACTAGCTATGTCTCACCACAATTTTATTTTTATTTTGTACACAATGGGCTACAGTTTGACTGAAAATATTTTACACTAGAATTTCTCTTAGATTTCTCATGAATGAGCTGAAGTATATCAACAACAGAGTGTCTTTTGAGGCAAACATATTTTGTCAATTTTCAGCTGACATATTGTCTCATTCCTTTGCAGAGTACTATCTCATGAAATCTGAAATGCTGATGATCATACTGACAGATGCCATAAGAAAGAATCAGTGGATGGACAAGTCATATGGATATGGTGGCTATAGGGAAAAGAACTGTAAAGATCTTTGCAGTCTATTTAATTCAGTTAATAGGGTTGAGAAAACAAGAAGCTCCAATTGAGTAACCTCATAGCATTTATAACATGTTTCAAAATACTGATACTAGAAACAGATCTGTGCTTGATGAACTCCAGATGATACCACTGATGTTAATACAGAGACAAAACCCAGCATCCTCCCTCCTCCATCTTCTCCTCCTGCCAGAGGTAATCCAGAGATTCTTGCACTGTTAAAGCCATTATGACATATTTTGGAACAAGCCAATACAAAAATTATTAATCTTCTCTTTCCTATGATGTTTACAAATGTATTTTGCAGTAGCTCTAAGTACAAGGCAACTAGAAAACTTTCAGCAATTTATATAAATAAATATTGTAGGAAAAATCTTTGAAGTAGGAGATCACAAGTGAACACATCTGCTTAGCAGAACTGAAAGCACAAAGGTTTGAGAACTTTCCCTCTGTTCTACTAAACAAATATTTTTTTAAGTGCTTTGTTTTATGTTTTACTCATCAACTTTTTGCATTGTTTTGTATTTTAACGCTTACATAGCAAAAAGAATGTGTAGATAAACAAATGTCTAATTTTTCTTGGTAGCAGAAGTATTTTGGTTCTTATTTATTGATGTAGCATAAATATTATCTTTGATACCAAGGGTTTAATTTACTTTTGACTGAATAAAGCCTTTAGGAGATAATACTTAAAAAAAGATCTTTGGTTCTTTAGTTTCAGTAATGAGAAAACCTTTTGAAGGTATTGTGGATTAAAAAGTTCAATATAATATCCAAGAATTTGACCTTGCTTTACAAAGACCCTCTCTTGATCAAAAGGATGGAGCACATGAATTAAGAAGTCTTTTCCATCTTAAAATACTAGGATTCTGCCATTCATTCTATTCATAGCACAGCCTGAGACCCTTTTCATTATTATCTAGGCAGTAATGCTGAAAAAAAACATCCTTAAGCCTAATGATCTTGCTCAAATATTTTTTTTAGCTGAGGAAAGGATGAAATAGACAAAATCAAAGAAAATTCAGACTTCAGTGAAGATTTTCCCCATAGGGGAAATAAAAGAACTATTTTATAATAACATTTCCTCCTTTTTTTCATAAAAATGTGTCTTTTCTTCAGACAAGCTGTAAGTGCCAGACTGTTAAAGGGTTTTCTACATCACTGCCTGTGAGGGAGCTGGGGACTGTTACACACAGGGAGATTTCTCTTCCAAACTGACAATGGCCATGACCAAACATTGGTGTTTCTGTGCAGAGAAGTGGGCAAACTTCCTTTATCTCCTGAATGTTGTGTTGAGTATGGAACTGTGGTGTGGTAACTTGTGGCTTTAGAGAGTGCCACACTTGGAGAAATGAAAATTTACTACAGGCCAGATCAAAAAGACCAATGGATAAAGTTTTAAAACATTTTAAATTTGTTTACTATAAAAAATAGAACAAAGTTAAAAATGCAACTGCAAGCAGATTAGAAGCAATTTTAACCCACTAATGGTAATGGTATGTCTTAGATATTTCAGCATCTCATCTAGGTTGTGAAATCAGCTGCCTTTTGCAATCAATGTTAAATTTGACATGTGTTGCCGACTCCTGGTGCTTTTTCCTTACCAGAATCACTGATAGTAACTGCTCCAGGCACTTCTGTAGTCCAAAATGTCTGCAAACTGGAATGATTCAAGCAATTGTTCTTTTTGCAGTTCTTATGTTTGGTTGTTGGAAATCACATAATATTTCATTTCCTTGCCTTTTCCTCCCCTTCCTCAAGTTTTTCACAGGAAATATTTCTACTATATCTCCTGATTAGATTATATTTTCAGCTTTATACTGCCTTTGTTGTGACAACAGCCTCTTTAAAACACTGAGGTCTAATGTTGTAAAATATGTATCAGGAGAAATATGAAAGTTGCACATTGTTAAAGATATGTAAAGTGAATTTTGGACTATATTGTTTAAACACAATTGACCCAAGAATAAATTTTTCATGATTACATCAAGTTCTTTTTTCTGAGATTGTAAGATTAAGGAACCCTAGAAACTGTTAAATTCCTATTATCTTTTAATACCCATCTAAACTTTTAGGCTCTTACCCAACGTATTATTAAGAGGGCTTTTTATTTTCTGGCCTTAAATATTAAGCATTAATAACAAGTATCTATAAATAAAAATCTCATTTATATGTTTTTCATGATAGTACTGTACATCTTTTGGGTATATATTACTTCCTATTTCATCATTACATTGACCCTCAGGGTCTCTGTATTTCCTACTTTTATAGCCTCTTATTTTAGATGGAGAATTGCAGTCAAGAAAATTGTGTCAAGAACTTTTCCTTATGCTCACTAATACCACTATTCTATAAAAGGAGAGGTCAAGCTTAAATAGTAAAAGATGTTGCCTCTTTGGAATATAAAAAAGATGCATATTTTTATTCCAGTTGGGAAGATGAGAAAAGGTATAATGATATAGTTTGCTTTGTTGCCCTGTGGCAAATACGATGCAAGATTTGTGTATGAATTTTAGCAATGACTACAACTAATATTTAGATGCTTTGAAATAATTTATTTAGAACAAGAAGAAGACTAAAAACTGCACTAGATCTCTGTTCATTTTTTTTTTCTATCCTCTGGATAATCTCTAGCTCAACTTCAGCCTTCTTGACCTGTTGCAGCCAAAACTGAAAACAGTGCATGTTACTCTATTTATTTAAGATTAGGGTCCAGAGGAATAAACTACTGGTGTATCCATGAAGAACCAACGTGGCACGAGACATTTATGACAGATGTAATTTTAATGCTGAAATCAGTGGGATTTAGTGTGCTTCTGTTATGCATAAAACTTGTTTCTCTTACAGTTGACTCAAGTGTTCCTGACTTTTTGCGGTCTCCAACTTTCTTTTATTTTGAATTTGAAATGACAGTGCAATGCCCTGAAAAAAAGGGTAGTGGTAAATTGGAAACTGGAGTTGTTTTGGAAATTCAGAAATTTAATTCAGAAAGCTCTAAGTCCAAGAAGGATATATTCTCCTTGCTTTATTTAAAAGAGCTATGGTTAAGAAACTTGCACTATGTCAGGCACTTGTCCAATTTTCTGCTCCAATAAACACTTACTTATGTAATGTGGAAGAGTTGCAGTCAGGAGAAATAAGAATCCCACTCTACATACTCATGGTCTTGGTGGAAGAATGTCCACTTCAAATAGTGATGAAATCATGTAAGGTTTGATTGGATGCACCACAGGTGAAGGGACACATTTGACAACAACTCTTCTATTGTCAATCTCACTCTCTACCCCAGAGATGGAGTCCAATAAAGAGTTAATTGATTAAACTTACACATTACCAACAAAGTTTAATTTTCAAAAAGACTACAATTCATTGTAAAAAAACCCAAAGCAATGACAAAAGTATTCCTGATGAACTGTTTGGATTTAATGGAGGTGTGAAAGGAATTGAGTAAGCATTCAGAAGGCTGAGTGAGCTGCAAACCTCTTCAAAGAGCGACAGAGGATCACAGAATCACAGAATGGTTAAGGTTAGAAAGGACCTTAAAAGATCCAGTACAACTTCTCTGCCATGGGCAGAGAAATCTTAAACTAGTCCAGGTTGCTCAAAGCCCCTTCCAGTCTCACTTTCTGCCTTATACCCAATGCAAATCTGCCCTCTGTCAGTATAAAACCATTGGCCCTCGTCCTGTCACTACAGATCCTGCTAAAAAGCTTTTTTATCCTTTTTTTCTTATAAGCCTCTTTTTATTTTAAAAGGTTCAGTCTGGAGTCAGTTCTCCAGACTGAACACCTCCAGCTCTCAGCCTGTCTTCACAGGATTCCTCTCCCTGCCCTCTGACCATTTTCATGACCCTCCTCTTCAACCCCTTTAACAGATCCTTGTATTTCTTAAACTGGGGACTCCAAAAGTGGAGATGATATTCCATGTGGAGTCTCATGAGAGTGGAGAGGAGAATCACCTCCTCCTGTGACCTGCTGGGCTCACTTCTTTTTATGCAGACCTGGATATTAAAAATTTTAATGTGAGAGGTGATGGTACACATGGATTTTATGAGATTTTAGTGCTTTCACTTACAATAGAACAGGAAAAAACATCTCCAAGACCAATATAAGAACAAGAAAAATATCCAAGGTCCTGTGCAAAAGTGGTCCTGGATTTGTTGTAGCTTACATATGAGTTGATAGTTTGGATGCCAATAATCTCACTCATCTTTAGCTACCTACATGCCAGGCTAATTTTTAGTTTTACAAGGGTTTTACTATGTTCATGCTACTTATTAGCTAGTAACCAGCTAGTAAGTAAATGAAGCACTGTGACACTGCCCAACCTAGCAAAAGCATCAGCAAACAGAAAAATGTTGTAAATGGAAACAAATCAGCCCTGGAAACAAAGGTAAGAGGTACCATGGAAAGTCTCAGATGCCAGGGAATTATGAAGTTCTAGCTAAAATCCTACTTCTACAAGCATGAAAGCAATAGGAAAGCAGGACTGGTGTCTCTCTAGTGCAAAGTCAGCGAGGGACAAAGAGAGAAAAATGATGGAAAATACAAAAAGGGTAAGTCAGCAATGTGCCGTTAATTGGAAACACACCTAAAGACCAGAAAAGACATTTCTATAGGACTTTAATTTCAGTTATCTATGTCCATATACATCTGTACTGCAGCTAAAGGGATTTTCCAAAGCTGTTCTCAGTCTAGGCTCCATGTCCATATCAGTGAATTTTGAAATTTGCCCCTCAGTGTGGATGCAGCACAGGGGAATCTTCTGGCCCACTTATCTAATGCCCTGTTGGTACACAATCAGGTAATTCATCATTCATTCCTCTGCCAGGAATTAGCTCAAAAGTCCCTCATCTTTATTGGATGTGGATCTAAGACAGTACCATTTAACAATACATACCTAATAAGAGTGTAAAGGAAAACTGGCCTCACACCCACAACTGAGGAGCTAAAAAAAGGATTTCTCATTGTTGAGAAGTCCAAAATACACATGTAACATCAAATACATTAAAAATACTTAGCAAAGGGTAGGACTGTACACAAGAGGTGGCATTCCAGACAACATGACATTGAAAAGTCCAAATAAAAGGATCAAGACAGTGAATTAATATGAATTAATACAAAATGAACATTAATACCAACACAATTACATAGATAATAAATTTAAAATACCAGGGTTCACACCATGACAATCAAGGAAGGAAGAAGGTGACGTGAAATACAGGCATGTTTGTCATGGTGCATATTATGTGGCAAACAATGTGCAGAAAAAAAACCTGCCTATTTTTAGGCAATAAGGCACAGTGTGGAGGAAAGAGAATAATTCTATCCTCTAAAGTTATGCTATCTCAAGAGGGAAGAAGTAGCAATCAACAAGGATGCAAGGATGTCTAGTAAAGGGAAGGAGAACTTCAGTGTAACTTTAGAAGATGAGGACATGCTGAGGATGAAGTTTTGCAGAAGAATGTCAATGATTCCATTTCTATGGTTGCAGCTCTGCTGTTGGACCAATAACTAAATACAATTGCTACTGGTTTAGGGAGCCAGGTGTAATTTAATGTCAAGTAAACAGCAACATAAGACTGAAGAAGTGAGGCCAAGTGTTGTTCATCTACAATTAACTCAGGAGCCAGTGGACAAATGCAGACTCCTGGTGAGAAGCCCATGAACCAACAGAGAAGGAAACCAAGGAAATGGCACACTTAGAGGCAAGATGCAGCTGGAAATATTTCCTCACAGTCTGCAAACCTACAAAAACATAGAATGTCTTCAGTGTTGTAGCTGAGAAAGATGGATGTAGCTGCCTACAATAGAGGCATCATTTCAACCCTTGAAATTTTCAGCACAGCTGCCTAGAACTGGTGAGAAATCCTCCAACAAAATAGTCAAGTTCTCAACCCCCAAATTTTTTTAAGAAAAGGAAACCAGTATCATGACTAAAATGCTACTGAAAAATGATCAGATCAAAAGTGTGACTTTCAATGGCAAATTAGAAAAAATACTCATCTAAAACTAAGAGGCCAAAACTATTGCTAGTAGATACTTGATATGCTCAGAAAAAGCACCTGGAATAGTTGTATAATTTGAGTTATAGTCTTACCTCAGAGTCATTAGAAAAGGGCTATAAAAAAGCACTACCAAAGTGTGCCTGAATGGTTACAGGACACACTTTTGAAACTTCTGTGCTGTGAGGTAAGATTGAAAGTTACTCAGAAAATTCACTTTTAGTGGAAATACAGCATAGGGCAAAATTTCCAGGACACAGAGAGCAATGGATCCTGATAAAATGTTATCAACACTCTGCAGCATCTCTGCAAGAGTGAAAACCACAGCAGAGTAGTGGCAACCAGCCAGAGGGCCTCAAAAAAGGACCAAGAGGTGTCTTGGATACCATTTGGCTTGTGCAGGAGAAATGTAAAAGTTAATGCATGTTAAGAACTACTATGATCCCACCAGACACTGAGGACATGAATAATTGTGTGAGTCTCACTAATTTCGTCACTGACATGAAAGCCTTTGAGGATCGTCAGGTTGGAAGGACTGTGATGGCAAAGTCCATGCAGTGTCAATGTGATTCACACCATCCACACGCCAGTAACTTGTAGTCCCAACAGCTTATCAAAAACACGTGAAAAAAAAGAAACACAAAAAGCAATATTTAAAAGGCAATAAAAGAAATTATAAGAAGCATGAATGCACATTAAGAAGTCTTAGTCTGCAGGGGGCAGCTGGAAGTCTACCTTAATTTTACTGGATTAATAGCTAGAGTTGTAACCCTGTTGTAATAAAAACTTTTATTTAGGTTTTCAATCATTAGTCTTTATGTGATATTTATCAGCCCACGGCCCATAAATTAGGTCAGATTTCTTTTCCCCACTCCTTTTGTAGAAATAATTATCTATCTTTATTCTAGCAGGAGAAACAGTTGACGGCGCCAGGGAGATTTGTTTGTTTTTTGGGTTTTTTTGTAAGCCATATTTTCAAAGACTTGAGAAATTTTCCAGAACCTGCTCCAGGATATTCTATTGATATTTCCAATTCCTCAGAGATTGTAAGAAGAGATTAACTGTTGGACAATATCCACATGAGAGAGCATGAACACTAGAAGTTGACAGCTTTGAAGCATAATAATCCATGGAAATGTCATCTGAAAAGCTGAGATAATGTCTGAAATTTGCCAATGGGCAAGAATAGTGTATCTGGGGATGTAAAAAAGATAGGCTTGAGCTTGATTGTAAGCATTCAAGAAAGATGGAATTGAATCTGAATAGAGAGACTTGTGGCTCTTTGGATTAAGTCTCACAGGAGATGAGCACTTTCTGACCTTCAGTTCCTCAATGTTCTTCTGCCCAGACTTCTAGTGTCCTTGAATGTTTGTTTCTTGACCTTCAGCTCTAGCAAAGCAAAGAGGTTTATAAATACTTGAATTGGATCAGCTGTTATGATGATCTTTTCATGAATAATTTTTTGGCAAAGTTAGTGTAAATTTGGATGCTATTCATGAGCTGTTAGCATTGCAAGGTACAGAGGAAAAATCACTGGTTCTATGAGAGGAGCAAATGGCAATGAACAGTTCTTCTCTGCAGAGCAAAGATTTTAATGAGCTGCACATCAGACATCCTACAAGTGAAGGACTGCAGGAGGATATTAAGGAAAACATTATGTAGAATTTCTGTTCTTTGTAATCAGTTAGAGATAATTGTGGTTAGAAGACAATTCACACATGTAGTATATTAGCTGTGCTTTCTTTGGTGTTGGGCACCGAGTCTCTAAAAACATGTCAGTGTAGTCTGTGTCCAGTCAAACAAAGGCCAAACAGCTCTGTCAAGAATTAGAAGTAATGTGGCATCAAGATATGCAGTCTTGCTCATCTGTAGCTTTCTTGAACTAAGTAAGTCTGGGATGGGATGCAATACACCAAGTGAGGACTTCTCAGAGTGGTGAGGCATAGGTGGATAATTTTTTATGAGTCTACATATGTTCTAACATAATGATTGCTATTATTTTGTGATTGTGTATCATCGATTCCAGTATGCTTTGTGGTTCATAATAACTCAGCTTTATTTCTGAGGAGCTGCTACCTAACCAATTCTTCTTCCTCTTGCATTTGCACAGCTGACATTTTCTTCTATGGAATACTTTGCTCATATCCTTATTACTTTTTGCAAGCAGAGGTTTCCTCTATTTCCAGTGCCAAGCTTTCTCTCTTCCAACTCTGTCTGTGTATTGAGACAATTTTTGGCTCATCTGGAAAGCAGTACCTTCAGGAGTGTTGGGCACTCAGTCACTCTTAAATGGTTATGGCCAGAATAATGTACCTTGCAGCTCAAGATGTTCAGAGGTTTTGGGTACTTTGTTCTTTTCATGTGAATTTATACAGTCTGTACTATTTTTCTCTCTTTTGTATTGAGGTTTCTGAAAAAGAATCTACATCAGAATGAGAAATGAAATTTTTCACTCTTTTTGCTTTGGTAATGATGCATTCAGTTATGTTCCTAATGATTCATGAGGTTTCTAGTAGTGACGATTATTTATCCTGCACAGCCTCCTCAGAGAACACAGGGTGCCCAAAAGTGTGAGTAAGATGGGTCAAATGCCATATGCTCCAGTCAGTTAGTTATGTTTCTAGGAAAATCTTTCATTACTTCTGAGCAGTCTGGGGTCTGCTTACAACTGCAGGAAGATCCTCCTGTTCCTCTTAGTCTTCCAGGCTACAACCTCCCAGTTTCCTGTGTCTCTTCCTACCTTCATTCCAAAGTATTCTCCAAGCCCAATGTGATCATTTTTCTTCAAGGATTTATCAATCTGCTTCTCCTTTCTGTGACCTCTTTCTGATCCAGTGAGTTTAGGTGGGATAAGACAAACAAGTCATTACCCTTCCTGCTCACCACATCCTCTCTAATGCTGTGTACAATTTACTGTACACACAGCAAACCGTGGTCAAAGAAACCAATCAGTAGCATTTCTCACTCAGAGCCTGATGAAGTGCATGTCTTCCACATTGCATTTGGGGGACTCAGAAACTGGTGGGTTATTTTTCATCCAAGCAATAAATTTATCTTAGAGAGCACTGGTAGCAAGGTGTCAGATGCTCCATCTGACTTAACAGATTCTGTAGGAAGAACACTTCACAGAAATACTCTGCCCTCCAGAGGCTTGCCAAATTTTGTCTATGTATGTTGTCAGTGCTGCCTGACAGCAAAAATAATTCAGAAAATGTTTAGGTCGTCAGTGTCACCACACCACAGATATAAGGCAGGTACAGAGACAGCTCTCTTAAATTCTGAGCACTTCAGCACAAACATGGCAGCTGGAATTCCATTAAAAAACAGAGATGTCTAGGGAATGTCCATACTGCCAGGGAAAAAAACAAACCAAACCAACCAACCAACCAACCAACCAAAGAAAAAAGGTACCTGAATTTTACAGTGATGGCATTTTCAAGTTTCTTAACTTAAATTATTCCCTTTAATATGTTTTTTTTTCCAGTTATAACTTGGCCAGCCAGCACAGTTCTGAAAGTACCAAATTGCATGCTCAAAAGCTGCTAAGAACTGTTTCAATTAATTTTATGACACTTGAACAACCCCCAAATTTTATAGTGTTATGATGCCAGAATCTTAGTGATATTTTTATAATCTATGCAGAAGAGGAAGAACTATTGTCATTTCTTCTCTTCTCTAGGAGCATTTAAAAGTTAATTGTCTACCCACAAACTTTTTATTGAGGTTAGCAAAGTGTGATTGCAGCACTTCTCCAGAGCAGTGAGTTAAGACTTTCACACTGTGTTTGCATTCCCACGAATTTCCTCTAAATATAAATATAATTTTTTTTTAAATTATATGTCCAACATTGAATATATAAATCAAAGTTTATTGTTGCTTGTAACAGAAAGCTTTAATATAACCTGTCATAGTAATTTGTATGCATTGTGCACCAGGTGCTGACATTAAAGATATGAAGTATTTTGAGAGTGTATGTACTTTTCATGCTGGCTTCTCAATTATCTTTGCTCTTCAGGGCTGATACAGGGCATTGTAAAATGTTTTAGAGTGATGCACATTACAGACAAACATCAATTGTCATAAAAAATTTGTGGGCTGATGTTTGAAGACTTTAGCAAAAGCTGGGGGAAAATGTATTTTCAGGTCACTGGATGCAGTCAATGGTGCTGAGTCTCATTTCAAGTGACTGAGACATTACTTACAAATCCCAGAGCAGAAGATCTTATTCTATTCAATCTAAATAAGTTAATTAATGGACTATACCAATTTTTGAGTACACAGAGAACAAAAGGCTCTATTTGGAGACATTTGTGCAGCTAAAAATACTTTTGGTGCCCAGCTCAAAGTTTTGAGTTGCTATCTTATGTTTCAGACTTAAAGTTTGAACTCTGGTTAGGAAAAAGAATAGCAAATAATTTCAAGGACAAAGAAAAGTTTCTATTCAGGCGACTTTCAATGCTTAAAGTCTTCCTTTTTTCTAACACAATTTTCCTTTTTCAGTTTTTCTACTACTTAATTAATTTTTTTTAATTATTCCACATTGTCAGGGCCCTGAGGACACCAGCAGGAGTTAATGGTCCTCAGCAGTCTCCTGGGACTTGGGACCTGGGACCTGACCCATGCTCCATCCAAGGGCTCAGGACTCTTCTCCCCATGGGGACCATTCCCTGCTCCCAGTGCTCAGCCCAAAGGAGTGACTGGCCCTGCTGCACCCTGGCATTCATAATCACATAACTAAAATCAGAGGAGTAGATGCTAATTTCCACTCATTACAGTTCTGGGCTGCTGTGAATCTTAATACCTGTGTCTGTAAAGGATTTCAAAGCTGAATGTTTTAAGCTATAAACTATGGAGTAGATTGATAAGAAAAATGTAGCTTTGAAATATCTTGGCAGTTGGAAAGTAATACTTGAGCAAATAAATGCTTTACTGGTCTTATATTTAAGTTTTTTCCATGAAACATTACCCTGATAATTTTTCTAAGAGATTTCTGAAATAAATCTTACTCTATAGCTGCTTTTTAAACCAATAAGCAAGAATGTCTCTGCTTTGGCTAGGTGAAAAGGTTTCATTTTATAAAACCTTTCTGAATATTTACACTGGCTTCATTTAATCATCCAGAGCCATCATTTTTACTAGTAAGATGCAGAAAAATGAATTTCTATTAAACTTATAAAAAATGTTACTGTTTCAGAAACAATCTGTGGTGCAATTCTATATTACTGTCACTATTTGGAGTGTTGTTACTCTTCAGAGGAAAGAACAGAGCATTTTATTTATGGTTTCTTTCAAGCCTGGAATCAAATGAAGCCCTGACTTTTCAATGCCCATTGAAGGGCTGCAGACCACTCCACAATTAATAGTCCTGCAACACTGAATCTTCCAGGGAGGAGGGAATTTCCATTTGCATCGTTCAGAATCTGTCTGTATTTGGATTTGTTTCCAGATACCTTTGGAAAACAGGAATACACAGGATGCTATGAGTTTAGGGGAGGAATGTTTAAGAGGTAAACAAATAGCTTTGGTTTTATGCCCATTCACTATTTTTTGCAGTGAGGACTGGTACTAATCCTTTCATAATTCATCCTGAAGCTACTGTTTGATTTTAAGTTCACCCTGTCCAGAGCAGACCCTGGAAAAGTGGGGATCCTGGCATGCAGCCTGTATCCATATAGCCCCATAGATTTTCAGGGGTTGGATTCAGCACTGGGACAACCAAGACCCTCCTTTTGGCCCTCCCTGAAGCCACACTGCCAAGGCTTTCATTGCAGGCAACCTAATAAATCAACAACATATTGCCAGGTGACAGAGGATTATAGTTTTCTTGTGGGAATTCTGCAAATTTTGAGATGTCATCAAAGTATTTTTGCACTTACGACACGCAGCATTTCTCATCAGAGGATCTCAGTGTGACTTGAAGACACTAATTGAACACAGGTGTATGATGAGTTTGAACCAAACACAGTTACATTTTTGACTTGAATTAGTCCTGTTATAGAATGATATCAGGGTTGTTTCACATAATGTATTTTTCATGAAATGTATTGAACAGTATTGATAATATTTTTGGTCTTTCTGGAAGTAATCTAATACACTTCATGTTGCTTATTTTTCTGTTTATACAGAACCATTTTCTAGGAAATGATCTCAAATTTGGAAAAGCACAGGCTCCAAAAATATAGTTGAATATGCTTTACTGAAACTGAGTAAGTGATATTTGACAAAACCACAATATGTTCTTTGATATAGAGGGATTACATGCAGCTGGAAATCTTCAGTTTATTGCATGATTACTGCTTGAAAATGTTACTTAGGTGTTATCAGAATGTTTCTACATATATATATATAATATAACAAAGTGTTATTATATAATATATCTATATAATATGTATAAGCTTGTATTTATTTATGCTGCATGGAAGACATGTAACACAATTACAGTTTTAAAAGTGTCAGTAGAATTGTTTTTGGAGAACTTCAGAAACCCAGAAGTCAGATATTCAAGTCTCAGCTGGTAACCCTCAGTTCCCGTTGTAGTCAATAGGTAGAATCAGAACTGAGCTGTGAGAGACTTGGTTTTATATAGTCAATTTAAAATAAATGGAAACAAAGTCTCCTTTTCTAAAAAATCAGAGTGGAAGGGATGCTTTTGGTGATTAACTGAAAGTTTTGATCCTAACTCTAAAATCATTACATTAGGATACACTAGATTATACACTAGATTATACACTAGATTTCTGACTCTCTTGATTTTCATATACTTTCAAAAATTGGTCTTTATCACTATCTTATTAAAATAGTTTATGCATACCATGAAGAGACTGTTTTCTTAGTTCATCAAATTCTGCTGTTTGGGGTTTGTTTGTCTTTCTTTGCTCATTTCTACTTAAAAATTAAAGATCGTAATATATATAAAACTTTGCAAATGGTTTCTCTTACTGTAGTACCAAGTGTCATTACCCATGTCTTGCACTTCAGTAATTGCTTGGACATTTGACAAAAAGATAAAAAAACATATCCAATAATTTATAAAATGTACTGTATAAATTAGACAGAAGCTATGGGGGATATTAGACACTTATTGATGTTTTTGGAGCAGACTTGAGGAGATACAGATCTGGCAAGCATCAGAGTAATTTGAAAAGAGGAAATCACACAATGTTATCTTGTTCCTTCCCTTTTCTAGTTTTATACAATCCAGGAGACAAGGCTCTTGTTACCAACTGAAAGTCCCATTATATGAAATTTAGTTAGTGGTTTGTTTTAAAATAAACTTGCCACCTTGTAGCATGGATTTGCCTTTCACTTTTTTCCATTTTATGTTAATAATATTTATGTGTGATCTAAATCGAGCAAAGCTTTAATTTATTATACAGTCAGCTTAGAGAGCAGGACACTTTTATATCAAATATAACACATTCATATTAAGCTAGGAATTAGATAGTGCACTTCTTTTTTAGTAGCCGTGTTCTAAAACATCTCAATCAGAAATTGCCTTTGGATATGTGGGTATTTCTCAGGTATTATTGGTTTGTGGAAAAAACACTTAACTGAACTCTTCTGTCCTAAAATTCTGTTTCCTCCTTGCCACAGTCATATATGGCAGACAATTCTTGATACAATAAATTTGCTTGGAGCAACCTGGTCTAGTGGAAGGTGTCCCTGCCTGTGGCAGGGGGTTGGAACAAGCTGGTCTTCAAGGTTCCTTCCACCCCAAACCATTCTGTGATTCCACAATGCAAACTTTTCACCCCAGCCCCACCCCTAATAAATTATTCTAACATTTTGTCACAATTAAATAATTGTATGAGTTACAAGGTACTGCAGTTTTTAATGTATTTAATAACTGTCAGTGTTCTCTCACTGCAACGAGATATGAGCACTACATGTCCATATAAGAACTTATAAAATATATGTAAATACACACACATATCAATTTATATGAATGTGTATATGCAATACAAGCTTTGTAACAGATTTAGTATTGTTTTCTACATAATTTCATTTGTAGCTATGTGTTTAACCACCATCTTTTGAGCAACTTCTAAGTATTAAGGAAAAATTTTGGTACTCTGATCAAAATTAGAGAAATATTTCCTTTCTGGAATTAAAAAAAATAATTTTGATATGGGGAAGGTATATGAAAACCCAAACTATTTATTTCACCTAATGCCAATTTGATTAAGACAGCACGGAATATTCTCTTAAAGAAACTTATGCTTTTTATATTTTATGTCCCTTTAAAGTTCTTCAGATTACCTTTAGCTTTGATTAACCTAAATTGTTTTATCCCGTGTGTGCTTTTTGCCTCCCTGTTTCTCATTCATTTTCCCTACAGATAGATAATGAACATAAAATTAATTCTAATACAGACTGAACACATTAACAGCCTTACTGGGATTTTGTATTAAGATGAAAAAGCTTTAAAACATATTTTTAACACAGAGAACAATACAATAATGAATTTCAGTATTCATAACTTGCTTATTCAAAATATTTCTGAAAAATAATTTATAAAAGTCTTTCCTGCTATAATGTAAAGCTCTAAACTTCTACATTTTTCAATGGTTAAAAGTCAGTGCAAATGAAGAAATCCATTATTAAAATTATATAAAGAAGGTCCTTTTATTTGTCCATGTGAATATCCTTTCTCTGCAGGAACACTGGGAGTTCTGAAAGGGCTGCAAATCTTAATACTATTAGTTTTACTTTTCCCATTTTTTTCTTAATAATTTTGTATTGAAATGCTTATCTGTGTTCACTTCTCCTAGTGAATACTCTAAGATTGTAAACTTTTCCTAAAGGTCCAATACCTTCCCCTCTTCCCCATAAATTACAACTCCATTGTAATGAGTTAGTGTTATAACAAAGACTCACTGGCAATGCAGTGTATTTTAATAGACAAATTACTCTAAATTAAGCTCTAACCATCTGCTCCATTCTCATTTATGGCTCTAAAATGAACGTATTTTGAAATTATATCATTTAAAAATAATGCAAATGATTGAAGTCTGCAGTAAGGCTTCTGCATATTTGTGCATTCAGTGTAGCACAGTTATGGTAATAGTGATGTTTCTTCCTTGCTCCAGGCATGTATGAAGGAGAAAGTGGTTAATGCTTGATACAATAAATTTGCAGTTATTATGACGCATTAAGTATGACAAAAAAGATATTTTACTCCTAGAGAGTTACTCTGAATGTAAATCTTTGTATTGGAGCATCCTGATGGGATACCTGGAGGCAAAGCTTTAGCTAATTCTACAGCTTGTAGGGGGTTAAGGATATCAGAGACATTAAATGCTGACAACTGTAGTTTTAATATGCTGGGGAAATGAAGCTGTTCTATATCACTTTCTGTATTTGTTAACTGTTATGCCACCACCAGGGATCTCACTAGGATTTATTGAGAAAGAACATGCTGATAGCTATTTAGAGGGAAAACAGTAATTTTTTTTCTCCGGTAGTAAATTGTGGTACAGATAGATAGACAGCAAGGAGGAGAAAATAAGACATGATATTCTCAAAGGATGTAGCTGGAAGTCCAAGTAAATCCCATATCCTCTCATTGCCTCTGCTTTGTTTGTGTCCTCCATATTTTAAAAATGCATTAAATGCTTACATTGATGGCATAAGTGAGATAACTTTATTATTATTTTTGACTTCAAAATAAGCATCAGCAGTCTAAGAGTATTTATCTCTGGCTTCATGTGACTGTAGCACTTGCCTGGGAGGCCACTTGTGGAAGGTGCTAAATATTACTCACCATGCAGAGACACCTTTTCTCCTGCAAGATTGGGCAGGCTTCTCATCTTATTGAAACATAAAACAAGATCAGCTGAGATAAAGAAGGGAATCTGACCTGCAGATTGTAACCACGTTCAGCTAAAAGATGGCATCAGTTTTACCAGTTTGCAGTTTCAAAGGTAGCAGTTTTGACTGGGCTAAATAATTGGGCTGCCTGCAGAGACAGAGAGAGGAGTGTGACAGGGCTGTTTCTTCCATGTGTTTCTAAACAGGGTGAATTTCCTTTTGGAAGTGTTACTGTCTGTGGAGAGAGCCTGTTTGAGCGAGGCAGGCCAGATGCTTCCCTGTTACACAGCTAAAGTTAGACAAGAACACCAAAGTTACCATTCACTCAGAGCACTCCAGCAATGTCTCCTTTTCAATCATTTAGGGAATGACATCAATGATTATAAAGGAACATCTGCTGATGGCTTTAGGACGTATTAAGTTTGGCATGACTAATTTAGTCATATAATTAACAGAAATACGGTTTGTTTGGCAGAATAGGAAAAAAAACGCTATAGAGATACTGATGATAATTGTGAGGGCCAGTAATAGAAATCAAAATGTATCACTTTAGTACATTACATCTCTGAGTCTGTCATTCCAAAGTAAGTGCCTCTAAAAACCAGATGCTCCCCCTGCAATATTTGATGTGTGTTTGTAATAGATGAACAAAGGAGGTATTATATCTTTTGTCATCACTAAGCACCAAGGTCATATTTGGTAAGTAAGCAATGATTTCAGAGTTTTAATTATGTACAAAGTAATTCTGTTTAATTCCTGCAGAAATGTGTCTGCCTTTGGGAGATGTTCTAGAAGGGAGGATTTTAAAACTTGCCATCTCTTTTCATCCTTCAGAAAATATACATTTTAGTGTATGCTTTCTTTTCTTAACCTTGTAAATATTAGAAACATAATTCAGATCTTCCCTGTTTGATTGAGAGTGTACTGGAAGGACAATGCATGGGACTTTTCTTCACATGGTAACATAATAAAACCAACAAAAATGTATCTTCTCTAGAATATTAATCACTGGAATTACAAGATGTATTAATACAGGATAAAATGTGATTTTACTCTATCTAAATAAAACATATTAATCTTTTGTTATTTAAACTATTAAAATTTTTGTTTCCAGAGTCTTCAGAATTTATTATTTTTCAGTGGTTCATTTATTATTTAACGTATGATTTCATTCTATTCCATTCAAATTTATAAACTAAACTTGTAACGCTGAGCATTTTCCAATACACAGCTATGAGCTGTGATTAAAGCTGTTTATCTCTGCTCATACTTTTCCCTTCTCCACCCCATTGTTTGTAGTATTTTGTTTTGCCAGGATTTTAAAATTTATTTTACTACATGTGTTCTAATTAGGGAAAAATGTTAAGAAATTAATCTTGCATTTGGAAAAAGAAAGGAGGAGTCTTCCCTTCCCTTACTTTTCAAAACTTCCCTATAGATTTTTTTTGGGCCAGTTACTTTCACTTTGGAAATCATATTTTTGTTCAGTCTCACAGAACTCCTGCTTTTGGCAGATTTCTGAGGGTCTGGTACTGTTCCACTCATCCCAGGAGGAATGGATTCATCAGCAGAGCAAAGGTGAGGAGTTGAGAGTTCACAATAAATGAACATTCTTCTATTATTCCATAATTCATACTGTGGATGTTCCTGCTATCTAGATGGAACCTTTTGGTACACATGTGTACATGTTCAAAAGAATTACTTTTTCTCTGTGGGAGCTGAATTTCTGTTCATACAGCTCTTTATCAGAAGATTTTTTCCTGGTGAAAATGAGAAAAGCGTGTTACAAGGGGGAAAAGAGAAAATTCAACATTCTCAAAATTGCTTAAAAAGTAGTTATTTTCTTTTCTAGAATTTGATTCGCTGACATTGGCCTAACTATATAAGTTAATGTGTTGGGGGATTTTTTGGTGTTGTTTTGAGGTTTCTGGAGGTTTTTTTTAGTGAAATTTTTTATACTAGAAGAGAAAAAAGGTTTAATTTTCCTCCTGTCTAAATTTTCCATTTGTATTTAGGAAGTGATAAGTTTGGGGCCATAGTGGCTATTACCGTTCTTTCTATGCCCTTTGAGAGTTCTAAGTATGAAATGAAGCCAAAGCTGCAGCTGCAGCAGCAAACATGCACTTTTTTAATGAGAAACATCTTGCTGTTTTCCCTTTCCCCACAGTAAAATTTTGCATAAGATGAAAACTTAAACATTGTGTTACAATTAGGCCACAATCTATTAACACTTAATTTGGTAGAGATAAAATTAAATACAGGAATAGCAGGTATTTTAATAGATTTCAGGTTTTGCACATATTATCACACACATACCATTGTATGTAGTACTATGCATTCAGAAGAAAAAAATTCTTCTTTTGTGTTTTCAGTAATTTAACTTCTTATTCGTCAGTTTTATATGAATGTTCTCAACTGAGAGCGATTTTATATACAAACATCATTCTGATATGAAAGTTTGATCCTATTTCATGCAATACTTTATGTAAACAAAAATTAGATTCAATGTGCTGAATCGAAGCATTTTTCAGTGTGTGTTGTCCGTTTCGTGTACTTTTAAAATTTTATTAATTCTAACATTCGTCCTTTGAAGGGGTAATGATTTATTGTGTGTGGAAATTCCACAATACCCTAATTTGCTTTGACAGCTGTATTTATTCCAGTGAGCTAATTAATGGGAATCACAGTTGTTAAGATGGTTTTCTGATGTGTCGACAAAACCCAAAGAAGCAGCTGACAACTACACACTTTAGTTTCAAGAAGGAAAAATGCCTTCTTTCCTTTCCTTGCCTGCTTTTCAGGTATAGAATACAAGGATTGTCCATTGGAAAGGAAAATTAACCCCGGCAAATCTTTCACTTTCACTTTAAAATGCATTTTTGTAATAGCTGCTTTTTAGGATTTGTCTGTAATATTGCTAAATTAAAGAGAAAAAACAAAACAGTTGAAGAGAAAATAATTCTATTTTTTTTTTTAGCTATCAGAACTACTTCCCACAGTGACTTAGGCAATCTGATTAAAGTGACTACTTTTCTTTCATAGTCTGCTTTATACAGCAATCTATGATCTGAGATGCAGGAATGTTTAATCTAGCAGTTAAAGGCATAACAAGATATTACTGAGGCTGAGAGCAGAAGTCAGAAACATAAACTGCCAATTAAATGCAACTTCTGAAAACATAATGAATCTGACCTTATTTTTGAGCATCTTGCTAGATGGAGGGCAATTAATGATTGACATTTCTTCTCATGGAAAGTGACAAACTCATAATCATTTGGAATCTTGAAGTCAAAATTATGTCTCTTTGAAAAGAATGTTCCACAGCCCAGTAAAAAGATTAAGAATGATATTGTTACTTTATGGTAAGAAAAAATAGTAATTTCTCCACTATGAAATAGCAAGTTTTTGGTCCTTATTATTTAGAAGCTTGAAAATACGATTATAGTGGATTCTTCTGGTCTTAACAGTCTGAGGATCTACAAAAAGCTGTTGAAATAATACATGATATGAGTACAAGGAGGAGATAGAACATTCAGCAGTGAAGGATGACATTGGGGAGGCAGTCTGGTTTAGCAATTAGTGCACAGATTCACAAGTCAGAAATTCTACATTCTATTCCCATACCTGACATTGATTAGCAAGTCACATTAGGACTTATTATCAAAAGTCAGATATGCAGCTGATCATCTAATTAAGATCATCATGCTATTAGCATAACTGCATTTGCAAATCATGTATGCAGAGCTTTAGCCTTTGTTTAACCTTGATCTCTGATATGAAAGCAATCTATGATTCAACCCCCTCATTCCATAATTTGAGCAGCTCACAATTTTTTGATGTATTTATCCTCATCAGATCCCGTCAAACTGGATATTATTATTTATCCTTATTTTTAGAAAGTGGAAGTGCATCACAGAAATAGAAGGTTCTGAATTTCGAAGATACTTAGGCATTTAAAGATGCAGATAACCAATTAATGAAATTTTCATAAGTCCTGAAGATGATCATATCTCTAAGTCCTATATACATTTTAATGACATTTTAAGTGCCTAAATCATATTGGAATTTGGTTCTACATCTTGTGAGGGTCTGTGAAATCAAAGTCCAGTTAAAAACAGTGTCTACATTACATTTGCAAGTAGCACAGACCAATATAAGGAAATTAATGAAATGAAACAACTTGTAGGAAGGATCTGGCTGTCACACAGATCAGGAGGCTTTATTGCTGGTCCAGTTCTACTCATGCTTGCCAAAGATCACCCCCTACTCACGTTCATTCCAAAATCCAGTTTGTGTGGGGATCCAAGACCTGTCAGTAAATACAAAAGAAAGTATTATTAAATGGGAGTAATCAGGGAATTTGCTTCAAAAGATGACAACCAAGCTAAAATGTCAATTTAGGCTCACCCTGTGATTCTTAGAAGCAAAACTATGTAAGAAGTGTAAAAGTAATGGAATTTCACTCTGAAAAAGTAGAGAATATTGATGTCCTTTCTTGAAAATTTAGTATTAGTAAGCAGATTTGGTCATCTGAAAAGTATGGTAGGATGGTTTTGGAGTAGGTCACTGAAAACCTGGATAGAAACTGTTAAAACTAACCTTGGAAGAAGCTTCCTTGATTTATGGAAGGTTAGCCAACTTAACAAAACAAAATACTTAGCACCTGTCCAGTATGAAAATATTGCTGTATTCTGGGATTATTTGAGTAAGCATTCTCCATTTCTTGGCCAAGTTTATGAGAGAAAGAAATCATTTTCCATCCTCTGCACTGCTTTCACACTTAAATGAATTTTCCATACTATGAGAAAATGGAAGAAGAAATGCCTCATTTCAATGTTATTAAGTATATCAGTAAAACAAAATTAAATAAACTTTCACACAATAAGGTGAAAGGAGATTAAAAATTTCAAAGAACAAATATGACTGAGAGTTTCAGTCATTCTTTTGAATAAATTAATTTTGTCAATCTTACGCTTTCCAGAGGAATATCATGGACATATGAGAGGTGCTCTGTAAACTGATATTTCTAACTTAAATATCTTAATTTTTCCAAAATATGAAATGTTATACCTCTATATGCAAAAAACCCCCATAGCAAACAGTTCTTTAGACAACTGCATATGAGCAGCATTTCCTAAGCTATACAGATCTCCTCCCTTCTTGTGCTTTGGTAATGCTGACATACTTAAATAATAAACACACATGAGCATTACTCAAGAGAGGTCAGCAAAAGGATGCTGGAAAAGAAGGAAGGTTCATTGTTACCATAATAGCCTTTTCATGCTCTGAAATATTACCTCAGAGTTAAAAATGCAGGATGTAAACAACAGCTATTGAAAACACCCAAATGAACTGAACAGAGTCAGATGTTAGTAAGTCTAAAAATCTATAAGACAATAAAAAGTACTCCTTTTTATCTGAATTTTAAGCATTTATTTATGCATTTTTTTTTCTGTTTTTCTAGGACTTCAGTTATGAGGTAACTACAATAAGTTTCCAGGGTTTTCCTGGCATGTTCCCAAGTGAAAAGATGTCTTAATCCACATCCTTTCCCTACCTTTATGTTTGAGTGAAAACTAGAGCCTTCAGGACTTCTACCAAACACTGTGGATGGCTCAAGAGAGTATTTTTTCACTCTAGAAAATGAAGGTCCTTCTAGAGATTTTCCTGATGTCACTGCCAAAAGGATTTGTGATATCCTAATATGTCCCATCACACTCTTCTAGTCTGATGGATAAATTGAAAGAGGCAGGCCTATAGAAGTGTACTATGCTCCTTTTCTTTCAATATTGTGTATGCAGATACCTTGGCTGCCATTTTAGTATGACTGTGCTTATAATGTATTTTCATTTACATTGTTAGTATAGCTTGGTAGGTGATTTACAAGGTCCAAACCTAAAATTCCACATTACTCTGTCTTAAAAAATACTTTAAAAAGATATATCTGTAGTTTTGATTTATAACTAGTAAGAATACTCTGTTTAATTAGCTAATTTTATAAGATTTCCTAGAAATTTTTCTCACGGGGTTTCTTTCCCTCCAGTTTTAAATCTGTGAGGGCTTTAAGACTTGGGGGCAAGATTAATATATTTTTAATCACAGTTGTTTGATTTCTTAGCCACATTGCCTCTGCTGCAATGCAGAAAAGATAATCTCTAGACATTTTGGAAATAGAAGGCCACTTAAAAAGAAAAAAGCTTCCTAGTATGCTGATCCATATACTGGTTATCTTGGAAGCTACTTAAAAATTTAAAATTTAAAAGAGAAAATATAATTTTTTGTTCTTTTACCACAGGCTTTTCCTGTAATTTATCTAGAGAAATCCAGTCTTCCCTTTTGAATACTAACATATTCAGGTGGGACATATTCTGTATTCTCCAGTTTGATCTCTGAAGCCTCTGTCTTGGATTTCCCTTGAGAAAGGGGAGGACTAGGAAGTGAAATGAACATGCTAAAGATCCTGGAAACATCTATCTATGGGAATTTAATTTTAATTTTTGATAAATGATCCTTATCCCCTCAGAAATTTATGAAGTTTATGAACAGCTGTTAAAAAGCAAAGGTTGGAGTTGGGAATCTGTTTCATTAAAGGCTGATAGAAGCTGATAAATATCCTAAATGCTATCAATGCCTTCATAATGGCTGTACCACAGTGGGATTTAGTGAAAAATCACACATGTGGCATATGGAAATTCTCTGTAGAAAAATACATTGATCTTTGACATTTTGGGCATGAATGGCATGGTGTCTGCCAAGATATTTGCTACAATGGACAAAAAATACTAGGTCCAAATGGATTTTAAAGGTCACTTCAGAAAGAATTTACAATGTACCTGAAGGAAACATGAGAAAGGAAAAAGCTTTTCCACCAGAAAGGCTGCAAAAACATGATGTGTCTACTTTGTGTATTGAATGCATAAGATAACAAGAAACAGACAGAAAGCTGAAGCAGTGAGGAGTAGGGTATGGGCCAGCATCACCCAGGCCACAGTGAATCCTAGGAGAGGTAAGGTCTCTCATGTTAATCAAAATTGAAGCTGATAAACTGCAGAAAATGGGATTTGGAATTCCTCAGTTTTGTGCAGATTATCCTAACTGATACAGTTTTTGAAATCTGACAGAGACCATGGAGGTTTCTGACCTTACAAAAAAAGATAAGGGATGATTTTGGGAGCCATTCTTATTACCAAAAGGGTTCAACTCCTTGTTCTTGTTTATTTTCCCTCCTAACATCCAACAGACTGTTCTGGCACATCCCAGAGACTGTTCCTGCTTCAGGTGAGAACTTAAACTCATACACATTGCTACAAAATGCTACATTTAGTAATAGCCACCTCTTTCACTGAGTTTTTCTGAAGTGGAAACTTTCTGAATTTATGCTTTGTTTTCCATGTGCACAGATTAGAATAAATCTTGTATTTCATTATTTTAGGAGGCAGTCAGATGCCATGACAACAAGTAGCAGTGCCTTGAGCTGGATAGACAATTAATCAATAGCTGTGAGAGGTGACTAAAAAATCAGACAAGAGGTAGGCATATTTTAATTATTTTTTTAAGATCTATCCATCTGTTCTTTTCTGTACTGCCTAATACAAACTGTCATATCATCCTTATTCTGGACTATGATAGTGTAATCCACATTCTGAAAGATGAGGATGAGCAGAAGCCTGAACCACTCTGGCTCATATATTTGCAACCTGTCTCCCCAGAAACCAGAGCCTAGGGAGAGCTGATGAATCCATGTCTCACCCCAGGTCTTACTCAAGGTAGGAAAATGAAAAGGATGCACATATGAGCCAGAAAACCAGGAAGGACTTTGCAGTTTGGGTGGAGGCACTACAGACTGCCTCCAATTTTGACTGCTTTTTGCCTGACAGATGACAAAACTGAGTTTTTTCTTCTTGGCTTAGTCTCTATTTTGTGGTTGTTGGGATTTTTTTCTTCTTGCTTTGTTTGAAAGGGTGTGACAGAAGAGCAGAAGGACTGCCTCTGCTTTTCCTGGCTGTGGCAGTTTGATCAGGTGGACTGTGGGGAGGAAAAGGAGGAGATTATAATATCTGCATGCACATGGAAAGACTCCTGACCAAGCACATGTCTTGCTTGCTGCAAAGGAGCAGATCCACAGCCAAGCCTTGGAGGTCAAAGAGAGGATACATTCCTAGAGACCCAGAGGGAGACTGTGAAGGTTGCTGCAACCCAGGAAGCAGTGCAAGCTGCTGGGCTCCAGAGCATCTGGAAGGAGAGCTCATTCTGAAAGGAAATAGAATACAGGGGGAAGATTTGTTTTCCAAACTTTTGTTTATCTGCATCATACGGAAGACTTGGATTTGCTGTATTTTAATGGGATGTCTGTGCTGTAACAAAACATCGAGGTTAGAATTACTTTCATGCTTTGGGGGGTAAATTGGTCCTACCTCAAGGTTCAGATCTCCTCAGAGTCCCATCAAAACCCCATAAAGGCAAAAGTTTTTACATAAGCTTTCTGGGACAGAGGGCCTCTCTTCTCAATTCAGCAAAGACTAAAGAAACATCAGTAAATTATGGCTGGTGTAATTTATTTGGCCAGTCCTGCTGGTAGAAGGAGACAAATAGCTATTATAATGGACTAGACAACATGGAAAAATAAGCTTGGTGTTTAATCTCTTGAAGCTCATCTAATTAGTGATGACAACTTGTCTTAGCTAGTAGATGAGATTTAAGAGCTATGTGTAATGCTTGTTTTGTTTCCCTCAATTTTTGACTGCTTTTCTATCTCTGTATGCTAAATTCAAACACTTCAGCTTTCCAAGAAAGCATTTATCATATAATACACACTGTAAACAATGTATATTTTCTATTCTGTTTAAAATGTAATTTATCTATAAAATATGTGGTTCAAAATTCCAAACTCAAGGATATGTGGGCTCCCATACAGTTATCCAAGTTCTTTGCTGTCCTATATATCCTCAAGCTATTCTAGTTCAATCCAGGAAGATAAATGCATAAACTATAGGACCAAATTATCAACAAAAAATATTGAGCTCCCTGGAAACTAAGCATAAAGAATTATGCTTTCTTTTTTAACCCTGTAGCTTTCCTGTTTTGGTATAATTGTTAGTGTCACTGAACATGACTTTAAATCCAAATATCACATACTTTGTACAGGCAAACCTAAATCCCGTCTGCATCACCTTAATAGAGCAAATCTTAACCATACTTTGCTTTGTTAATATCTGTTGAATTACACTATCTAGCAGAGGTGCTAATGGGTTGGGGTAAGAGATTAATGGTTGGCAATAAGTATAATTCTGAGTGCCTGATTTGCTCTGTGTGATGGGACTTTCTTGATATATTCAACAAAGAAGGTGTGTAAAGAATTTGATACTGTGAAATGATAGGATTCCTGTGATAATAGTTTGAGATTCATGATATAATGTGCATATAACATAACATTACCTTCAGAAATCACTATGAATTTCAGAGTAGATTTTACAAACCATTGTTATGAGAAATACATGATTTGATTTGATTTGATTTGATTTGATTTGATTTGATTTGATTTTATTATTGTAGGGAAAAAATAGGCACTGCTGTTGCCATTGGTAGCATTTGTAAAAGTAGCACCTCATGCTAAGAATCAGGGAAGATCTACTTGCCTGCAGATGGAATGAAATGACTGCTTGTATTCAGTTCTTATAACACTGGGATAATTATTAAAGGAAAAAATCTATATTTTTTCTGGTGATGAGCAAAGTCTTCAAAATAGTGAACACAAAAATAAGGAGATGCGACAGAAAAGAAATATCTTAAACAGAGTATTGGTAACTATCAAAGTGTGGTTGAAAAAAATCCCAGGGAAAGACTTCAGGACTTTGGGAAAAGGCAGAGGATCCACACTTGAAAAAAGGTAAAAGCCTTTTCTTTATATCATACTACAGTGTGCTATAAACACATCACACTTGATGAAACAAGGTGCTGTTGGCAAATTTCTGACAATATTTACTCAGTGGAGAGGCCAACAAGGCAAACCAGGAATCTGCTCTCCCTCAGTACTGGCAGATGATTAAGGGGGTGACAACAGCCACAGAAGCACCTTGGGAGGTTCAGTCTGCCGAGGGAACACTGACGTGGGATGTGGTGTGGCACTGGGACTGGTCACCCAGGGAGGGGGTGGAAATCTGCACCCTTGGTGCTTTTCATGGACTGCAAAGCACTGACTTAGCCAGACAAAGGCAGAGCTGGCCTGCCCTGGTTGGGTGACAGCCCTGCTTTGGATAAGAGGTTGGACAATAATCTCCAGAGGTCCCTACCAACAGTGGTCCCTACCAATTGTGTTTCTACAATTCTAGAAAATAAATTGATCTATATTATTGAACATGTATTGGAATTAAAATATTCACAAAACATTTAGGAATCAATTCACTCATTACAGAGTATTGGGCCTGTTATTTAGATGAGTAAATCAATGCTCTTAGATTTCTGGTTTTGACTCTTTTGGCTTTTTCTATTTCAGCAATTCTAGAGACAGTTAGGAATGTTAAAACTGTTGTATAGGCCTATTACTGCACCTACAGAAAACTAAATGTGGGGACTAAGAAAGAAAAGTGTGAATATGATTACTGAAGGCCTTCCCCAGCTCTGTGCTTATTTACCCTTAGTTTTAAGGGTAACTGTAACATTTTAATGGATTTTCCCCCTTTTTTCTAATCATGCATTTTATTCATAATTATGAAATGTTGTCCAAACAACTCCTAGAACAGTTCCTCAGAATCCATAACTGATAATATATCAGTAAACTGCACTGTCACTTTGAAGGACAGGTTAAGACAAGAAGTGAAGGATATCTTTCCTTAATTGAATCTGCAAAGAGAATTCAGGGTGGTGTAATTAAAATGTGATCTGGGCAATGACTTTTCTGTTGACAAAAGGAATTACAATATGAGCTTTACATCTTTTAAAAGAATAGGTCAGATTCATATTATGTTCACATTGACATAATTGTAGAGTGTTTCTATTGATGCTAATTCACATTTATACCAGAGCTTCAGAATTAAAAATCCATTCAAGCATTTCTAGCAATACAGTGTGTCCTAGAATGGTGCTTGACACTGATTTAGTTTCAGAAGCAAAGGAAATAAATGAGCAGCAAAGCTTCCTGAGATAGAAATTGATATCTATTTATCCCTAATTTGTAGTTAAGGCAGAATACAATGGAGAAAACTTAAATTTGTCATCTTGTTCTAGAGTTCACTTTTTCACTGTAATAACTGATAAATAAAATTCACACTCAGGCACTTATAATTATTAATAATGCAGAGATTTGAAACAGCAGTAAAAATTGAAAGAAATCATATAATCCATCATTTAACCAGATGCTTTCTTCAGTTTCGAAACAGCAAACTCTTTTTTTTTTTTTTAAATATAATTTCACTTTCTTCAATGCTGGCAAAAATACTGACTTAGAAAATATTTGTTCTTATAGTTTGCATTCCCCTGAGTTTTGTTGAGAACCAAAGGGCCAACAGAACATTTTATTTCATTCATTTTCTGGGGAAGAGCAAGTTTTTGGTTGTAGACAAGTGATATTGGCCTGTGGTCAGAAACAACAATGTCTTACATTTAATAGTCTTGCTTCTTCTTCTCTAGGATACTTTTAATACTTTTTGTGCTCTTGGGTATGTATGCCCTGAAAGCTACTTCTTTTCTGCTGGTTGGTGATTCCTGTGAAAGTTTCTTTCTGTGCATTTGGGGCATATGTATAGCCAAGTAAAAAACCCAAGTATTTCGATACGCAACACAATGTATTTATGATAATTTCCCAGCTCAAAGGGTTTAAATGAGGATGGCTGGCAGCATAATGATAGGAGTATTCTTAATTAAGAACATCCATTTGATATGAATTGGTTTCACATCATTTATAAAAGATTGAAAAAACAGCCTGGTTACTTATTGGGAGGATGTCACAAAAGACTTGAAGTTTCCCATAATAATCTGTGTTTCGCATTTAGCTCTCTGCAGTCATATTTGTGTTTCAGCCAGAGACCCTCCACAAGCACATCGTCACCTCTGTGGAAGCTGCTGTCATAGAACAATGTG
The DNA here is from genome assembly GCA_013399835.1 of Leptocoma aspasia. Taxonomy (NCBI): domain Eukaryota; kingdom Metazoa; phylum Chordata; class Aves; order Passeriformes; family Nectariniidae; genus Leptocoma; species Leptocoma aspasia. Next base: position 316,192 of record VXAX01004436.1, read on the forward strand.
CATATGAAGGGGTTTGCCCCAGAACCCAAAAAAACATAACTGTGTTTTATCACATGTTTCTGAATGCAAAGATACCACCTCTCAGTCAATTAATTCACACAATATTCTCCATGCTCATTTAACTTTAGTTAAATGAGTATTGGTTCTTGAGTATTGGTTCATTCTAACTCAGGGAATTCTGTACTGAATTCCATTGTATGGTGTAGATGTGTTCCTATCATCAGCCCTACATCCTCCTCCTTTACAAACCTAAGTTTTACAATTACATTCCCTTTATTAGGAAAGATAAGTCTCATATGTGGAGAGAACCTTTGAAATTATTAGACAGGTGAGAATTTCTTGCCATTACCTGAAGCATTGAAGTAATATAAGAAACAAATTTTCTTCATAATATAAGATCATACAATAGTTGATTTTATAAGGGACTTCAGGAGGTGTCTCATCCAATCTCCTGCTCAAAGCAGTCAGCTGTGAGTTTCCATTAGGCTGCTCATGGCTTTGTCCTGTCTCATCTTAAAGCCTCCAAGGAGGGAGACTGCCCTGCATCCTTGGCCAACTGCTCCACCACTTGACTCCCTGATGTTACAATGGTGAAAACATTTTTCCTTATATCCAGTTTGAACCTCTCTTGCCTCAATATATGCCCATTGTCCCTTAGCCTCCCAATGTCACGACTGTGAAGCATCCAGGCAGCAACTGACAGAACAAGAGGACACAGTCTTAGGCTGCACCAAGGGAAATTTAGGTTGGATGTTAGGAAAAACCTTTTTACTGAAAGAGTGATAAAGTATTGGAATCGTCTGCCTGGGGAGGTGGTGGAGTCACCGTCCCTGGATGTGTTTAAAAAAGACTGGATGGGGCACTTGGTGGGGCCATGGTCTAGCTGAGGTGTTAGGGTGTGGGTTGGACTTGATGATCTTAGAGGTCTCTTCCAACCAAGTAATTCTGTGATTCTGTGATCTTGATGACCTCCAGAGGCACTGGGAGGCTATTATCAGGCTACCTTGATCACCTTCTCTTCTCCAGGCTGAAAAAAACTTACCATGAGCTGACTCAAGTTTATCAATATCTGTCTTGTTTGAGGTTAGGTGAGGTCAGAAAACTGGATTAAACACTCTTGATGAGGTCTAGTGAATGCTGAATGCAACACTGCAAGTGCTTGCAGTCTCTACTATAAGATCTTCTTATGCCCTTGAATGACATACATTATATATCAGCTGTCATTAAATTGGAAATTCCTAGTTTTTCTTGGTGTGATTAGATCCTATTCATAACCAAGCTAAGGAAAGATGACAGAATTATACATGTAAACAGAAAGTTTTACTGATTTTCCCATACAATTTCCGTGGCAGAAGGTAAATTATTACACTTTGGTCCCAAAAATGTGGTACCACTCTGACAGTGGATACAACTCCTCATTCCAATGGAGCCCTTATTCGGCATTGACTCCTCACAAGTCTTGGGGTGGGAAAAATATACTGTGCTGTGGTGACAATTAATGGATCTTTTTCTGAACTAGAGCTATGTGCAGACTGTGATGTATGGATGAGTTCCCAGAAAAGACCAATTCATTTTTTTCAGTACCCCATTATTCATATGAATTAAAGACGTAACTCTAATAACTCCACAGCTATCATTCAATAGATTTAAGATCTTTGAAAAAAAATACAAGATAAATCAACAAAACTGACTGTGAAGCAGGACATAATATAAGCAAAGAGTGGTGTTGATGGTGGCTACTTTAGAAATATAATTTGGTGGCCTTCTACAGTATTGCCACAGAGATAAAGGACTGACATTTCTACAAGGCAAAGAAAGCATCAAATTGGTCTTAGAAGGTCAACACCTTGAAAAGTAGCTTTGTAGTGTTTAAATCTTTTTCCAGTGGAAATTCAATGGCAATCAAGAAATACAAATGTTAATGGCACGAGCTCGTTTCACTTTAGAAATTAATTGAAAGATATAATAGGATTGGATTTGCTGGAAGATGCAATTCATACTTTTCACAAAATGAGAATTAATTTTTATTCTTTTAATTAGGCTGCTGTAGTTTTGCCCTGTTCTTCACAGGGAGTTTTCAGTTCTCTTAAACGTTTGCACAGACAGCTGTATTAAACATTCTCTATGATATAAGAGAAAACCACCAGTTTTACTAACAAGAAAGGTTTAGACATAAAGGCAATTCCAGTAGCAACAAAAGCATGTGAAAAGAACAAAGTCCAACAAAAAAAATCCCAAACTTCTTTACATTGAAAACAGTGGAACAAGAATCTAAAACTGGCAAAATACCACACTGAAATGACCACAGGGATTTCTACACAGGCTGTCAATTCAGTCTTACTGAAGAATGACAGAATGAATTAATATGGTAATCAAAAAACTTCTCTTTTTTGGTTTACACTGTGTGTGTGCATGTGCAATTCCACAAAAATACCCTGTCTTCTACTCTAATGAAACTGTAGTAAAGTACATGTTAGATTCACTTCAGAGCAATTTTTATTTCAGTTGTAGGTTTTCCTGCAGATACCTGAAGGAAATTTAAAAGCAGGGATCCCTGCAAGATCGAACACTCAGGTCTGCAAGATTTGCCCTTAGCATTTCCTAAACGTTTTGCTTGTTCCAGAGTTCTGTTGAGTCATGCAGGCTATACAGTCCAGGGAGCTAAAGCTGCTGACATGCCACAGGTTAGCACTGTGCTCTGAAAGCTGACCCTCATCCACAGCTCCGAATATCTGATGAACAAGTCAGATGTTTCATGGGAGGTAGGCTCAATGGACAGCTTATCAATAAAGTTAGTGGAGACCAGAGAACTGCTCATCAGTTATTAATTTGGTCAAATACTGATATGGATTAAAGTGTGAGCTTTTTTTCCTCAGATCTGTGGAGCTTTTGTGGACAAAAAGGTAGCATGAATTCCTTCTCCCATATCCTGCTGCAAAGGCCTCTGGAAACACAAAGAGGCAGTGGCACTACCAGCTGGCAGGTGTGCAGTGGGCTGAATGATGATGAAGTCCGGGATAAAGGAGCTCCTGGGTGTGTAATCCCTGTGAGTCTGCTTCATTCCTATCATCAGCATTAGCCATAGCATAAGAAAGAGGCTCCCAATTTGTGATTTAGCTGCTGAGATGGCAGAGAGAATTTAAATTATTTGTTTCCAGCTGAGTTCGTTGCTGCCAATATAACTCCTCTTCACCCATAAAGGAGTTTACAAGATTTCATGGTTTGTGCTACAGATGAACTGGATAGATAACCTTGGTGGTTAGGGCATCAGGAAACATTTGTGAGAGCCAAGAATGACCAACTTTGCATATTATGCTGAAGGACTGTTGTGAAACAGGAGAATATGGCTCTGACCTTACAGTGGAAGAGAATTTCTGAGTTCATATGATAAATGATAGATTAGGAAATCAAAACTGCTGGTGAAGGTGGCTATTGAGAAAAGTCATACACATTGAGTAATAGAGAGTACAAAAGAGAAACACAACCTCTGATCATTGTCATGGGGGACCTCAATTTGGTTAGCTAGGGCTGGGCCACATATTCGGTGTTTCAGTATTAAGGAAGTATTTTAATACAAATTACAGAAGAATGCAGAAGATGACAGAAAAGGTTTTTGATGCTGATGAGTTTTGTCAAGAAGACTGGTATTTTTCCTTATCCTTTTCCTGATTTTGGCTTGAATTCTCAGTGAGCCTTGAATAAAGACAGAGATGCCTGGATCTGTTACTTAAATGGTTTCATGAGAGGTAGGCTCAATGGACAGCTTATCAATAAAGTTAGTGGAGACTGCTCATCAGTTATTAATTTGGTCAAATATTGATATGGATTAAAGGGTGAGCTGAACAATTCTATAGATTCTATCAGCTAAAATAACTAGACCTCCATTATATATAGTGGCAGTATACATATTTAGTTTGTATGTTTGTACTTTAGGTACTTTGATCTGCAAAGTAATTTTGTCTCCCAAAAGATAAATAAAGATTAAAACTGCCTTCACTACAGTTGTACCATCCAATATCAAGACTACTTTACTCTCCTATGTAAACGTGTTCTTTTGTAAAAGCTCCCAAACTAACACCACGATTTCTCCATCATAAATCATTCTGCTGCTTGCCACTCTGGTCCTGAGATTTTTCAACTTAGAGCTCAGAGGGTTTTGACTGAATGCAAACCTTTGGCATTGCTGGATGTCCATAATTATATGTGTCTCCATGGTAACCACAGGAGAGAAAGTATAGGTGTATAATCTTTCTTAAGTAATACAATGTTATGTTTTTCTTGGTAGACAAAGAGATTCTAGCTAGTCATAAGCATGTTAAGCAGCCTGTGAATATCAAAGTTGCACATATACTCCTTATCAGCTGAACGAAAATTATTTTAGCAAAATTGAAACGTGGGTTGATACCTCAGGAATATAAATACAAAATTTTTGGAGCTTCTGTTTTGAGTAAATCTGGGCAAGCTAACTTCAGATTAATCATTTTGGTAAATTTTCCTTTCCCTTAATCTTACGGTTTAATAGAAAAGTCGTAAGTAATCATGGCAATCTGGTTGCTTGCCAGAAGAAGGGCTAAATTATTCCCTGACTAATCAAAATGGAATTTACATGGCTTTAATGTGCTATATTCCTGTGTGATATCCTGAACTTGCTCATTTAAATGTTTTAGTACAGTGTAAATTATTCCAGAGCCAACATGAAATTGATGATACTGCTGTATTTTAAGTAGTTTTTTCTTGTTTTCTCATTTCTTTATTTATTTTTGGTTAGAAACAATACAGGCTATTTTAGACAATGTTATGACTGACATTTAAAAACCAAAAGTATCTGGACACCATTTTTCTTTTATACTTTCCAGCTTTCGTCCTCTGAATCTTGGTAAAGACTGCAGGAACTGTAAAACTGTTGTCATATTGACAAGAAACAGCAGAAGTTGCATACTTCTGCAAGCAAAATTTAACCCAAGGCACACTTTGGCACTGATGCTTAAATAAAACAAGCTTTGTATGACTAATCCCTCCAGCTTTCAGGGTCTCTAGAGGTACATATATGGATAGAAAATAGGTGTACCAGAAGAGGCACAAACTTGAAGAACAAAAGCTATTTTGTCGAAGAAGAAAAAATACATTTATAATACAGGCAAATTTGTTGCTAAAGGGAAACTCTTTTTTCCAGTTTTCCATGAGTTCTCAGCAGATTCCTAATGGGACATAAAAGAAGGAATGCAAGCATAGGTTTTGATCCCACAGCATTTTTTTTTTTTCTCCTACTGCTGGCCCACAGAATTTTGGCATCTGTGGTTCCCAGCCATGAAAGTAATCCATTGAGTGGAAATTTGCTTTTTCTGTTCTTTCTTTACCCTCCCATCTATGAGACACGTTTGGTGTTTTGATGTCCTTCACAATGTCAGAGACTGATTATGCTTAGCACAGTTTCTATTTAAAGAAATAAGACAGTGAATCTTCAAGTTAGGATTTTCTGACAACTGTACTTTGAGTGTTTTTTTCTTTTTTTTTTCTCTCTTCACTCAGAATTAGGGGGTGGGGGGTAGGGAGACAAGATAAATAAATTTACAGTAATTTGACCAATGATTTCATCATGAATTCAACAAAGATAAGAATGAGGCTCTAGGTCCTGAAGAACTTAATAATGAGAAATCTGTCATAGTAAAACCCTCATTGTAAACAGGGAAAGGTCCAGTGCCAAGTTATGCAGCCTGCATGTATTGTCCCATTCCTGGGTACATTCATAACACGTAGTCATGGAACCAGAATAATCTAGTCTGGTGATGTGCCTTTTGCCAGCAATTCATCTTTGGAAGGAAGAGGCTATTCTGATAAATTAAATATTTCTGTGCCAGAGCTAGTTGCTTTGTTCTCATTTTATGTCCTGGCAGTGCCACAGTAGGTTTCAGTATGTGAAGTTCACTGGCTCAGTAACTGTGATGACAGACAACAAAACCTACTGAAGCTTAAGCCTATTTAATAAGATATATGCAAGCCTTAAGTAATTTTAACAACACACTTAGCAATATACTTTTAAATTTGTGGGACGTTTGTGTAGTTCTAGCAGGCTGCATGGGCTGGATGTCATTAAATTAAAATCTCTAAGAAACCTGTGGATCTGGAATTCTGTGTGTAGGAGGGAGTGAGCTGGATGTAATTCAAATATTATTCTTCAACAAACATTCAAAGAACTTGTATAAAAGTATCCATGAAGGCTCTTTGCTCTTTTTCTTAGTGGAGTCTGGCTCATGGAAGAGAAATCAGTTATGGAAAATATACCATCAGCATAGAATGGAGGAAGAGACCTTGGAAATAAAGGGCACGTCCTTGCCTAGCTGCCTTAACCTGCTACAGGATTCCCACATCTACCCAGACATAGAACAATTGTGGCTATAGGTGCTGTAGCCATCTATGTTGAAACTTGCAATAGATTCCATTTTGTCAGCAGAATAATTGATAGAAATTCCATCCAGACATCCCAGTTTATTCACCTCCTGGCTTGGATTTACCACGGAGTGTGAGGGAGGTTTCCAGTTAAAGTGCCACAAAGCTCAGACATGTTGTTTGGTGCACAACAGTGTGTCACTAAAGCTGTGTGGTGTGTGCTTAACCTGTGATGCCCTGGGAGTTGCATCTGGAAAATAACTGGGTTTGTTTGGGTCTTTTCCCATATGCTGCACCATCATGTTAGAGATCTGGGGAAGTACTTAAGTGACATTCCTCTCAATTTCTAAAGAAAACTCTATGAAATATTATTTTCATGGTTCACTGTAGAATTTTCAATTGCTGATTAGCCACAATAGCATTTGTTAACCTTACAGGTTTGGCACAAAGCCCTTTGTTTTCCCTTATTTGAAAGGTGGTTGGGAAAATAACTTGGGAAAATAACTTTAATTGGGTCACTTTATAATGCTTATTCTTTCATAAACAATTTAAAAGTTTTTAGGTGATGTAGCTATACGTACTACTATGTGCTATAGAGGATGTATGATTTAACTGTAATAATGAGATTTTTACTTGGGATTTTTTACTCTGAAGACAGCTAAGAAAAATCTCCGAACTTCCCAAAACCACTCTTTCCAAAGAAACCACAGTGTTACAGAGCCCTTTCATCATCCAGCATACAGTACTGTACACACAAAAATATACACTGTACTACTTTAAATTAATTCATATTTGCAGGAGACACAGTCTGTGTGAGTATGTGCAATTATGAAATGTAACTTTTTTTCCCTCTTGACATTTTTAGCTGCCTCACCCCTTTTATTTGAACACATACATATGGTGTGTGAGAGTGAGCAAGCTCTCTGTAAATGTTTGGAAGGAGCATCTGTCAGACAATAAAACTTACAAGAAAACATGTTTCTCATTTAAAGGGTATTCACTAGAACTATTTCAGTGTTGGAATCAGCTCATTTGTATAGCTTGGAGGCATTAATAAGAGCAAAGAACTGTAAAGGCACCAGAAAACTCCAACTGTTACTAAGAATCCAAGGTATTTTTTGAAAGCATTTTGTCTTTTCGGCATCTCAGTCTTCTGATAAGGAATCTGAACCAGCTGACAGACAGGAAACCTCTGTTAGTCCATCCAGAGGGATTGCAAACAAGAAGATGGCACAATTTTTGCAAACCTGGAAAGTCTAAGGATTGCAATAATTGTTGGACCAAAGGGACCCTCTTCAGGCATAAATAGCAAGACTCCTACTGTCTTCTCTTGCAGACCAACTCAGCTGCCAGCAAAAGCAGGTGCTCTCCCCCTACCAGTGCTCCAGAGGAATATTTAGTGAGTATTCATAGCTATTTTTTTACAAACTAATATATTATTAGTGATTTACTTAAGATTGTATAGTTTTCTTAAAGGACAAAGACATTTAAAAATCAGTTTTAAGGCTGTTATTTTAAACAATTGGTGGAGTTCAACAGTCTGATGCAATTACCATGTTAATTTAAAAACAAAATTTGCACAACCTATGACAGTAACTGTACAAAAACCACTGATTTTTAAAACTGTGTGGTTTAAACAATCTAAAGGAATTACAATGTTTTTAATTCACATTATGACAGCAAAGTAATTTATGTAAATATGAAATGTATTGGACTTTAAATGTTATGCTATAAAACAGCCTTTGTAGAACACAAATTTAAAATAAATCATTTCTTTTGGCAAAGTAATCTCCAATTTAATCTTTAGAAGAATAAATATACCACTAATGTTTTCCACAGAAACAGTTGCTACTCTAATTAAATCAAGATGTGACTCTAATCAGATTTAAAATGAAAATCAGAAACAGATTTTTCTCTGAGGTAGTACTACGGACAAGGATAAGATATTTTTATTTTAATTTTTATTAGAAACCCTTGTCCCAGGTAAAGTTACAGGTTTGCAGTATATACCATGGAAATAACAAATCTGAAAGCATTATAGTAATGTTTTCAGAAGCATAGCAATTTTTAGTGTTTCAGATATCTGCTTTCTCTTTGGTTATAACTTATGCCACACTACATTTTATTAGATAACTGTTATTAATTTTTGAGTTTAGAGTGACTAATATGGCTAACAGTTTTTTTCTTTCTTTTTGTGTGGAAGGGAATGGAAAACCTGATGTTTGTCTACTGGTCCTGTAAAGTTATCTGGACAGTTCTTGCAGCAATACTGGGTTATGCCAGCAGCCTGCCTGTGGGGGAGGATGCTCTTTGCACCGCAGAGGAACTTGCTAAGTACAGGATAATCTTCACAGGGAAATGGAGTCAAACTGCTTTCCCTAAGCAGTATCCACTCTACAGGCCCCCAGCACAGTGGTCATCCTTGCTAGGTAAGTGAAGTATGCACAGTTTTAAGAGCAGATAAGCCTCTTGACCTCTGTGGTCTTTTTCTCCTTAATAGTTATGTAAGATAAGTAATGAAAAAGAAAAAAAAAAAAAGCACCAAAGTTATTAAGAATGAAATGCAGATATTGAAGTATCCACAATGTTTTCAAAAATCTGCAACTGTTTTCAATTGACTTCTGTTTTCAATTGGCTGCAGCTGAAAGAAGCAGCAATCAGCCAAATGTTTTAGTGTTCACTCAATTTTATACACATTTTTTTTAACCTCAGAAATAAAACAGAGAAAAATGAAGAAATAGGGACATTCTAAATCAGACTTTTATGTCATGCCATGTATTCACTCAAATAGGTGTTACTCATAGTTCTGACTACAGCATGTGGAAAAAAAATGAATATGCCAGCAATGGTGTACGTGATTTTGCTGAAAAGGGTGAAGCATGGGCATTAATGAAAGAAATAGAAGAAGCTGGAGAAAAAATTCAGAGTGTACATGGAATCTTCTCTGCTCCTGCAATTTCCAGTGGTACAGGACAAACCTCTACTGAATTAGAAGTGCATCCAAGACATCCCTTAGTAAGTAAATGTACATATTCATTTCCAAAGTTTATTTTATGTTACCAGCAACCAAAATTAAATATTTGAGTTCCCTCTAGTAGAAACAATAGAATGAAAAAGAGTTACTAAAAAGCATGTCACATTGCAGGGAGCACTGCACAGCTTTTATAAAGTAGAAGAGCAAAATGACTTTATTTCAAGAACTTTGAGTGAAAATTACTATAAACAGGACTGAAGCATTCCAAAGCAAGCAATGCAATCCTGATGGATCATTTTGTTTCATTAGGTTTCGTTTGTTGTACGAATTGTTCCAAGCCCTGACTGGTTTGTGGGTATTGACAGCCTCACTCTCTGTGAACGAGACCACTGGATGGACGAAGTATCAGTAGATCTATCTCCATATGATGCTGGAACTGATAGTGGATTCACATTTTCCTCCCCAAACTTTGCCACTATTCCACAGGACACAGTTAAAGAGGTAGGTGCATGGACATAGCTTAGCACTTCCTACTGATATGTTTTGAGTCTTTCCTTTAAAAGATAACTATTCTAAAATTGTGAAACTGATTTCTGTATTTGAGAGTGCTGATGCTCTCTCTCTATGGATTTCTTATACAGCTGAAAAATCTACTGCTTTTCTTTATCTTCAGTATCTTTGAAATTTATTAGGTAAATGTTAATGGTTCATGTGAATTTGTGTCTACCTTTTCTGGAAAAGCTGACAATTTTTTTAGATGATATTTAACAATCCTTAAAGTGCCAGGAAAACAAAAATACTCCCAAAGTCCTGACATTACCAAATGTGCATCTAACCAGGAAAATTCTCAGTAGCGAATATTGCTGTGAGGAGGAGTTTTCAGTTGAAAGCACTGCTGAAACCTGAAACTTTTACATTTGAGGGAAAAGACCTAAAGGAAATCAGAGAACTTCACTGTGGTGACACTGCTTTCAACCTCTTTTGCTTGTTTCGTCCTCTCTATGCCTCATACTTTGCTTTTGCCATTTAAGAGTGGTGGAAAATGAAGGATTTCAATTCAAATGTTTTGAATACTATACGTATTCACTTAATCCTTTCTTGAAGGTAAGTTTTTCTAGCAACAAATACTGTGCTAATGAGTAATGAGGACAGGAAGAGAGAAGCATTTGGCCTCTCATATCCATATGACAGCTCCTATAGCATACTTAATATTATTGTTTAATACTCATGTATTCTTCTTGTAATAACATCCATTTCTTTCTGTCAAATCTTTTCATACAATTCTGTGTTCGCAGGACCTCCTACTTCAGTCCTGCATCCAGTCAAGTATCCTGCATTAAAAATTCTGGGATGACCAGCATAGTTGTGTGAACTGAGGTTCATAGAAACTGGTTGTATGCAAATTATTTGCCAAATGTATTAGCATGATTTACAAACATGATTTTATAGTTACCTTCTTAGTTTTTCTAATATACACCTTTTTATTTCACAGATCACTTGTTCCTCTCCAAGTCACCCAGCAAACTCTTTTTATTATCCCAAACTCAAAATTTTGCCACCAATTGCTCAAGTAACAATGGTGAAATTAAAGAAAAGCCAGCTAGGTCTTTCTGCACCTTTTATTAATCTTCCAGCTAAAAGCAATGAAATAATAGACACTGTCTCAGGTAAGTGACCAGTAGATGTTTTCAAATCTGTTATTTCCATTTCCATTCACTCAGAAGTATGTGGAAATCTGCCAGGTGATGTGGATGAAACAGGTGATCAGGCAGAATATTCTCCTATCTGCATAGGAATAGTTCCAGACTCACAAATGGGAAATAAAACAAGCCAGTTGACATAAAAGAGAATTCCTGAAAGAATAAGTAAGGGATTGCATATTTCAGCTTGGTTCAAAGGACTGGGCTGTATCCAGAGTAAGAGCTACCCAAGCCTTTGTATCAGTGTAGCTCAGTGGATTTTATAAGAAACAAATGACACTCGATCAGAATCAGCATTCCCAAACTCTTTGCAACTTTGAAGTAAATATTCATCCTTAAAGTTTTCCATGACAATGAAGCCCAGAACCATTGTTGTTGTCTCTTTCTGGGTCAGAGCTTGGCAGTTATGTGCAATAAAAATTTATATAATTTGATTGATTTGGACATATTTTCAACAGAAACATAAATCCCGATATCAAAAATAAAGTCCTCTCTCATTTTCATTTTCTCAAAAATATTAGCTAATAATCTTGAATAGGTAGGAAGACATGCAAACTACTGACTCAAGTCCATCATAAGGGTGATTTTCAAGTCTCTGAATTAAAAAATATATATTATTAACACCATACTTGCTTCAAGGGAGCAATGTATCTCTTCCCAAAAGAGTTGCCATGTTCCAGGAGCTTCTCCAGAATGTCTGGAGATGTCATGTCTCTAGCACTGTGCTGGTCACCTTACAACCACTAAAATACAGCTCATTCTCTACACAGTTAATGTGTTATTTATAATTTAATAAATACATTTATCAATTTATAGTGGTTTAATGTATTTCTATTAGTAAACAAGACATATCCAAAGGGAGTGTTACACATTTTATTTACAGTTATATGTCCTTCCCATAAGATCTGAAAGGAACATTTGGCACTGTTCATGATATAAATTTAAAACTGCATTTAAAGCATGGTATTTCAAAAATAATTTTTAATCACAAATTCCCACTTTCTTGTACATGAACCAGTAAATCAGTCTGTTTAAAAACTTATTCCAGAATTAAAAGGGTAGATTAGATTACCAGAGATCAAGCAGTGTCCCTCATTCCCTCTAGAAACATAGCAATGAGTGATGACAACAGAAGTGGTGAGTTCACTGTAATACCAGAAATTTATACCAAGGGTAACATGTTTAATGTGGCATTTAAAGATGGGCTTGTGCACGCCTGTTTAACCCACAAATGCTGCAACAGGCAGTTTTGATGCCACTTCCTGTGACAAGCAGTACTTTAATTTAACCTGCTAAGGAATAGTCACCTACTTTTTATGATTTGTAATTTAGATAGAAGCATACATTATGGATAGTACTTCAGAGTTTCTAACTTCTTTTCTTGCACTGAATGAAAACTATATTGAAAAATCCTTTCAGCATTAGAAAACTTCTAGTGACAGAATATCCTTATTTGCAAAGGGAAGAGTAGTGTACACAGCAAAAAATAGCAAGATGATTTAATGATAAAAAAATGGGACTTTATTTCTGAAGCAAATTGGAACAAAAGTAAAATGGATTTCGATATGAACAACTCTAGGAACAATAGCTGCCTGCAAAGAAATATAAATATACCTAAATAAACCAGAGAAAAGCTTCAATCCCAGTGTTTTAGTTAGCCAGGACACCATGCAAAGGAAAATGAGTTATAAAAATTGACAGTAAACGTTTTTTAATTCAATCTTTTGAGTACAATCATTTTAAGCATAGTTTTCTTTTAACGAATTCTGTATTTTCATTCAAGACATAATATGCTTCAGTACTGATATAATACCTCAGACAGGCTCTAGACTGCAATAACAATAATACCAATGAGTTTAGGAGCTGAAACCAGACTTTTTTTTAAAAATGTATGAGACAACATACCGATTTGATTAATATCACATGTATTTTGTATAAGAAAGGATGCTGTTTGATGATCATTCCTTAATGCTTTTGCAACTGCGCATTTGACTTCAGCACAATTTGATGTAAAGTTACCTCTTTGCTGTGTGTATTGCAGAAACACCCCTGGACTGCGAGGTTTCCCAATGGTCTTCCTGGGGGCTCTGCAGAGGGGTTTGCAGAGAAACAGGGACCAAGATCAGAACTCGTTTTGTACTTCTTCAGCCTGCCAATAATGGAATGCCTTGTCCAAACCTGGATGAAGAAACAGGATGTGAACCAGAGAATTGTGTCTGAAATAAAGGATAATAACTAAGATAATTTAAAAATAGGATAAGTTTAAATCTAAACTACATGTCAACCAATGTTCTTTATAATTTGGATACGCTGCACTATTTTGCTGGAAAGCTGCATTAGAGTGGTTTTGAAAGTTTTAATGTAATATCAAGATTTTGGGGGGTTAAATTCCTAAGTATTGAATAATTTACAGACCAAAAACCCCCAAATAAATCCTTCCTCCAAATATACTGTAAGTTCTTGGAGTACCCTCTAGTGGCAGAAAAGAAGACATTTGGAAAGATTGTACTTCGCATTTTTACTTCATGGTAAAAATCTTTCAATCACAAAATCTAAGCTAATAACCTCCTTAAATATTGTAATTTGTTTATCTACAGCTATTTATACCTAGAAAATAGTTTTTTTCCTCTAAATTATGTTTTTATAATTTATTGGCATTTTTGTCATCTTTCTAACCTTGCTTAATGTGCATTTCTTCAGAAACTACTTACAAAAGTCAGAGGTACCAGATGTTTGCAGTGTGGTTAAGACAATAATGGAACTGAGTAAATTTGTCTTGAGACTTTTGAATATATGAAAATGTCTTTTTCTTTTTGTTTCAGTCAACAAAATTACTAGAAAAAAATCTGAAGTGTGGATAGCAGTAGAAAACATCTGAGCTGAATTAGAAGTGTTAGTTGAGATTCAAAAACTGATTGTTGGTGTGTGCCCCTCATGAGAAAAATTTAATCTCAAAGTTAACACTGTTGACTATAAAATAAATTATATAATTAACCTTATATATGCAGTAATTATGTCCATGTTTCTTTATATGTGTTTGCTGCTATTTGTGTATATATTACCTAAAATTAAGGTATGCACAACTGTAACAAAACACATGTCAGAAACTGTTCCTGACTGCAAGTTTTAATGCTCAAATAACTGTTATAAAATTAATGTAATATATGGCTTATGAGCTGTGGCTACCAACTAGGAAAAGAATTTTAGAATAATATTTATTCAATACAATAAGTTTAAAGTCAGCTCACAAAACTTTTACAACTCACTGGAATTTTACAAATATACAGCATAGGTATTGAGCAGCATAGGAGAGTTGACTGGAGTAGGTTCTTTCCAGAATATGCCAAATACAAGATAATTTCTCTTGTCCTTAAAGGAGCACACTGTACTCTCCATAGAGCTGAAACATTTCAATATTTCTCTGTATTTTTTTTCCAGGAGAGATATCTTGCAAAGACACAAATAAATTTGAAACTTTATCAGACTAGACTTCACTGGTCCTGCAAATGCTGATAAACAGAGTTTTTAGAACTAAGCATAGGAATTTCTGCTCTTCTCTCATTCTTCAGATTCCCACTGTTGTCTGTTGTCTGTTCAAAATTGTTCCACTTACTCCTGTGATCATACCTCTTTTTTAAGTTTCCCCAATTTCCACTCTATAATGGGAGTAGTGTCACTACACTATTCTGTGTTTAGTTAATCGTTAGTATTTTTATTTCTTCTTTTTATATTACTTTTAACCATTCTGTGTTTTCTCTTACACTTATTTACTACCTGTTTACACATTTATCATCATTTCAGAAAACATAAGCATATATTGTAGTATATACTTAAATATTCTCAGAGGGTAGGAGCTTATTTCAAATTGATTGTCAAGAGACAAATTAAGCCTAATAAAGTTTTTGGGCAGATATCAGATGCAATTCTAAATTAAGCCTTAGGAAAAACAAACTCAAAACCCACAACATATCCTTTCAGGTACTTTCCTGGAAGTTCTCTAAACACTACAGTTTTTCTTCTTCACATGCCCAGAATAAAGGCCCAGGCCCAGTAAAAGAATACCTGAATTTGCCATAGCATACATGACCTGAAACTGGGATTTCAGTCCCACAAGATAAAATTTGAGTGGAGGAGTCCCAGTGTTTCCTCAAACTCCTGGAGACAGAAGTTTTTCAAAGGACACTAAAGGAGAAAGGATGAGATAAGGATGTGGAGTAGAAAGAGAATATGTAACAGACCAACACACCTCAGAAAAGTCCAGTCACTGACATGTAACTTTACTATTTTAGGGTGTTTACATACATGAATATTCACTGCATCTTCCCTCAAAAACAGAAGTTTCCTAACCAGACAGTTACCTGGATATGGGGTTTTTGTGTAAGCTGCAAATCCAGGAGACCTTGGTAAATATATTCTTTAAGGATGTCCCTGTGGCTGTGTATTGCTTGGACATAAATATAATTCCACGTATTCCCTTTGCAAACCACAGGGGTGGAGCCATTACTTGGCAAGACTGCAGATACAGTGAATGAAATGCATTCTAGTGATGGAGCACATTTCTCACAGTATTTATCTATTAAATGGATTAGTGAGGTACATTATCCCTGCACAGATATTGCTAGGGTTTTGTAGCATCAGCAGACTTGGAATTCCCTTAAAAATTTTGGGACCATGAAGAAACACAGACAAGCTCTTCCTTCCTTTTCCCTTGTATCTCATGTTACAGATGGTTGGCAGCCAAGATGCTGAGGTCCTAAATACACGAGATTTAGCGAAGGAAATAGGCAAATAAATTCCTGGGTTAAGCTAATCTCAGAAAGCACTTTGGAAAGAAGCTTGAAATGGATTTGTAAAGACAATTCTTTTCAAGAATATTTTATCGAAAGAATCAGCTTTGATGCCTTGGCAGATATCCTTGCAGAATGAAAGATGAGGTTAATGGTAAAGAGTAGCAACAAAAAAGTCGCCACAGAATTAAACTGTGGTCCTACAAAAATAATCAACACAAAATTAAATTCCTATAATGGAATAAGTGTGAAAATAAAAGATCCGAGAGTATCTGATGCTATTCAAAGCAAAAAGTTTCATTTCATTATATTCCCAGTCCCAGGTAATTGAAGTACATGGAGAATATCTGATCTGTCATGAATGATCCAACATAATAAAGTAACTCAGACTATTCCATGACAATATTTAGCACTCTCAAGAAATAAATCTAACACTCAATACAGCAATTCTGATATCAGCCAGATGTTATTCAATGGGATTTTTGCAGTATGCAGAAATTGTGTTCCATTTACAGGAACTCTGAATGCCTGAGACAAAAGAAACCTCTCAGTATGCTGCACAACAACCTGATTACCTGGCAACTGAATTATTTTTGTTTCCTTGGAGTCCAGCAGCCCTACTGTGCCAGCATTTGCTAGCCAAAAGTACAGAAGGAATGTGTCTGTTCCAGTGGGTCTGGGCAGTGAAGGATAAAGTGATGTCACCTTGTATATCTTGTATTCTACCACTGGAACTCAGAAGTTTTGAAGCCACAAGTACTCAACAAAAAGCTAAAATGATGATAGGTCAAGCAGCTCACAACCTGCAAAAAAACCTGTATTTCCTGCATGTTCAAGTATGGCATGGGAATTTGTGCAGGTGCATGACAGTCAACATCTCCTCTGGTAGAGGGGCAAAAGTCCAAGGATATGATGAAATCCTGTATAATCTAAAATTATTTCTGATGGATAAGTGCTGAAGTAGTAAAGGAGTCTTGACATCCCCCTTGACATTCCTAAAGATTCAACAGCCACGAGATGCAATTTTTATCCCTCTATCCTTAATCATATGGAGTCTAAGAAGTAACGTGTAAGGAGTCAGTTCTCTTTGTCTGACAGCCTTTCAATATGAGGATGCTGATGGGTGATTTTTGGAGGTGAACTAATACTTGTGCTACAACTGAAGATACTTCTTTCTGTGAAAGGGAGTGCACCCAGGATGGTCCTAAGCCTGTGCCACTGTTACACAGACATTCCTTTATTGAGACAATTTCATAGATGGCAGGTGCAGTGAAGGGCAATAAACACAAATCAGTCCTCCTTTTTCAGACGTGAAATAATCCAGTAGGAGTTATGATCCCAAAATTTTTATTTAGGTTACAGATATTGAAGATTTAGGGCTGTCCACCCTTCTTCCTTGATTCAAGAAAAATATGTGCTCTTGTGCAATTGGGATAACATAAGTTTCATGAGGAAAGATGGGTCCTCCCCACTGGAAATGATCCCACAGGTGAGTCCTCCCTGCTGGAAAATGACCATTCAGGCCAACCTTTCAGACAGAATGATCTCCATTTATAGGCCAGGGAACGTTTGAGTGATAAATGAGTTTGTCATCAGAGATACACATTGGTCTATATTAGTACAAAGAATAAAAATAAGAACTTCAATCACTGTTTGATTTACACTACAATGTTCTTCAGAGAATGTATGAGGAAGTATCTAAGAAACAATCATTCCTATATTCAAAAATCTTATTCTGAAAGTGTTCATGTTGTTATTTTTACCTGCAATATCATATTCACTAATTTTATTTGATTGTTTAATGGATTATTGGATTATTCAAGTTCTTTTGACTTTATAGTTCTTTTATGTAGTGCCTGTGGGTTTTATACCAGTGCTTACATTTGTACGATGATTTAGGATGGAAATTAAAGGTTTGCTTAATAAAAGAAGAGTGAAGCTCTGGAATAATCACCCAGAATTAATGGGAAATAATAACTTCATTTAAGTTGAAAATGGAGCAGTTTATGGAAAGAGGTAGCCAATGTAGTTGCCTAAAGTAATCTAGGGAACTGATCTCAAGCACCAGAGAGGCCCTTTCAGTTTTATGCTCTTTTAAATGTATAAAATAAATTTTAATCTAGATGCTGGGAAAGAAGAAAGAAACTAAAAGGTGTCTTTCCATGTTATCTTACTCTCCAGAACATGCTGTAGTTATTTATAAATGTGTAAGCACCAGCTGCCTTTTCTCACAGTTTTTTTTCAATCTCAAAAATACTCTGATAAGCAGCAAACAAGGAACAACCACAGGACTACAGGCATTTGTATGTAACTATTTATCTTCAAAAGCAGTACAGCAGGGATATATAAAAAACATGAAAGGCAAATTAATAGGATTTCTTATGAACTTTTGGATTTCTTTTTCACTCGCTTTGTATTTTCACATTGGAGAAAGAGAAGAGAAATGCATAATTGAAGATATTCCCAGCGACACCTTGGTAGTTGGTAGGTAGCTGTCAATGCTTTATGATGATCTAACCCATGCAATAACAAAGATAACTGGAAATGTAACAGCAATTTCTGTGATTGATGAATATGGTAAAAAAACAGAAAAGAGCACTCTGAAAATAATTCCCTGCAGCAGGGATTAGGTTTAAAGTCCTCAAACATTGTGTGTATCTATCATACAAAGAAATGCAGGTTTTCAGAGTGCTTTACTGACTAAGCAGAGAAAAAGGATGTTTTTTAGTTCTACAGCTGTGGAACTGCTGCTTCCATGTGTGCTACTGCATGTTCTGACTGATGTTCTCATTCATATCAGAATTTCTGTAACATGGTTTTCCCCATATGAATGGGAGAGTTACTTTTTTGCTAAACACTGATCTGAAAAGAGACAATTCAAGATGTACTAAAGTTTAATTTCACCTCTGATATGAGAAGCACATTAAATTAATCTACAAGACTGTAAATGTAAGATTTCAAGGGGATAGTAAAAAATAATACAAATTAATCTTTTTTTTTTTTTTTAATAATATGATAAGTGTGAAAGACAATCCATAAAATGTAATTTGAGTACAGCACATTATGCTTTTGGAGGTCTCAGTGTGCCTTCTAGAGGCTAATCTTCCCAGAGCATTAGGAGTAATTAGAAAGCTTTTCTCGTTAATTAACCCTTTTTTGTACTACTTTAGAACATTTCCTAGTGTAATAAAAATTTATTGCATTTCACTCTGTTATGAAGTGCAATATTAATCATAAACACATGAAATACATATATATTTGTATTATTCCTGAAAAAGTGATGAAGATGTTTAACATTAAGCTGTGTTTTATTTAACAGATTTATCTATGTTTTTATTCAGGGAATTACAAAGTACAACGCTGGGATATACATAAACATGACTTCCTTGAATCTGCTCCTGGTTTGGGAATATTTGTGACTGTCACAAGTCCTACTGGTGAGGTAAAAATTCTTTATTAATGTTTCTCTAGGATTTATGGATTGACTTCTGGCACTGGCAGGCAGCAATATCTAAAAATAAAAGACACTTCTGGGGAAGAAGTAAACCTACAGTCTACCAGCTAGTTCAGCGTTCTGATGCTGAAAGATAAAAATAAAAAGAAACTATTATATTTGATAATTATGTGTATGGACAATTTTTGCATTACTACCAGATTTGGGAAACAGTGTCAATAAGAAGAATTAGTGACAACTGAGAAAACAAGTTAAATGAAAAAGAAAACCAACAAAATTCACTAATGAGGTAAAATGGTACAGAATGTACTTGAGCAGCAGAAAGGAGTGATGCTGATAAACAAAACCCAAAGTCAAGGTCACCATGAGGCTGCTCGTAGCCCTCGTGCAGAGCAGCTGCCTGAGCTGCTAAACTTTTCCAGCAATGGACAATTTCTTTCCCTGCCTAGGCAAGGTCTCAGTTTTCAGACTTTGAATGCTTTAGATAGCATTGGCTTTTGTACATTGCAAAATTCTGTAATGTTTTCGTGTTCACTGTGAGCTAAAATTGTTTATTTTTCTCTAAATGTGTTCTGAAATTTGGATAAATTTAATGATCTCAGCAGCTTAACCGATTCATTTTTGCATCCAATTCACAGGACTGTTTTTTGATTTTTTTTACTGGTAGTTATAAATTACAAACCAAATGCATATATCTAAATTGCAGGTACTGTTGTCAAAACTGTATGGGCCACAAGGGACCTTTTCTTTTACATCCTACCTCTCTGGGGAGCATATCATCTGTTTCCAGTCTAACTCCACAAGATTTGCAGTGATTGCAGGAAGTAAACTGGTAGGTGTATTTCCTAAGTATTTTTTGTTGTAACAATATAAATCATTTACCAACAGCAGAGATTTCAAATTAGATTAGATTTTGGTCTAACTTCTAGCAGATAATTCAATGTTTTTCAGCAATTAAAGAAAGCAAACATTGAATTATGCAGATGAAAAGATAAAAAGACTATTCTCATATTTAAAAAGTTAGCATCCAAGAGGCCAGACTTAGGATAGAGAGATTTAATGTTTGTATTGTACTTTGAATGTGAAAGATTCTGATCAATAAGAACAACTAATTTGGATCAGAAAGACAAATATGTAAGACTGACTAACACAAGCACTTGTCATAAAGATATTCCATGTATCCACTAACTTAGATTGGATTGACAAAAAAAAGGTAACATTTTAGTTTTTGAAAGATATTCAAATGAAGAATATGTCAGCATACTTGTTATTGTCTACTACCAGCAAAGTTGGTTTTAATGCATATTTGGGGTGGGAAAAAAGCTATCAGAGGTGATACCATGGCTCTTCTGATTGAAGCAAAAAATTTTATAAATATTGTTTTGAAATTTTATCTATTTGCTGCTTCCCAGAAACAGGAGAGAATTACTCTCTAGAGTGGTTTGGGGTTTTTTTTTTCTCCGCACTGACAGCAAAAGGGTTAAATAACCAGCTAAATATAAATATCTTCTAAATGAGTTAAGGTAAGCTAAATCTCATCCCAGCAGTGCGCTTTGGAAACATGTAGATAACACAGAAATAACAATACTGGAGTAGGATTATTATACTGGAATAACAAGTTGTTCTTAAAGGGTGATTGATAGAAATTAATGGAAATTTAATCATATACATTGCAAAAGCAATTAGGTCTAATCATAAAAAAAATTGTGGAGCTTATCAACTAGAGAGAGTAAGAGTGATAAAGCTTTGGCTGGTCACAGTTAACTATGCACCACGAATGTGACTCTGAGGATGTGCAGGTGATTTTTACCTGGTATAGATGGGGGTGTATTAACATTATTTTACATGATACATGCACAGTGTAGAGTTCTGACCATCCTATACAAAAGAAGCCAAGAGATGCAGGAAAGGATAACATTAATATCACAAATATTAAATAATGTTGTTTGTTTGAGAACACAAATAAAAAAGGGAAAATATTGTCCTTTTTAATTATACCTGGAGGAATAAAGATCACAAAAGGAAAAACATTCTTTAGTGAAGGTAAGTATTTAACTGTTCTTTGTAAGAACCAAATGGTTATCTGAACTCTTTCAAACAAAAATAAAGAAATTAATGGACCACAAGGTTGTGAGATGGATTTCTACCTATACAGTTATGTAGTTTCAAGACAGCTGAAAGAAGATACACTCTTCATTTGAGGCTGATCTCTGAGAAGACCTAACTTCTATTATGGTAATACCAATTTCTAGGGTTTTGAAGATTATTTGTTTGGCTAAAACCCTTTTATTTTCCCTTAGGTACTAACTGGCTTCTGGGAGAAGTTTCTCCTACTAGTTTTAGTAGAATTTTTCATTCATGCCAAAATAAGTTGCATAACATTGCAAGTTCCAGTCTTCTCTCTTCTTTCTATGGTTCTATTGCTTGGCTGGCTTGAGGCATTTTTGCTACAGATCATACAACAGCCTGGAGGATTTTGGGAGATATTCCAGCTTGGATAAATAATGTGAAGAAAGCAGTTATGTGAGGGAATCTAGAAGTGTCTTTGTAAAAAGCCTCCAACAGTAAAAAGTAAAAACTAAAGATAGTAATTTCTGCAATATTAACATGAAATGTGAAATATAATGAGCAGTCCTTTTTTTTTTAACTACTTTGGACAAAGGCAACATTTTAATGGTGGTTGAATCAATATTAGCATGAAATAATGCCCTAACATTAGTGAAGATTGTAAATTTGTATAACTAATTTAAAAATAAAATTAAGAAACCATTCAAATTTTCCACCCGATTCTAATTTTAGGAGGGATTTTTATAAGCAATAAAAACTACCTTCCTGCAATGATCTTAAGGGGAAATTATACATTGTTTCATTTTTATTCTAAGGAATTTTGAAAAAGCGAAGATAAATTAATGACAATTACAAAGTAATGTTCAAACAAAACAGTTTTTTTTGTTTGCAGCGTATGCACTTGGACATCAGAGTTGGGGAACATTTTTTGGATGAATCTGCTATTCAAGCCAAAGACAAAGTGGATGAAGTTAATGTCAGACTAGAGCACCTAATTGAGCAAATTCATCACGTAACCAGAGAACAAGACTATGAAAGAGTATGTATGTCCCCTAATGGAAAAGTTAAAAATATTGTACATAGGCTTATCGATTTATGAAGTATTAGGAGGTTTATTATCCAACTGCAGTGGTATTTTTAACTAACTCATAAAAATCTATAGATATTTACCCAAAATAGTCTCCATTACCTTGCAAAATATTTTTAAGCGTTTAATTAATCACTGTGGACTTATGCTTGTAGCAACAGGTGTTATTTTACAGCAGCAGGTGTTATTTTAAAGCAGGATTTTCCAGGTAGAGTTCTCTTGGTCAGACTGGGCCACAGCAGCGAGCAGGTGGCAGGTACCAGTGTGGGTGATGCTGCCAGCTGTTGTTTCCACCCTGCCCTGCGTGCACAAACTCTATTGAGGGGAGAAGAAAATGACTGGGTGTGTATTTATATATCCCCATGAAGACAGACACAAACCCCTTCTCCTAACAAGTGTACACCCAGTCACTTTTCTATATGCATCCAGATAGACTGTGCTTGAAATGTATCAACCAGTTACCCAAAACCAGAAATTTGGCTGCAAAAGGGCTCTTGACAGCAATATGGAAGTGACTGTCACCCTAAACAGGTTAAAATCTGTACTAATGGAACATGTTTAGCACAATACATCTGTGAACAAGGGAAGCTCTGTCTGCCTTCCTGCTTCAGGATGCAGCATGCCTTCTTCTCAGTTTTGATTTGTAAAGATATCCACCATACAGATAAGTACAAACCTTCATTTTTATCCACATGGAAATATGTTTTTGTTCACCACTATGAAGAAGAGGGATGCCTTTCTAGTTACCATGAAACATACAGATGTCAAAAGGTAATAATTATGCTTTTCCTTTATTATCTAGGAGCGTGAAGAAAAATTTCGGAAAACAAGTGAAGAAACCAACAGCAATATTTTGTGGTGGGCTATTGTACAAACACTAATCCTCATCTCCATTGGAATCTGGCAAATCAAATCTCTCAGAGATTTCTTTATATCTAAGAAGCTTGTTTAAGTTCTACAAAGTCAATGCACAGATTCAAAAATTGCACACCATGTAACACTGAACATCCAAAGAAACCCTGCACCTATGAGAAAACTGCTTGTATAGAACTCTCAACCTCCTTTCATCTTCTGCTCTGATTCTAACTCTGGTTTCTCCAGCTAGGTCACAACCTCTAGCATCCCCTCACGTTTTATTCCTTAAATCCCATCTTTTATCATTCTTTTCCCCCTCTACGGATGTAAAGGTAAATAGAGAAGGAGTCAGTGACTAAGGCAGCATTTAAGTTCAGTACTTAATGAAGAACATTTAAATTAGGTTAAATCTCAAATAGAAATCTAAAATAAAGTTTCCTAATATTTTAAATTACTCTGCTTGCTGAGTAATCTCATTTGGCACTACCATGAACAGCTCAGCACTTCAGACCGACTAGGATTCAGATAGTAAACAGAGAAATAATTACATCCCCTGCAGTGTTTAATTGGGTGAGAGTGTCTTGAACTCAATCTATACACGAGTAACACCTAAATATAATTGTGAATGCTTTCCTGTAAAGTACTCAGAGTTTGAACTGATCAGTGGTGGCGGCAATTATCATGGAAGAGAGAGGCCCAGACAAGCAATTTGGAATTATACTTAGTTTTTCTTCCAGAAAAGCCCTAAACATTAGGTTATAGAATTGATGATGATCAGATGCCTCCAACAGTTGTTTATGTAAATTATAGTCTTTATGACGTATGTCAAAGTAACCCAAATTATAGGTTTCTTGGTAAACAATGCCAATTTTATTTTAATTCACTCCTGAAATAAATGTTTCTGTGTTGAGAATTTTTATTATTTTAATTATTTAGCAACTTTAATATGACTGCCTACAGAAATTACCAGTTTTTGACTTAATTTTCCATTTCACTTATTGCAGCTTGGTTGCATATATCTTTATGCCCTAATTTAGCTAATTTATTTACAAAGAGCAGTGTAACTACAGTATCATACAATGACAAGTTAAAGGCTGTTGTTAAAAATCCAGATAATTAGCTTGACAAAGCAACAGTAGTAGTAGGAAGGAGTTGGAGGCAATTACATTCAACAACATGGAAGTCAAAGTTTCTAGAGCAGTATGATAGTAAAATATTGTGGTTTGTTTTCTTACCCATCTTTTCAGACACTTTGCTAGTTTAAAAGGTAGTGAAAGGTGAAATATCTGTAGACCAATTATTGTTCTAAAGGCACTGCTTTCTTTCTTTTTTCTATCTTCCCACCTGTTGTTTTCTCTAGCAAGGAAATGACATTTTCCTTTAAGTCTACTTATATTTCCAGCATGGGAATTAAAATACAGCTGGTAGTATGTGAGAATCAAAAAAATTGATACAAAGTAGAGACAAAAAGCAATGTTCCAGGGACCAAATCAATCCAAATAAAATCTCATAAAGCTACCCGCTGCATTGTGTCCTATATTTAAAAATCTGGATACTTCAAAGGTGCCACTTGGAATGACCAGTAAGTAAGTGTTATTAAATTAAGTTTTATAGAGCAGTCACTCACAACATGTCTTGTAATAACATCTTTAGTGTACGAGAAGAAGGAAATATATGTTAATACCATATGGTATATGAAGTCCAAGAAGAAAGTGATAAAGTGTTGTGACAAGGTTGTGGTTCAGATTTTAGCTGATACTTAGTGTAAGGCTCCTAACCACATCCCAATGACAAACATAACTCATTTCACTTACAATACACTTCAGCTGGTAATCCAGGACAAGCAACATTTCAGAATTTATAAAAGAGCTGATCGTGTTTCACCGTATTAATTAGATCTATACTCAGAGCATAGACTCAGCACTGAGACTTGGAAGTCTTGAATATAACTTGTGATTGCTTAATTCTTTACTACTAACACTGGTACTACTATTATTAATAATAATAATAATAATAATAATCATATCATCATCATCATCTTTGCTTTTAGGAAATGTTTTCAGTCTCCTTCAAGATTTTTAATTAACTCCATAAAGCAGAATCTGACTCACAGCTCCTTTGGGAAGCACTTTGGGGGCAGAAGCCTTTGTGAAGTTAAAAGCTTCCTCTGCAGTTTGTGGCTCTGTCATACCCAGAGCTACAGCCTGAACTGCAACTAGGTCTGTAAGAGACTTTCTCCCTANTCAGCACTGAGACTTGGAAGTCTTGAATATAACTTGTGATTGCTTAATTCTTTACTACTAATACTAACACTGGTACTACTATTATTAATAATAATAATAATAATAATAATCATATCATCATCATCATCTTTGCTTTTAGGAAATGTTTTCAGTCTCCTTCAAGATTTTTAATTAACTCCATAAAGCAGAATCTGACTCACAGCTCCTTTGGGAAGCACTTTGGGGGCAGAAGCCTTTGTGAAGTTAAAAGCTTCCTCTGCAGTTTGTGGCTCTGTCATACCCAGAGCTACAGCCTGAACTGCAACTAGGTCTGTAAGAGACTTTCTCCCTAAAATTTTCACCACGGAACACTAGCAAGCAATGGGGTCCTTTTTTTTTTTGTCTAAGAAATGAACATCAAATCTCCTTGTTTTGCTCTTTTTCCACAACAGAAGATGCCATAGCAAACCTGTGACAGCGAATTAACAAACTTCCTGGATTCTTGCATTTAAAAAGAGTGAAATCCACAATTATTTTCTCTGCTTTTTTTTCTTTTTTTTTTCCCCACGTGCTGACCCGGGACGAGTGAGCAGGGCGGGGCTCCTGCTGCAGCCCCTGCCCCGAGGCCTGTGGGTGCAGTTCTGTTTTCCCCGTTTGGGGACCCGAGGGGGAATCTCTCAGAGCACCGTCTGTGTGGGCACCGCTCCAGTTTGGTAGTGAGAGGCCAGAAAAACCAAATTTTTTCGGGAGTGTGTGTGAGGACCAAGCTCTGCCGCCCGAGGCGCCGCGGCGGGAGGGCCGCGGGCCGCGCTGCCCTCAGGGCCGCCTCAGCGGGCGGTACGTGGCGGGGACGCACCCGCGGGGCTCGGCCTGAGGACGAGCGGCTCTGCCCCGGTCCCGGGCCGCCGCTGAGCCCTCCTGCCCCGCTGCCCCATGGCCGTATTCCATTACTCCTGCCTGTGCGAGCCCCGCAAGCCCACGCCGCGGTTCTGCCTCACCAGCTGCGGCCACGTTTTCTGTGAGGTTTGCCTGCAGAAAGGTAATGGCTGCTGGGGCGCGCCCGGCCAGGCGGGCTGTGCTGGCGCGCACACATCCACCCCAAACAGCGGTGTTTCTGACCCGCTGTGGAATAAAAGAAAGCCCTGAGCACTTTTCCAATGTTAGTGATAACATTGGAATCCAATCCTTGCTGTTGATTCGTTTTGAACAGTAAAACTCGCCTGTGTCCAGGTGGATGTGGCTTTGAGAGCAAGCCTTGGGCACGCGCAACGGAGGCTTCAATAAAACCGGATTCTGGATGCTTATGATCCATAATTTTGTAAAAATAACCCCACAAATAGATGGCCTTCTGTTCTGGTTAATTTGGGGAAAAAATAATGTTTTTTTCTTAGTGAAAGAGCAATTTTAAATAGTAGGATTTGTTTAGGGTAGGTTTTGGAAGTAGTCTTAAGTCTTGAGGCTCAGTATTGTTCCTGAAAACTTTCAGCAGCATGAGGGAAGATCGGAGGTGATGCTTTGAAGCTCTTGTGTTATGTACAATTCCAGAGTCGTATTGTGGGACTCCTGTGATGATCTTGGACAAAGATATGTGGGAAAGACAGAGAAATAATGAAGTTGTTTTTCAAAAGAAAAAAAACAATACAGCAGACAAATGTTTTTCAGATCAATGTTTTTCCCTTTCACATCATGCTAGATGCCCTGGTTTTTGTAAGGGCACACAGAAGAAATGATCAATCTGTATTTCAGAACTAAAGGCTTTTGACTAGAGGGTTTCACACGGTTGCTGTTGAGGATAGAGGATTATAAAATGCATCCTCTACAGCTTGCAGGCTCCTAGAGCATGAACAACATCTTTCCTTTCTGCTCTTAATATTCTTTTGCAGAAAAACATGTGAGGGATTATGTATATTTTTTATGTAAATTCAGTAGTAATGACAATACAAGGTTTAAAATGTATTTAAAGGGGTTTATAAACATTGATCCTCAGAATCTTCAGAAAGCCAGTAGCTAGTAGAATTATCAATTATAAACATTGAAATGATGTGCATTTGCTATAGATATTTTCTAATATGTTTGCAGATAATCAAAGAGTTTTAAAGTCATAAAGTTTTAAAAAGTGATTTTATTGCTTTCTCACTGGTGGAATTCAAAAGATAAAATTATTAATTCCTTGATTTTTGGGTTTCATATATTTTCTTGGGAGAACCCAACTGTGCCCCAGTCTAAAAAGCCATATATCTGATTGACTGTAAGTCATTAGTGCACTTAAGCATACATTTAATTAAACCAGGCAAGTAGTCCTGTTTACATCAAGGGACCTGAAAGTCACCTGCATTCTGTGACACTAATGATATTCATAAAATCATTTACATGAATGCTTATTTACAGGAGTAAGACCTGATGACATTCACACATGTTTTTCCTGAACAACTCTATGTAGTGGTTGTAGAATCAAATTCTTTATTCATGTTTATTCATACTTCTTGTGTTACCTGCAGATTTTTTCCACAAGCTTCAGAGGTTTAGACATCAAATTCTATTTACAATGTACTCAATATATATATAGTTTGATCTATATTTTAAATGTGTCTTTACCTTACAGGCAAAAAAGATGAATGTTTGGTCTGTAGGAGTTCTTGTCGTACCTTAGTCCTTTCAAAAGAGGTAAATCAAGCTTTAGTTGTGTTGCACTACATTAATCTGTGACTTGCTTAACAGCTAAACTATTTGCATTAAAAAATGCTTCCATTTTTGTTTTTCCAACTGTGACATGAATATTTACTGATAATAGGTTGCTAAACTTAGATACTTAGATACTAGACATCTCTGGTTTTTGCTGAATATGTTGCTTCAAATTGAAGCCTATGGAAACCTTTGATGTTTTCAGGTACTGCTAGACTGTAAGTCATTCTAAAATTTTCAAGAAATATGGCTGGATACTGTGTAACATCAGTGACTGCTTTCAAAATGTGGAAAAATGTGTATTGATTTTGGCATTTGTACATCACAGAAAATGAACTGTAATGAATCATTTCATGTAATGGACTGAATTGAAAACCTGCATGATGGCTCAGCAGTGTTTTCAAGTGGATTAGATTTTTTTCCCCTGTTTTCTCTTAAGCTTAGCTATTTTCCTTGTGGCTGTGTGATTAAGAAAGGGTTTGAAATATTGTTGGGAATTTTTGTTATTCACGGGAGAATTAAGAGCTTTTAATTCCCTTTCTTGATTAATCATTAGGAATATTTAATTTTGCATTTCTCCCAGGAGCAATCTTATCTTTAGCTGATTTCTTAAGTAGGTTGTGAAAACATTCATATTTTTGTGGACTGATGCCTACCTAAGAGACAATGCCTTATAAGGATAAAAAAGAAATACTAAAAACATTTAATAAAATTCAATGCAGCTAAACATGAAGGCCTCCTAGGAATCTTGCACATTGAAGAAGACAGTGGTACTAAAAAAAATTGCAACGAAACAACAAAATGCAATTATAATACAAAGGAACAATGCACACAGTAATCAAATATGAAAAAAAATCAAGAAGCCCTTCATAAAAATTCTAAAGGGCATATTTTAATATGCTTATAATATCAATGTAGTGTTGCTGCAAACGTTGTTATTAATTTCAGTCAAAGAATAATTTGTCAGGGACCTCTGGAGGCCATCTTGTCCAAGACCTTGTTCAAAACAATGTTAATTTTTAAGTTACATCAGTCTTAAATTGCACCATTTCAGCAGAACTTGATAATTTACTTCAAAAACACAGAAGGAATTTACAAATGCAATGATTGGGATACTAACAAAAATGTTAGATATTTCATTAGAGCCTGCCACTGCTCTGGAGGGCTAGAAGGAAGCAAATTACCATATTCTTTAAAAAAGACATTAATGATGATTGCTTATCCTTGATTAAGAACAGATAAAATGATTGGAATGATAATTAAAGATGCATATAAAAAAGTCATGGCTCTATAATTCAGGAACCTGAGTGGAAATATACCTGGTAAGCTTTATGAGCTTGATGCTATGGAAGAATTCCCAATGAGAGGAGGTCCTATAAATGTGTTGGAACTCCTAATTAAATTGTATGTTGGGGTAATCAACATGTACACATTAAATACTCTCATCTTTACAGTAATGCATTCTTGTCACCTTTACGTCTTCCTTCTGTGTCTCATGATCCCCACTTGCTTTTCCCCAGAGGATGGTTAAGTGTTAGATAAATCAGAATCTGGCTGTTCAGTATTTTAGAATATCATAGGAACATCTGCTACTCCTCCATGCAGCAGATAAAATATAAACAATGTTACACAAATCTTTATTTGAAAGAGTTTCTGCATCAGCACGAAGCTGGTTGGGTTTTATTTTTTTTTAAATCTGAAAGGTACTTAAACCAAGATCATTGCTTTGATAGAACCCTAAACAGATTGCAAGAGCTTGGTTCCTATGAATACATTTCATTTAAAGAAGCTGAATATATTTTTATGAACATCTTAAGTTTTCAAGATGGAATATTATTGTCTTGTTTTTTACTTACTGAAATACCGTGGGTAGGTTAACTGTGCTGTCTGTCTGTGTTTCTCCATCTGTCAGCTGGAAATTTTTGAATGCTTTGGCTAATGTCAACCAAATTAAGAATTGGAGAGGAAGTCTCAGATACAATTACCTCCTGTGAATTCTGTAAAAATTAGTAGCTGGGGAAAGCAAGGAAAAGCAGTTTTCCTAAAGCATGCGCATCTCTGCAATGAGCAAACAGTGCAGCAGACAGTGCAGCAATCATCAGTGCTGCACAGGACATCCCAGTAGCTGATGTCACAATATGGGAAACAGAAGTTACAAATCTATGGCAAATCCAAGGTGTTGATTTAGCTCCTTGCACAATTAGTTTTCATACATAAGAGACTTAATTTCCCTTTATTGTTAAAAAGATATAATTTAAGCACATATTGAAAATAGGTTTGACTGTTGTTTAATCTTGGATGTTTGACTTTATGCTAGTGTTAAAATATTTTTGGTGTAGATAAAAATACTATTTTACTAGATGTTTGTGTATTTCAAAGTGGAGCAAAGCCTAACCCTTCTGGATTTCAATGCACTATTTTTAATTTAAGTGGCTGCACTTATCCTTCTGCTTCTTAGTATCCCAGAACACTTATGCTTCATTCACAGGTGGCCTAGTTCTTATTTCTTTTAATAATTCACCTTTTAAAATATTTCTATTTTTTAAAGCTTTTTGAGGTTTTTAATACTTCTGGGCATAATTTAGATTTTTCCTTAGGAGGTTCAGTTCTTTTTTACTGGATATTGAAAGGTGGTTCCTTACGTGAAGGCTGCTTCCTTTCTGGGACAGCCTTCTCCTATTGTCTAAGGAGAAGCATTATTTTTGGTCTTTTTATTCAAATTTGGGGTAGTTGTAAGCCTGACTTCTCTTACACAATCACAGTGCATCAAAGAGAACCATCAAGTTTACAGGTAGATTTTTTTTCCTAAATTCATTGCTTTTGAAAGCTGTTTAACTATTTTAACTTAGTACTATAAGTAGTCAATTTTGGAGTTGTATTTTCTTTGTTTTTCTTATGAACATATTAGGAATGTCTGTATTCTGGATTAAAGTAACACTTAAGTTACCTACACTGCTTTGTAGATTTGGATAGATGTCCAAATGTCACTGTTATTCTGAAATTCACTTTATATTTTGAAGCATTTTTTTCTGCACAATAAGTAACAAATATATTTTTATTACAATGATTGCTTAGGTATAGAGCTCTTAATATTTTTGAAAAGCACAGGTGGCCATTTGTGAGGCCACATCATGATCTCTGATTAAAAGACACAAGTCATAAAATACTTTAAAAATTCATCAATTACTTCAGGGCTCTTTCCTTACTCTAGGATAATATTCTGCTGCCCAGTGGGCAGGGAGAAACAAAGGGATCCCAGTCAGCATTGGAACTATTCTGAAAAAGGGCTTTGAAACAGAACTGATTGTAGGATGCATCCCATGTGGCTGGGAATGGTGAGAACCAAAAAGCCTGGAAAGGGGCTGTTGGTGTGCATGGAATGCCTCTTCCAGGGGCCACAGCAGCCTCCTTGAATGTCCTCTGGACACTGGTACCATTTTAATCACAATAAGTATATATGTGGGTGATGTACTTAAAGAAAAGCCCAATGCTTTCCAGATGGTTGATAAAGCCATTAAAGAAAACTAGGCTTATTTTCAATTTCTGCATTATCCTTCTGTAATCTGTCAATTTTTTTTTATTTATATACATCAGTCAATTTAAGAAACACTTTACGAAAGACTTTATATAATATGACTCGCTAATAAAAATGCTAACCTCGGTATATTTTCATTTCTTCATAGACAAGTCCTGATATTCAATCACTGTTCATGCCAATAGATGTGTTAACCAAGAAATATTCAAAAGAAATGTCACAGGTGAATCTGCCTTAAAACTTTTTAACTCTGTAAAATAATCAGGAGCTCCAACTGATTTTTACGTGAAAGGGAAAAGTGTATGAGTGGATGCTTGAAAATGAATGTATGTCTATTACCATCTTTACTTTCTTGATTCCACAGTTTCTGAGTTCTTAAGGAGACATAAATTAATCATTATGGTCACTGCTTATGTTTGAAAACTCTGTCTAAGGACCACCAGTCTGGTTATTTTAATGGTGTAAAATAATTTTCAATGCCATGCAATGAAAAATCAGATCTGCCAGAAGCTTAAATGTGCCCACATAGTGTGCCTTAATTATAGCTATAAAAAGTTACTCAGTGAAAACCTGAGCTGGATACAGCCCTGAGCTGTCTTTGCTCTTTCTCCCTTCTAATTCTTTTTTCTTTTTTTAATCAAAACACACCTCTTTTTTTTCCAGATAGGTGCAGTAAATGATTTCAAGGTCATTTTCCTCCTGCTTTCTGTGAATTCCAGATTGGATTCCTTTTAGCTTAGCTTCCAGTCAAGAACTTCAGTAGCTGTCTGGGTTAAATGAGTGCATACAAACTCCCATTTCCTCCTCATTTTCTGCATCTCTTCAGCTTGGCTTTCGGACTTTGTGTCCTTGTCCCTCTTCCTGTGCATTTCAGTAGCACTTTCAACCACTCCAGTAGGACATTGTCCCTGGGCCCAGCTGCAGCCTTCCTTGCTATTCTCATCTCCTTGGGCTGGGACTTGCTGATCTTTGGGTGAGCTTCCTGATCCAGCAGAACAATAACCCAGGGAATATCACCTGTTTTCTCCAGCAATGGTCATGGATTCACATTTGCTGTACCCCAGGCTTCACAAACTTTTCCAAAGCTGAGCTTGGCCTCTTTCCTGAGCAGTGCTCCTCCTCAGATGCAGAAGGGACACACAGGGTAAATGTGAAGCCTGCCTCTGTCCTTCCATACTCACTTTTTAACAGCAGGATCAACAGTTACTCTGTAAACTGAACAAATGCAGGGAACCTGCACGTCTCCAGTCACATGGGAATACAAACTCCCGTAATGTGCCAAAGGAAGGAAAAAAGAGGCCTCAATCTCTCAAGACTGAGGTAGGTTTTCTGTAGCCTGAGATAACCTGTTGGGAACATACTGAGGTGTAGTGAAGGCATTGAGGTATGTTCAGAACTTGTCCCAGAATCAAAAGAGCATCTTGCCTATTATCTAATGTAATATCTTGTCACATGGGTGGGTGCTTAGGGAAGCATAAGAGCAGAGCTGGATGTAGTGATACATCTTCAGAAGAGCCTCCCAGCTTTCAGCAGCTCCTGGCACAGGGATTTCTCAAGGTGGGGTTGGTCCTCTGCATTCAGAAGCTTGTGATGGATATTTTTCCCCACATAATTATCAGGTTGTTTCCTGAATTTTAGTATCTGTCTCATACTGTGGAAGGGAGGTCCACAGGTTGTTCACTGCATGATGATTATTTCATTTTTCAGGTTTTAACGTGTTAGTTTCATTTCTTACTCTTGAATCTGATTCTGGAGGAAAAAGTATCCATTCTCACACACTGTCTGTGTTAATCAATAGTTTTAGACTGCTGATGCATCTCTTCTTCAACTGTATTTTTTTCAGCCATGAAGATTCATATTCTATGTGGTCATTCTTTTACTGAAGTTCCTGCATACCTCTGATTACTCTGAACTGTTTTCAGGCCTACTCTGTCATTTCTGAGATGTTAAGCAGACTCAGGATATAGGAGCATGCATTTTTTTAAAGGGGAATGACGATGTCTCCTATTCCATTTTAAACCACTGGTAAGATCTGATTTACTTTTTGACTGGTACTGAGCACTAAACTGCCAAATTCAGGTTTCTCCTAGACCAAAGAACTCATTTCTTGGTGAGTGGAGACAGCTCAGAGCCATCGCTTTCTAACTGGATATTTCTTCCATCAGTTCTTCCAAAGACACACCTGATCCTTTAATAAGTATTCAGTGGGAGCATCCCAGGTTCTTCCACAGGGAATAAAATAACCATTTAAGTTGGATACTCCATGGGTTTATATTCTCAGAGTGTTTCTTCTTGGTTGTCTCAATTCCTACAGATTTTCTGGCAGTTTTCTTACATGTGAGAAGAAAGATTTATTATCAGTTACTGCCTGTGGTAATTTGTTCCTCAAGCTCGTCTTGCCTACCTTGTCATTTTTACTTTTAACTTGTCATGGTTTATGATCCTCATTTGGACACAAGAAGTGCTTACACATCACCAGACAGTGTGTCTAACAATTATTTTTTAATTAACAGGATATTTTTACAAGGCATATTATAATTGCCAGTAAGATAGATTACTTTTTATGTTGCCATTAATTTTATGTGTTTGCTTAGCACTGATGAATAAGAAACACTGCAGCTAAACTGGCTTTCTAATGTCTTTACCTTTTTATTGAACCTAGTGTTAAAATATAACTTCAGTGAAATAAATCTACCAGCTACTGTAGGTAGAGCTGGTAGATTTAATATTGGATTTATCCAATTTAACATTAGATTAACTTAACTTTATAAGATTTTATCAGTGATAATAATTTAGAATAGTATGGGATTTTTTAAGAGGATTTAAAACAGATATGTTAACTGCCTATTAAAAGACAGAAAACTTTGCATACTGTGAAGTAGTTCTTTTCCATCACTTCTGTGCTGAGGTGCATAAATGTAATTATTTGAAGCTTGATATATAACTGTATTTATTTTTAGGTTTCAGAATTTCAAGAAAAATATCGTAAGCGTTTATTAAAATACCACAAACAAAAGGTAACTCTAATTGTGATTTTCTAGGGTTTTGTTTATGTTTGCCTTGTTACTTTGGTTTATTTTTAGAAATTACATGGGAATACTTAGAATAGTTTATCAGGAATTACTCATTACTGTCATTATAAATACCAGTTTTTAATTATTTAAACTCTGTGAGGACTCTATTAATTCTGGTGACTATTTTTAATAAAATATTGTAGTTGTGAGGTGGTTAAGATTAAATGGAGAATCAAAGGACATGGAGGGAAGAAACCAGCTCACTGTATGGAGGGGAAAGTGGAAGAGGTGGTGAGAGAGGGGTGCCAGAAGATAAGCCCAGAGGAAAAGAAGACTATGGCTGACAAAATAAATGAGAAGCTTGGGCAATGGGGAACAAGACTAAGGGGTAATACCCTGAATTTGGAATAGCTCAGTGGGATAGAATTCAGGAGAGAATTAATTATTTTGTGCAGAACAGGTACTGCACTTGTGACTGTGCATCTTCCTTTGTAGCTTGGAAGGCAGATTTCTTTTTCATTTTTCAGCTACTTCTAAATATTTGATTGAATAGTTGGATGTTTCTTTTATTTCTAAGGACATGGGTTGTTGCTTGAAGCTCCTTGGCAGTATTGGTGACTTGACCCATGAGTGGGTGCCTCATGTATGAAACGACAGAGAAAAAGCTCACGTAGCTGCCCAGTTGGCCATTTCATGTGTGGGGAGAGTTTCTGGTATGATTGTCACGGATAGAATGATTGGAAAATTAGGTGCTCTGTGGCCCATTCTTCCCACTTCTCCATGAATGCATTTTGGGATCACTCATAGTGTACTGTGTTGTGTGTAGTTCTTTTAGGGTCCTGTCCTTTTGCTTTCAAAGCCAGGCCAGGAAGGAATCCCAATTTCATCCCCCTTCTAATCTGTTGTACCAACTCCAGACGGTGAAACTGAAACCTGTAGACAAAGTAAAACAAATATCTTAATAGAATTGAGCATAAATAGAGATGTTGTCTCCAAAGAATCTGTGGAGAGTTTTGATACTTTGTAATCATAATTCTTTAAGTTGTTTACTGTTGAGACATTCTCTCAGCAGTGTTTGTAAAGTACTCAGGGATGGTGCTTGACCTAGGGAAGGTGTTCAGGTGACAGTACTGAAACAGCTGAAAATATAGTTGGTTGCTGCTTGGATGGCACACTGTTTTGGGTGGGTTTGTTCTGTGTATTGTTAGTATGTTAAAACTGCTTGCATTGGAGCAGGGTCAGGAGAGGCTGGTTGTATTAAACACCATTCTGGTTTCTCATGCTTGGCTGGTTTGTTTCAGGTCCCTTTCCTTATTTCTAGTTTGTCATCCCTGTCACTGTCAACCAACAAGGTCTCATGGTTTTCATTAAACTGCTTTGTTGCTGTTGTTGTGAGTTGTGCAGATATTGGGGTGCAGGTGATGGTGACCACTTGCTGTCCATGTTCCTGGCAGGTCTAGATGTCCTGTTATGCTAGGATCCCAAAATACTGAAAATCAAATACTTACCTTCTTTAAGGTACTTTAGTCTTAGAATTACTCAGTCCTATGGAGAGACAGGGTAAAGTACATTCTTCCTGACTGGTCCCTTTCTTAATCAAACCCACCTCTCATTAGGAAGAAGAAAACAGGATACCAAACACCAGATCTTACATAAATTACATTTTTTCTTTAATCTGTTTCGCAGAGTTTTGCATCTGCAAACAGAGCATAGTATCTCCCACAAACAATACAATTTTATAAATCAGGTAATTTTATTAAAGGACTCGAATAATGGTTTGAGAAGCATGGAAAGTTAACAAGCAAATTCATAATTTGCCTTCAAATCAAAATATGAACAGTGTGAAGGATTAAGGTCACATAGTGGAAATAAAGGATAAAACATAGGTGCAGTATTGAGGCTATTGAGTAAATTTTTACATCCTATATATCGTATATATAAATATATATACATCATATATATAAAATATACGTTCACATAATGAAAGACTGTAAAAAATACACATACAAGGGAGCTGACCTAGTGTTCTTGACCTTAATATTCTTCAATTTTGCCAGCTCATAACATTTTTTAAATGGAGATATTTCTGGTTGTGTCTCTAACAGAGTAGAAAAAACTTTCCAGTTAGGCTTACTACCAGTAGATACTGAAGTGAACTGAATACATTTTGAATCTGAAATGAGAAATATGGGAACATGGTGTTCTGCACATTTGTTAGTAGCTTTTTCAGATAACTCCATATTAATCATAACAAAGCTTTTATATCAGATATGAAAAATAGGGAGCAAAAGAAATGAAAGCTGTTTTTAAGCACTTTTCCTATTATTCATTTATCCAATATTGCTAGCATACTTAAGAAGAGGTAATCAAACTAAGTCTTTAACTGCCAAAAAGAAGCATATCTCTTCCAGACTGACTGTTTAATGAGTCCATAACACAGCCATAAGAGATCCAATAAATCTGGAATTGCAATGATGTCTTAAGATTAAAACCAATAGAAAGCAGCCTTTCAACACTTTAGAATACTAGTTGGATGAAAATGAAGCTGTATATCACACAAATAGACTTTGTTTAAATCTATGATTATCTCACAGATAGCAAAGCTGGAAGAGTCTCTCAAGAAAGTAACACAACAAATTCAACAGCTACAATGGTAAGAGGTTTAATGCAGGAAAAGTAAATGTAATCAGACAACAGTAAGTTTAATTGATAGGACAATAAAAGTTGCATGTTTTGTTTGCCTTCCTCATATGTTTTTACAGAAATAAATGTATAGTGATTTCTGACATCAGATCCATTTTACTCACAATAATCAATCCTGTCAGGAAGAAATCCTTTTATTTTAAAATACAACTCAGTAGTTAACTCTAAAAAAATGGACTTTTAATAAAGTCCCTCACATAGATACTCAGTTTTAAATTTTTATTTGCAGTTACATAACCATGTTTGTGTATTTTGCAATGGACTTTATAGCATCAGCCTGGAGAGTACTATGATACCTTTCCTAGTATCTTAGCCCGTTTATAAAGTTACCTGAGTTTTGTAACGTGTTTTTCATCATTTCTATTTCTAGTAAAAATTAAATTCTTGTCTCATTTTAAATTAGTCTTTTTTCTCAAATGTTTCAAAGTGGTAGCCAAGAGGTCACTCATCCTTATCCCCCTGCTGAATGACTGATACACCTTCATCTTTTCATTTTCCTTATTTCCAACATAAAGCCAAAACTGTTATTTAAGTCTCCTTAATGTTATAACAGTTATATAACTCCATAACAGTTCATGAAACCAGCATTTTAATTGCACAGATTTGATCTTTAATTGATCTTTATTCCTTATCTGTGGTGTTTTATTTTTAAGTACAGACTTTCCCTTTACTCTTAAATGCACATAATACTGTATTTTGCTCTCTCAGGTTGCTTGGTGTAATGTAGCAGAAAGAAAATCATTATAAAGGAAACTCTTCATGCAGTGGATTATTGCAGTTTATATACTTTTATTAATTTTATGCCTCCATTTTCTTGTCTGCATCTCAAATAAATAGGATATTGGTTGTATCAGTTACAGAGTTCTTACTGAATTTTAGATTTTTTTTGAGTTCTAACTAGAGAGAAGTGTCCTAGGGCCTCTTCTTGCTTGCCTAGTAAACACATTCCACCTATTTAGGATTCTTGTCAAAGGCACCAGTTTTACAAAGTTAATGTTGAATAACATGAAAATGACAACGTTTCATTTGATAACTAGATTTCTTAAAGTTTGGTAAATGTATAATTTCATGAAATGAAATGAATTTTGTGCTTAGCTGTAATTAATAGTTGTATTTTAACATCTTTTGTTCTCTAAAGTACTTTGCCATAATGTGCTAAATTTGATATTGTTGGGTATATAATGAGCACTGCAAATATTGTGATGTAAAGAGCAAGTTCATAGCTTTACCAAATAAATTCTTGCTTTGCTTCATGGCAAATAGTGTAATGGTAAAACCTAGTACTGATGGATAAGTGCTTTGATTTTATAGTTTATTGACCAGTTAGACATGTTATCTAATCAAACCAGCTTTCAATTTATATCTCTTGTTTCTTCTTTCCCCTTTAGTATGAAACCTCCTGAAAAAACTACACCGCTGCCATTTTCCAGTACGAGCAGAAATCCATTTTCCCGTAAGAAGTGTTGGTTTAAAATATTAACTATGGAATACCTGTCACTGGCCATAGTTGTGTTCTAATATTACATTTCTTAATGACTTCAGTTCCTTCAAGAAAACAGAATGCTTATTCTTCATATTCTGTTCATTCGAGTCGTCCTTCCACTTCTGAAACGTGGGTACAAATTTGTTAATTTTCAATGAAAACCTTAACTAATATTTTATACAGAAAGTAACCTTTTTGTAGTGAGTTTAAAATATTTTCTGATTTTGTGTTTTATTTTTGCAAACTGTTCAAATATGAAAGAACTGAGGAAAGTGTTACCTATCCAAGTGTACATAACATTTGTATGGATGGTGGTTACTTGAAAGAAATCTAGGCATGATGCACCTTATCCCAAAGAACGTTTGGATAAATAGCTAGATAGATGAATGGATATATAGATAGATTAATGAGACACTCTCCATTTACCATAGAGAAAACCTAAATTTATTGTACAGACACCTGTATGTACACTGTAGTTGTCTCAGGTTAGATGGGATGAGCCAGTCCAGTAAGGCTCATTTAATTTTAAGTAAAATGAATATACAGCTTGCACAAGCTAAAATATTTCTATACCTTTGATTGTGACTTTCTTTTCTACAAAAAAACTCCAGAGATTCAGAGTGCCCTTGTTGCGGATACAAATGAAAAATACATAAATATGCATATTTATTCAGACAAATAGAAGAATAACAATGCTAATCATAAAATAACTTTCTTTGTAAATGTCTAAACTAAAGCTCAGAATCAATTAATAGATTTTGCTTACTGCTTGTGAGTTTTGGAATAAGTCCTAAATACGTATGTGTCTTATGCATTATGTATTATGCTTTTCCACTCCTAGTCAAATTTAACATTACAATCTAACATAATTTTAGTCTTTATAGTGAAAATGTTATTTTTATTACAATGTCATACTTACTTTGACCTTTCTTGCAAGGATGGAAGCAATGGAGATTGATCCTGTACCTTCACCAATGCGGAAGGTAAGTGGTTTTTTTAAATATTTGTTTATGTATAGTTACACACATATATCCTTTTGATTTCTCCTACTCTGTTAACGCTGCAGCAAATAGGATTCTCCTCCCATCCCATTCAAAACCATTCTGATGTGCATGATGATTTCAGATATGCTTGATGCAGGGTAGAAGTCAGATGCTCCCCAAAAGAAACCAAAAGCAAATAAGTCATAACATTAATTTCTGGAATTATATTCTCCACATGCCATATATAGGCATTTAAACTTGAGATGCCAAAGTAAATGGCAAATCCTTAAAATCCTGATATTACAACAATGGCAGTGGTCTGAAAGCATCCCTACCTGAGTAGGGAATTGCAGGTTTTGAGTGATTTGCTAACATGAGAATGAAGGCAGGAGTTTTCACGGTGTTGGTATCCTGGTTAGGAGAGGTAACATCCAGGAGCAGCTGCTAGCTTGCAGATGGAATCTCAGCACAGAAAACAGTGAGAGTGTCTCATAACACTTCTTATCTGAATGTAAGAGGTTATATAATAAAGCTAAAATACGTGTATTTCCCACCTGCCCATAGATCTTTAAAAACAGTAACAATTTTTAGATTTTGCATTTTAGTGCTGTGAACAAAACTGACAGCAGAGAGTTCTGGAAATCTGCAGGCTCTGTAGACCTCAAAAGTATAACACTATTGTTTAAAATGTCTTAATAATTAATATGCTTATTACACTGTGGTTAATGACTTGCCTTTCATTTAGCTGGAGACACCAACTGGTCCAACAAGATTATCAGTAATAACTCCACCACAGGGTGGACGTATGGGTGAGTAAAACTTTTTGACTGAATAACATCTCTGTTACATTAGGAGGATGAATAAATTAAAATCCATACATTAGCAATTTACTAAAAAAAATTTGAATTGTGTTGAGGTGTGAGGAATTTACCATGTGGACTTCAGTCCAGCAGCTAGGAAATGGTTAAAATGAAGTATGAAATGTTTTCCTAGTACTTACCTGTTCTGTTCAGTAAATGATTACTTGTAACCAAATTGACTTTTGCCTAATCCAACGGTTGCAAAGAAAATACTGTAACTAGAGCTGGAATACTTGCCATATACATTGTTGACCCTCTGTTAAGCTTTATAAC
This sequence comes from Leptocoma aspasia, assembly GCA_013399835.1. Taxonomy (NCBI): domain Eukaryota; kingdom Metazoa; phylum Chordata; class Aves; order Passeriformes; family Nectariniidae; genus Leptocoma; species Leptocoma aspasia. The sequence continues at coordinate 357,258 of VXAX01004436.1, forward strand.
TTTATCTATTTGTGGTTAACAGAGAGTGACATTGTCTGCAATGTCATATTAAATATCACGTGAAGAAAAGGGGGGAAACTAAATGGAAGTTGAAAAAATATTTAGTAACAAAAGTGAGGTAGCTGAGATCAAGAATTTCTTCAAAAAGGTGATTTTTTTTTCATCTTATCACTGTTATAGGGTATAAGACATTTTACCTGCCACTGCCTTCTTTCATTCCTTCATACCCTGAGCTTGGGTGACACTCAGATGTAAATAAGACATGAGTAACAGCCTACTGGAATTGGTGCAGTCTCCTGAGAACTGTTTATTTGTGAGGAGTGTCCCAGAATTCCTAATGCTTTGCAGGCCTGCTGTTTGTGTGTCTCTCCCATTCTTGGTTTTACATTCAGCATGTTTCTGCAGCAGTCTGTGCTCAGGCAGGCTTTCACCTGCCTTCAGCAGTTCGTAGACTCCATCTGCAGCCACTTTTAGCTCTCTTGTGTTTTTACATGGTGTAAGTGTCCCGAAACAAAAACAAATGCAATTGCAATGCATTTTCAATGGAGGAAGAAAAACTGCTTTTTCTATGTTATGTCTGATTTATGTGCTCAGGGCCTTCCTAAATGCATGGCTGCCTATAAATTTGGGCATAACAAGATAAAGAATGCTGAGGTTAACTGTTTTTTTTGGTTTTTTTGTGTTTAAATATAAATAGATATTTATTAGACAGTAGAATTTTATGTAGAACAGTTATGTGTTCAGCAGATTTCAGAACCTTCACATAGAGTTTTGCAGTGGACAATGCTGAGGGAATCAAAGTTTATGTGCAAAAGTAAGGGTAAGTGGGAACAATGATTTAATGGTGCACTAAGGAAAGTTTCCTTCTCAGCCGTGGATGGGGCAAAAAAATATCAGCTGAAGAACTGGAGCACTTCAGCACAGCTGATAGTCTTGATAGTCTAATAATAGTCTAATAAATGAAAGAAGGTGAAAGAAACCAACATGTGTTTAACTGGAACAAGATTTGCAGGGATGGTGCAATATAATGTTTTTGTGACAGCTGAGCTCTCTCATTGGCTATTGTAATTGTGCACCATTTTTAGTTCTTGAATGAATCAGTTGTGAATTTGTTCCAAATCAGGCAATAAAAGTACTAATCTTTGTTTCCAAAGTTATCTTTTAAGTAAAAGGGGTAATTCATGTTGGTCCTGTTTTCAAAATTCTGATTCCGACAGGCAGCGTATCCTACAGAAGTTCTCAGATAGCTCTAATAAAGCCAAGTCAGAGTATTGGAGCAGGATCTACAAGGTAATTCAAGACTTTTAAAGAGGTTACTATCTCCTGTAAGAGACTGAAATTTCCCCTCTGGCCTTTTTTAATCTGTATGTTCAAAGGTTATATTCTAGATCTGAAGAAGTGTTATTGTGCAGCCTGGCTATCATCTACATGAATGTTTGGGTTTGGGGGAAAGTTTTATTTTGAAGTCATGTTTTTCAAAAACGTGCACATATAATCTGTGCTTCTGTAGCTGTTGATATCTGCAGTCATGGTACTTCTATAGAAAGGGGTAGTAATTTTATAATGAGGAAGTTTAGCAATCTTTCTGCTGTATCATTCTTAAAAAATCAGAGATGAAAGCAGAATATCTGCACAAGGGCTGTTCTCTGAATTACCTGAAATGTTCAAACAGCCTGCAGCAGGTGTTTCTGGTTTTATTCATTTAAATATTGAAAATGTCTTAAACTGTGAGAATTGTTAACATCAATAAGGAACTTTAAATCATTCCAGGAAAATTAAACTCTTGTTCTTTATAATCATTAAGCCACATATATCTTCCTAGCAGAAATTTAAAATATGTGTAATGAAGTACTTCTTTTTTTCCACCTCTGATTCCATAATTGTTTTGTCATTCTGCTTCTTGAAATATGTAAAAATCTTCAATAAGTAAAAATATATAGTTTATAACATTTTCCTTTAAAACATTAGACAACAAATTAAAATAAATTTGAAATCTTTCGTATTGTTAAAGCAGTAGCCTCAAATCACATGCATTAATTTAATTTCATTAACAGATCCACCCCTGTGAGATTACCACATAGTGCTTGTCCATCATCATCTGGATCCCAAAGCAGTCGAAGGGGATCATGGGCTAATTCTGATTTCAGAACCCCTCAGCTGTTTACATCACCTTCCCCACAGCTGCCTCTGTCAAGGCAGCCCATCACCATCTCTGGACTTCTGCAAAGACAACAAGGCAAGTATATTTATAAACTAGTGTTTAACACTTCCTGAAAAATTTTCAGCATAGCAGTTTAAATAAATTAACCAAAATAAAAATGGTATTTCAGAATTGGAAGTAGGCTCTCAGCAAAATATGAAAGATGTTGGTGTTTATGATTGTATTTTGCCTTGGTCTTATGTGCAGGATGGTATCTACTGTGAAAATGTGGTTTTGCTTCACTTCAGAATTAGATTTTAGCAGAGATTTAAATCTGATAATGTCCAAATTTTCTGTCTCAACTGCACATTTCTTAAAGATCTGCCTATCAAGACATCCATGTAAATGTCCACAGATCACAGTAAAAAGGGTGCTATCCCTAGGAGTGCAACATAAAACTGGGAAAAGCAGCTGCATAAACATCAGCCCAAGGCAGGGGTGGATGTGGGTAGGAATTGCACTGGGGCAGATTAATTAATAAAATCACACAATCAGAGTCACAGAATCATAGAACAGCTGTGGTCAGAAGGCACCTTGAATGGTCCAGCCCTTTTTTGGGAAAGAGAACCTAGATGAGATCATGTAGCACCCTGACCAATCACATCTTGCAAACCTGATTCTCCTTATTACTGAGTTTGCATCACAATTGAAATATTTTTTTAACTTATAGTGAAAAGATAATTCATCTCTAAAGCATTTTTAGTCCATACTATTAAATGTGACCTTCCTGCACATCCCAAGTAGTCTTTAGTTCATGAAACCAAAATAAAAATATTTTAAGAAATGAAGGCTTATAGCTTGTAAAAGCTTACATCACAGTTGTTTTAATTGTGAAATTTCTGGACAGTGATACAGTATGTGAAATGCATGAACCTGATAGGATCTCTAAATAATGTAGGAGAAATTAATGTTATATAAAAAAAGTAGCTGTATTGAACTTTAGTAATAGATGTCATTTGGCCATATGATTGCAATTAATTTCAATTCATGATGATGCTTTGGAGATTCACTTGTGTAGCTAAAATTGGAATATGGAAAAAATGCTTTTATGGAAATACAGAAGAGCACATTTACATTAATGAAAATGGCAGTAGAAAAGTTTTCATCAATAGTATGGGTTGTTTTTTAAATTTTTGATAGTTTGGCTTTTCCTTATATAAATTCCCCAAATAATTTACAAGAATAAAGGTTTACTTTAGTTTTACCAATTTTTTTTCATTTGTACTTGTACTTTTATTCTAGGATCAACTAATTTAGGAGGACATTCAGCAGAGAGATGAGCAAACATCTGTGAATTTTTTTGGTTAAGCATCTGGAGAAGCACTGCATAGTCTCTGGATATCAAAGTATTTGTAACTTCCATAACATGTCAAATTGGCATAAACCAGCAAATTCTTCAGCATGAATACTGTGTTTAAAACATCACTGATCTTTCTGATTAACATCTACTGAAGTTTTAGGTGGGAGTACAAAATTTTCTTGTTTTTTGAAATTCTGGCCTCAAATATATTGCATAATAAAAATCCTTCATTACCTAAGTGTTAAGGCCAAACATGATTATATGTTGAATGAGCATATTTTGCTGTGAGTGCATTGAGCTACAGTATAAATAATTGTGCCTGTACAGTATTATAGGTCCGAAAAAAAAGAAATTTATGTATGGATTTTTCATTACAGAATCCCAAAGTTTGGTTCTTACTCAATGCATCTCCTTTTGTTTGCGGTCTTGAAAAGGGGTAAGTTTTGAGGGATGTTACATTCTAGCAAAGTCTGCTGAGGTCAGAACACAGTATCTGTTCCACACTAGTGAGAGTTCACCATTTGATTTAGGTAGCAAGGATTTCTTCCCAAAGTGGAATGAAGTGGGGGAACTGGGATGAAGAGACAAAACACAGTGAAGACTACTTCTACTTTTGCACAGGAATGGCGACTGGAGTCTCTGAATGAAGGGTGCCAGAATTTTATTTTCTGAGAACAACTCTGAAATTCATATTCCTTCCATCACTGTGTATGTGGCTAAATTTTGGTATGACTGAGTCATCAAATGCCTTTGTTTTGTTTCCTGGACTATTTTAAGTATAATAAAACTAAAAGCTGGTGTGTTTTTTTTTTGAGATAAAGTTCCTTGAATATATGATAAATTTATTTTGAGAAAGCAGATAGGAGAGAGAAAACTTAATGAGAACTGGAAGAGGTCATTCACCAAATGCCATCATGGGCAAACCAGACTCAACTTGAGGATATTAATTGAATGTATTACTAAGATCACAGCAGGATAATGAGAAGCAAAATAACTCTTAAAAAAAGTTTCCCCCACCTCTCCCTCCTTCCCAACACTATCTCCACCCCCAGAAGTGCATGGAGACACAGAAAGGGAGTTATAATCAGTTCATCACATGTTTCTTCCACTGCTCAGGGAGAAGAGTCTTTGCCCTGCTCCAGCATGCAAATTTTCAGCTTCACATTTGCCTTATTTCAATGTATAGCTCCCTTTACTTTTTTTTTACCATGGGAATGTTGGTGGGTTTTCTCCTCCTCAGTATTCTTATGCTTCAGAATTTAGCTGGGATCTCAAAGTCAGCTTCTTTCCAAGCAAACTTCCAGTCAAAAGATTTAAATTTACAGTGCCACAGACATGTTTAAATAATGGTGTGTAGTGTAACTCTTAAAAAATTTCAACTCTCCTTTAGTTCCAGATGGGCTTCAATAGCTTGAAATCCATCCCACTCTGCAAGCCCTCATCAATTGCAGAATTGAGCTTCATGAAGCTGAAAATTTGTATATATAAATGGGCCCTGTCGAAAGAATTTGTGTGGGAAAGAGTCATACATGCTAGATCTACAACAGTCACAATAACAAAGAATCACCTTGTCATTCAGAGATGTGAATAAATATTCACAGAGAACAGAATGCTTTCTGTTTCCTGCTCACCACAGTGGTTTCTGCTCAAATTCAGCAAAAATCTTCATGGTTCAGATAATTATCAATTTACCTTTCCTGAGGTGAAAGCTGGACACAGGCAGACTGTGTTTTGTAGCTGTAGGCTGAGAAAAGAACTTGGAACATCGTATCAATAAAGAAAAGAAATGTAGTATGAAAATGGATATTTATATTATTTTATGGTTGCTTTGAACTACTTAATAGTGTCTGGTAGTATCTTCTACATAACATGTATTACCTAATCTATTTGAGCCCACAGTCTAATCATGAAGTAAAAAAAACCCAGCAACCTCATCTTCAGAAATACTACAGCTTTGAAATGCCCTTTGAAGAGAAAGAATGTAACATAGAAAACAAAGGCACTGGAGCTATCCATGCTGAGGAGAAACACTTTTGAATGACATCCTTTGCTTCCCAATTCAGAAAAAAAATGAAAAAAATTAATGAACTGAATATAATGTGATTTTTTTCAAAACCTACATCTGTCTCTTATATAAAATAAAGTAATAGGTAGGAAAAAATAATTAAACAGCTAAAAACAGTTTGAGGAATGTAATTTGCCAAGTTCAATGCTTCTATCATTTGTTCAAAAAAGTTGAAAAAACTATATTCAGTATTTCATTGTTTAAGAAGAGGAGAAGGGAAAAAAAGCAAGGGTTTTTTCCTATCTTCCAATAGGCATGGAAGTTCCTACATCGCTCTCTTAGGCATCTGTCTTCACAGAATTTTTCATGCTTTTGCAAGGTCCTTGATGTGCAAGGAAATTTGCAGTTCGCTGAGGATACAGCAGAGGGTGCTGAGCTACCTCTAAAGAACTCCACTCCTCACTGCTCTTTGGCCAAGGGGACTGAAATCGAGCCTCTGGCCTTTTCGGTATGGATTTTACATGGAAAAGCTACAGACCGGGAGAGGAGGAGCAAGGGTGTGATGTACAGTCCGAATGTGAAACATCAGAAGAACACCCGAAGGTGAACAGCAAATGTGAGGGACTACATAAGGTCACTGGAAGTTAAAACTAACTCAGATACAGGAGTCCTCAGGGATGTGAAAGGTGAAAATGGAAGCAGGGGTCAGTCAAGCTGTGGGGGAGTAAGCAGTAGTGGTCTGAAGGGATAAATTATGTATAAATTTTGAAAATTTCTGAACAGAGGACTTTGGCAATACACAGTGGGTATTCAAGACTTCAGCATTAAGAAGCAGCAGCTGAAGCTGTGCTGAGTAACTTTGAGAAACAGACTGAACTTACCTCCAGTTCTTTTCAGTTTCTGGCTGCAGCTTTCTGGCCATAAGGCATAAGAGGGCACTAATTTATCTTTTTCAGTTTTCTGGGAGAGAACACGAGTATATGTTTCACTACAAGGGTGTTTTGTGCACACACAAACAATAGCAGAGGATTTTATTACAAGACAGAATCGTGCTGTTCATTCAATGGGGTCAGCACTCATGCTGAAGGTGTCCTCTTGTTTGCATTCTCGTTGCCAACTTCAGCTTCATTTCACAGTCATCACATCTCCCTCACAAGGTGATGCTTATGCCATATAAGGCAGCATCATGTCTATTTATTCCTGTGTGACACAAAGGAAGTCTGTTGCAGACAAATGCTTGGTCTGTTAGACATAATACCTGATACTTGCCAAGGAGCATTTTCTACAATTGTGCCAATTAAAAAGTGAAATTGCTACCACTTATTTTTGAACTCTCTTGTTCTGGCAGTCAGGAAAGAATGCCATAACTCATCAAGATGCAGCACTGTCAGTTTATCTATGATAGCCCTATTTTCCCTCTAGAATTTAACCTGCTCCTGACCTGAGGAAATGCAATTTGATAATTCTCTCCTTCTGTGGTCTGTGTGTCAAAAATGCCGACATACTTCGGTTTGTAGATCAGCTTTGTGTGCCTTTGGAGCACATGCTGTTTCTCATGGTCCAACGTGTGTCGTTGTGCCAGACTCCTCCTGCAAATCTCTTCTGTGCAGATAAAAACTGCTGTGCAAATAGGAGGACACTGCTCATGTCCACGCTGTAATGTTTGGGGTTCTTCCACCAACATTGGTCCACGCACCAATGTTTGGGGTTGTGCCTTCAGGATTGCTGGGTACCCCACCAGCTCCAGAAAGATTTAGCACTGCTGTCACTAGATCATCTGCATCACTGGAACCCCTGAGTGCTACAACATTTTGCAGGGAAACCTGCCTTTCATAACAAAGGGATTGACTTGCTGAGTGATTCCAGGGAGACGGTTAGTGATGTTCTGCCCTGAGGATCCTTTGTCTCGTGTGTCACGTGAGCTTTGGGCAGTCTTCCCTTGATTATGTCTAAAGCTCTGATAATTTGTCCCTTGAAATGGTATTAAATATTTGTCCTGACCTCTAATTTTCAGTGTTAGGAGTCGGTGAATAAGTTCTGTTAGCAAGTTACTCACTGTTTGCCACCATCAAAACAGGAAAAATCTTTCTGTATTGCAAGCGGAGAGAGTTGCTTTCTTTTTTGACACATGGGACATGGGGTAGGTCCCTCACAGCCCCTGCCCCCAGCAAGCAGCAGCCCTCTGACCTTGCTGCCATAGAACTGTTCAGAAGCCACCAAATCCAGAAAAGATTGACTGTTCTACATCATGGTCCACCTTGCAAAACTCTAAAACCAGGCACTGGTGCTGCCAAGGCCCACATGTGAAAAAGCTCTGCAGAAAATGAGCAATGCTGAGAGGTTCCAGGTTACTCCTTGCACTCTGGAGAATCACCCTGCACTGGCAATATTTTGTCCTAACCAGCCCAGGGCCTCCCAGATAAAGGCACACAACACACTTCCTGTCAGGGCAGTCTCCACAACAAGATCAAGGGCTGTCTATCCCCATGTTAAGGCATCTGGAGGAAGAAACACAAAAGACAGGAGGAAATCAGTCCCACTAGACATTCCTAAAAGCTTTTTCTGGCCCCTGCCTTAACCGAGCACACATTTTAGCCATGTTTCACATCCTTGCCTAGCTCAGTGTTGAGCCAAACAGAAGCTGACTTTGGAGATGGTCGAAGTACATCTGTGTCTTTATGCATTTGGCTGTGCAGAATACAGTAAAAAAAAAAATATTTCAGCCATCTCCAGCTCGTCTGAGCTCAACCAATTTGAAACAGGCAGGACAGAGCTCCAAGAGTCATTGTGGGTGATGACAGGCAAGGCTTGGTGTGATAGGAGTGAGGAACAGATGGGCCATTTGGGGTTACCCAGGCCAGTTTCAACTATGTTTTTGACCTAAGTCTCCACACAGGACCTAGTCTGGGAGGAATCAGCTCTCAGGAGGTCACTTGTTATGCTGTCACCTGTAACATGGGGACATTATAAATCAGGATGGTGCAGGGGAGAGGAAGAAAAAGCTGGCTGGGAGATAGAGGATGGGATAAAGGAAGGAAGAATAAAAGCAGCCAGGACTATCAAGGAATGTTTTCAATGTAAACTACATCCTTCTAGTCTTGCTCCTCGTGTGTACTCAGATATTCATGCACATTCTCCTTTTTGCTGTTGCCCATACTATGTTAGCAGTAGAAGGTGTTTAAAGCAAAGAGAGACTGGAATACCTAAATGAGAGTTGTTTAAATGCCCCTGGTCAAGATTTGTACTGTTCTGTGCTCTGGTATCGTTCTTGGAATAGATATGCATACCTGGTTTGCCTTATTAATTTCTTTCATTGTAAGCTCTGAAATGGGCATTTCCAGCTTTTTATGCATTTATTTATCTTTCTATTAGAATCACTGCAGTTCCTAGTAATGCCAGGTCATTTAGAAATGATGCAGTTTTTCTGACTAAGACATAAATAGGTAAATGGATAAGAAACAAGGCAAATAGCCTTTATAATGTAGAGGACTTGCATTTTCCACAAGGGTAGTGCAGTTACTGTTTCTTCTGACAGCGTTTCACAGCTTACCAGTAGAGTCTATGGAGTGTGTGGATAAAAATAACATAGCCTAGAAATGTTACAGCCCCATACATTAAATCTTTGCATAAAAAGTAAAAATAGAGCTCTAGTTTGCCTATGTGAAATTACCAAATTGCATTATTAGCATGAATGTAAAAAGCTTCTAGCACAGCATACGGTAAATACATTAATGCTATATTCCAGAAGTCATCATTTTCCCAAGCTATAGTTCTTGCTGACATATGTGGTAGAAAGGCTAGTTCTGCCAACTGTCTGCTTCCTTCATATCCTCTGATTTTGGTGCAAGTTTAAAGCAATATGCTTAATAGCCTCAGTCTAGTACTTTGAAAAATTGCAATACTATCTATCTGTGTGGAAAGTCACATACCAATGACATTTGGTTGGCACAGTGGGTTTGGAGGAAAATGGCAAAGAAAACAGTTGGCACTGAGTTTTGAGGAAAAAAAATCAGAAAATATGAGTCTGCATGCCGTAAACTCAAGTTTTATTTGCTCATATATCACTTTGTCAGGGTTTTCAATAGTTCTTGTGGAAAATGTGTAACTGAAATATAAAGAAGCTTTTACATATAGTAAGGATTTTCCCTCTAACCTAATTGGTGTTCTCCCAACCTATGCCATACCAAATATGTTGGGTAGTACAACATCATCCTCCTAAAAGAACTACTTGACCCTTCAAAGTAATTTCTGTGTTGAAGAGCCCATCCATGCACATTTTGCAGGACTATATGAGGCAGGAGAGGGTGTGTATGCACAGGCTGGATGACTGCTCCTCTGCCATGGATGCACAGGGAGCTGTATCTTCATGTGCTCATGTCAATATTGATGCCATGGTTGTAGATTTAAAGGAAAGCTGCTGTATATTCCCAGTTCAACTCCAACTGGAATCTGGCAAACCACAGTCTCTCCCCTTCACACCGTAAATCAGAGACAGCTAATAATTAATAGCACTAATATAATTAGTGCACCTGTCATAATCTGCTGAAGCCTTTTTGCACACTGGATGAGACAGCAGCCTCTTGGGGTCTGGAAATAAGGAGTTCAGTCTCTCTGCTGGGCTGAAATTGGCAGCTTCTGGCAGACTTTGTAGGAGTGTGTGGATGGGACAGAAAGTCTCCTCTGTGCTGGCACAGGGAAGCCACTTTGGAGTCCTTGCATGGTGGTGGCCCTGCAGTTCCCCTCGCAGAACACTCAGAACGCCTTTCCTACGGGCTGTGATTAATCATTGTAACACTTCAGCAGTGAAATCTGTTCCCTGCGTCCTGGCTCTGTGGCTCAGACCAAGGAGTGACTTCATAGGTACTTTTCATGTGTGCAAACATTTTATTGCCTTATTCAAGCCCTCTTTCTTGGAGGCAATCTTTGTTTCAAACTACTGTTCCCTTAAAATTCTTACCTCAGTTGTTGATGATGCAGCTGCAAATATTACCACTAAAGAGAGAAGCTGTAAAATAAATGTCACAAATAGACATAGACTGTGTGTAAAGCATACACACATTGAAGCCTTCCTGTTGTTTGCAATGGTTAATTCCTGCAGTGTTCCTTGAGAATGAGTTGAGAAATATATAAGTCAGAAAGTAGCTCCTGACAATATGATGCTGTTGGGGTAATTGCACATTTTCGACATAGATTGTTAATATGGCAACAGAGAGTTTGAAGGGACAAAAAAATATGTTTGAGGGAAGGGAATAGCTCTTGTAAGACTCAACTGTGCCTGTCAGATCTGTTAAAAGAGTCACAGTTTTTGCTAGGCAGTAAACTGGAATCCCCACTGCGCTTCACTTAGTTTCCAAAATGCATAAATGCAGCCTGTTTCCAAAAAATTAATTAGCTTATGAGAAAGAAAAAAAACCACAGAAGTTTGCATGGAGTGCTTTAGAGCTTTCTTGTGATATGCTAATATATATTTTATTTTACTTAATTGCCATTCAACAGTATTGAACTTTTTGAATACACCATATGTAATGTCACATACTGCATAGTCACATTTAATGAAATATTACTGTACTAGCAATATATTTTCCCCAACTTTTTGAAGTGTTTAATCCACATTGTTTACACCCCAAGACAGTGAAAACTGTGACTCTCCAGAGAATACAAATATCTTACATCTTTCTTTTAAGCAGTGATAAGCAGATCTGAAGGGATACATCAACACAGCACAGATAAAGACAGGTCAGTGGGCACAGGGCAGATTTTGCCACCACAGAGCAGTGAATTAACTCCAGCAGAGACTGTCAGCAAACAGCTTGTGAGCTACTGGTCTCCCATCACACCCCAAAAACACTCCCAAGCAGGGCAGAAGCAATTCCTGAGCAAGGGGAATTCTGTTCTTTGGGAAGCCTTTTGGGCAGGGGAGCCTGGGATGCAACTATTTGCTGCCAAAAGTCACTTTTAAAATGGAGAAACAAGTCTCTTTTATACTGAAGGGTGAGAAAACATTTCTGTGGAAGTCAGGCAGGGGTGGAACACTGCCAGCCACACTCGGAGTTCCTGCCCACATCCAGGGTTTTGGTGATGTAAAAAAGGGACACATGCATGTGTTTTGTAGCACATTTCTAAGCAGACAAACTTCTCACAGTCAGCTCATATAACTGAGAAGGCAACAAATACAAAGATTTTCTTGACAATTAGTTGGGGTTATGTGTGAATTCTTTTCTGTAAACTTGATAATATTTCTTTGGCAATACCAAATGTATATTTAACTTCTGATTATTTAGCCTAACAATAATTATTTTTTAAGAGAACAACAAAAAAAAAATACAACTCACTTTAATTTTACCATTTATTTAGAGAAGTCAGACCAAAAAAAAAAAAAGCCATACTAAATATGTACTATTTGCTAAACTATGTAAATACATAGTAGCTACATATATCCATTCTTGGGGTCCCAGTTATGCCTTGTTATGCTGTTCTGACATAAATATTTATGTGATATGTAACTCTGATATTCTTAACAGGGTTCTCCACGATTTTCCAGTAAACATTATGTGCAAACTGAGAGGGGAGGAACAGCACTTATTAGTTCACCAGTAAGGAAAAACACCAGCTGGATGCCATAGTGTTCAGGCATGTAAAAATCCACACCAGTGCAGCTCAGTCATATCAGACATGCAAGAATCCACTTCACCATCGAGGTTGCTTTGCTGTGAGCAGCCTGGGATCTCTAATTAGCTGTGAACTCTCTCTGAACTTTTCCTTGAGCTTAGTGCTACATTGTGTAGCCTTCCTAGTGTCTAATAAGGGTGAAATCATACTGCAGCACTAATCTAATTCAGGTAAAAACAAACAAAGCATGAGATGGTTGCCTGCTGGAGGCCAGCCTTTTATTAATTCCTGTGCTCAAAGTTGTGCTTGTCCCTTAATCCAAAATAGCCCTTTTTCTCTAGTACTTGTTTTAAAAACAAGCAGCAAATGATTTTTGGTAGTGATCTGGAACATCAGGTGTGTGCAGGCCCCATGCCTAGAAGCAGTGCTGGTCTTCAGAGGGTTTCCAGCAGGAGAACTGGTTTGCAGTGAAAAGAAGTGAGTTTTCTAAGATTGCTGATTTTCTTAACATTCATATCCATTGAAAAATATTTATAGGTTTTTAATATTTTTCCTTTGTCAACCAAAAAAAAAAAAAAAACCTGTCATAAACCCAGAATGTTTTACCTGAAATAGTAGATTCTTACCCAGAGGACAGGTAAATAAGTATCCTGGTTGCCTCCTCTCCTATCCCTTTCTTTGTGGGACAGCAAGTGGAGCTAAAATAGCCAGAATGCCACACAGCAAAACTTGGGCAAAGAACTGTTCAGCCTGCTGCAGGGTGCTAAGCAGGATCAATACAGGCACACCCACTCTCCCAGTTTTTCATCCGGTAGAGTTCTTATTTCCTTCCAAGGATGTTCATATAACATAAATAGGGAAATGGATTCAACCATTTATTTTCAGAGGCAAAGAAAAACTTGTTGCTTCTACATCCACGAAACCATGGTAGGATCAAATTAAACCAACATAAATGAAAAATAAAAATAGGGGTTTTATTTATAGAAAACTGTTTTCTGGACTAATATTTATATATAATCAGGTGTTAAACTCACCCAATCCATGGGCCTGTTTCTGGGCAGCACAATGTGAATTCTTAGGATCTGAAATGGAATAACCAAGGAATTTACTTCATTGCTAATGAATGAATGAATGAATGAATGAATGAATGAGTGAAATCCTCTGAAATTTCCAATATCCAGTACAGCAGAGCAGAACTAGTGTGAAACCAGGTGAAACCTCCCCAAAATCCTTTACACAGCACAAAAGATGAATGTGCAGCCTGGTGCAAATCTGAATACAGCTTGTAAGGCCCACAATGAATGGGAACAGCATTTCCTTGTGGCAGTGGGAGAGATAACAGGATTGAGTGGATGTGGAAGCAAAAGGCACTCTGAATAATGAACTGCTGAATGAGAGTGGAGTCCAGATTGCAGTCCATACCTTATGGCTATCAGCAAGCAATACAGTGAGTGGAAATGGGCTCTGAAAAACACATTCAATCAGGAAAATTGCCCCGCCTGCAGCTCATTAACAGGATTAAGTCCTGATACAAAGTGACAGTCAGTATTATTTGTGTAGGCAAAAAGCTTGCTCCCCTTTGTAGTTTTTGGCATATCCAGCTGGCTTTAACAATATGGATCTGAGACAGCTAGTGTAGCTTTAATGTTAAATTAGCCAGGGTTAAAAGCTTGCCAAGGCCAGGCAGGAACAAAGTGTTCTTTTTTGCAAAGCTGGCACATGGGTCCAGTTCCTTTTCAGTAGCACCCATGTGGTAGCTACTCCATTTCCCACATCCATGGCAGTGTTTTTCCAGGTTTTGGATGTCATTTTGTCACCAGAGCGCCACACTATTCCAGCACAAGGGAGATCAGGCTCCCTGGCATGAACAAACCCTGAACCCCAAAAGATCAACTCTTTGTTAGAGCAGACTCACACTGCTGAAACCTGAGGTCTCTTCTGAAGCCTAAACAAGAGATAAAGGCTCAAGCCCTCAGCTGGTAAAAATTAAGAGTGGCTACTGTGAACTTCTGGAGCTGCTGCAGTTGCATTTCTTGTGAGGCAGCTGGAGCGTGGTTGTTCCAGCTCCTAAGGAACTCACTCTGGAGAGGCAGCTCATGCCCCAGAGCTTCCTAAAAATGGATGGTGGTCTGGATTTAACTCCAAAATTAAGTGTGTATCCAGGCTATTACAGCAGTTATTAAGTTGCTGTTTTAAAATCAAACAGATTGTGGTTTATCTCTCTTTTTATATTTGGAGGATAAGTCTGTGTTTATGGATGCTAGACAGCAGAGGTTTTGTCAATGTATTTAGGGGAATTATTTTGCTATTCCTGTACAGTAGCATAGCATCCAAAGGAAGGGAATGTGCTGTTCCTAGAAATCAGTAGTTTCCTTTCCAAATGCAACCACTGTGTGATGTCCCCTTGTTGCTGGCACCTCACTACCACACTGCCCAAGCCATCACAAACTTCTTCTTGCACTAAGAAAATAATATGAATCTAAAAAAAAATTTTAAATTACATTTCTCGTTCTCCATATTTATTTGCTATTTTTCTTTTCCAGAGCTTAATACAATTAAGCTATTAAGCCTAGGCCTGGGGGTTAGGAATAAATTTTCTCTAGAGTTTACCCTAAATCTGCTCATTTGCACCATTTTTTCCCCAGCAGCTGGTGTAAGAGCCAGGAGTGCTTCCCTCACAGTGCTGTAGGGAAGGGCTTATGCCCTTGGGATCATCCATCCCAGTGATGCTTTAGGTGACCCTGGGTTCAAGAACTGCAGTTTATTGTGTTTAAGAGAAACCAACACTAAACCCTATAACATTCTGCAGTGTCAGAACATGACATGCTAATATCTTAAATAAAATGTGAAATACACCTGGTGATTTAAAATAATTGAAGTACCATGAACTTCAGCATTAAGGGGGCAGAAGATGATGGAGAAGTTTGCTCACGTCACAGCTTAGTGAAATCTTAATGATTAAGAATCAGGCATGCAAGATAAAAGGAGTAGTGTTGAAAAAAGGAGACTGATATCTTAAAAAAGTTTGATTGAAAAGCAGAATATGTGGCTCAAGCTGTACCAAACCTTTACAAAAGAGACTTGTTTGTGCCTATTGTTCTAGCACTGAAAATAAATGGCCAATATAACTATATAAGGCACTAGAATCTGTCATCACTTATGGCCAGAACAAGGCCATGGATAATGGACCATAATGCAATATAAGTAGCACTGCCATGAAACCAGAGTAATTTAATTTAGATCAGAGGATTCAGTTTGTGTGGTATAGACTTATGAATATAATAATTCTTAGCCATGACAGATTATCCTGCCAATGTACTACAGCACTCTGGGCTTTTACAGAAATGCCAGCCTTGGCGGCACTTTTTTTTTTCAGTCTTTGCCCAGTGATATGTATTAAATTTGTGGTGTTATATGAGCCACTAAAGACCAAACTGAAATTCCTAAATCCAGTATAGTCTCAGAGATCATAACATAAGCTGAAAACAACAAGAAAAAATGGTACCATTAACTCAGAGGATGTAGGTGATCATAAGTGGTTTTTTTAACAAGTAAGAAATAAATTTTTGAGAGGCCCAAGGAACTGGGAAGAATTATCCCTATTGCAGGACAATGTCTGTATTCAGCCAAGGAAACTAACATCTTGCTTATAGTAAATTATGTTTAAAAGTGTTAGAGAATAGTGATTCCACACCCATTTTTTCTTATGTGTGGGAAAAAAGCAGGAAATCAGGAAAATTAGTTTCTCCATCCACTAGAAATTTTTAAACAGCCCACAGCTTTTCTTCTTTTGCTTTGCTTAGCTCTATTTTTTAACATTTGTTAAGCAACAGGTAGACATTGTCTGTCCATCTCCTTTAGTGAGAGGATGATCTCATACCATCAAAAATGAGATAAATTATTCATCTTTTTAGGTTTAAATATCCCAAGAGGAAGGATATGTGTTGCCAGCCATGGCAGACAGTGCTTGTTGTTCCTCACATCATCCCTACCTGAACACCTCCGCCTTTGCCTTGCATGATCTTCACAAGTTTTGAAGCACATGATGTGAAAAGCTGTCTTGATTAAGAGTTGGACTCGGAGATCTAAAGGGTCTTTTCCGACCTACACAATTGATTCTGTGACTTTAGATTACTTTAGACTGCAGGTCAACTGTACTTCAATGTACCTCCACAATCCTGGCTCTGAGCAGGGCAGGGATCTTGGTGGATCTTGCTCTGATTTCCTTTCTATCCATGTGACAGCATCCCAGAGGTTAGAAAATGAGGGCCAACTGAGGGAGGTGGAATAAGGAGGTGGGGAGTGGGAATTTATACCAGCAGAACTCCCTGTATGGGAGCTGAGATGTAATTGGAGCTCAGAATTAAAGCCCAAGAATTGTTCCAGGTTCCTGCAGTTCACTCTCAGCCCTGCTTAACTCCAGTAGTTAAGTGTGTAGACAGAGACATCACAAAATGCAAGCTGACATTTCTCTGCAGTGGCTTTCTCTGGAGTGTCAAATCAATTAAGGATTTTAAATTTTGCCCTGAAGTAAAAGACACTAATGCCCATATCCATGTTTTATCATTACAATTGTCCAAAGATTTTATAACTGCATAAAATAAGTGGAAAAAAGGATCCTGAGAGACATAGAGTATGCATAGAAAAGAAGCCAGTTGGATTTATTTAGCTACTTCATGTTGGATCATTGAATAGAAATTTGATAGTAACACAGGAACATAGTAACATCTTTTAACTTGTTTTTATTCCACCTATTTTAAGTTCACAGAGACTCAGAAAGCAGACTTTGTGACCCACAAGTGTAGTTAGTTTTCAGTTGTAATGCATATGTGAAGAAAGCATTTGTCTGCTTAGCCAAGGTTCACTTGCATTCATGGCATATGGAGCTGAACCATTCCTGGTTTCTCTTCTGGCCAAAAAAACATTGGATCAAACTTATATCTGGTGCAAGAATGCTGATTTCAGTTACTTCATCAGTGAATAAGACCCATAGCTTATTTTTAGGCCAGATAATGATCCCAGTAAAACAATACTGATGACTGTAAGTTTGGCTCACATTAATAGATTAAATGTGGGTAGATGCAAACAGATGGCATCAGTTGCTTTGTCGCTTCCTGGCAGAACTGGCCTCATTAAAATGGCAATTTTGCTGAAGCTTTTGTGGCTGTGATTAAAGTTGCCAAAACTTTTAAATAGGCAGAATTTCAAAGTGATAGCTGGGATGGTTTCCAAATGTATCTGGCATAGTACAGCACTCCACATTAGACTTGTAAAGCTGGATGTTTTTGAGAATAAAGGAGATCTTTAATTTACCCAATAGGCTGTTTTATAATTTCATATGTCATGTGCTGTATTTGTAAGAATGTTTGTTTCCCTCCAAAGAAAACAGTCAGTGGGATGCAGTGAGGGATTATTTAGTAAACAGTTGCTGGATGGCTGCAGTAGCACTGACACCTCTCTTCTGAGCTTTGTCAGAAAGGGAACAGGGTGAAAACATTTGCACAACTGATAATTCACAAATTATTGTGGGCGAGGGGGAGAGAGGAGAATTTGGAAGCTCAGGCACCACGTTCTGCACTGCACAGCAAAGGCAGAGGGTGACAAATACCAGCTCTTACTCAGCTGCAGTTTGCTTCTTATGCAGTGGGAGGTGGTGGTGCTGGCAGGGAGAGCAGCACTGCTCTCAGCTTGGATTCATGGATATTTGCAACAGCTTTGGTATCTATTGCCCGAGGTGGGGCTGGCTTTCAGTACTGCTCTGGGGCTACTGCCTTGTCCACAGAGCTCCAGTGCAACCATGAGCAAACCATTTAACCTCTCTATCCCCTATTTTTTTCACTGTCAAGGCCTGTTTTTTTAATGGGGAAGGCAAAGGATATAAAATTTTCTGAAGATTAATTGCAAGTACCCTACCTGCTAGTGTCTGTCAAAGGGACAGATGTAAGGGGAGAGTAGAAGTGGCCTGACATTTCTGAGTTGAGGCCAGAGCTGGAAGATATTATATTAGCAGAAAATATTTTGTGTACCTGTAGTTTTCATAGAATTATAGAGTTGTTAAAGTTGGAAAAGACCTTTAAGATCATCAAGTCCACTTGTCAGCCTAGTATCCCTCCATGTTCACCATTGAGCCGTGTACTCAAAGGCCATACCCACTTACACTTCCAAGGATGGTGACTCTGCCACTTCCCTGAGGAGACTGTTCCAATGCTTAACATTTCTGTGAATTTTTTTTTCCTCATATCCATATCCTCATCCTCATATCCAAGGTAAGGCTCACCTGCTGCAACCTGAGGCCATTTCCTCTCGTTCTGTCCCTTGTTACCTGGGAGAAGAGAACGATCCCCACCTGGCTACAAACTCCTGTCGGGGACACCACAAAACTGCCCTGAACTGCCTTTTCTCCAGGCAAGTTAAAAATAAAGAGACTGCTTTTTGCTGGTAATTAGCAGGTTAAGATTTGGACCTAATGGTGGGAGATACTGAGTGAAAACTCAGATGAATCTGATGACTGGAAAACATATATGACATTTGGAAAAATTAACTCAGTGTTTTATAGGTCTCAAATATATAGCAATCATTTTCACTCCCCAGGTTCCAAGAATATTACAAACAGGCCACATAGAAAACCCTGAAGTTTGATATAGAGTGTCTGGCTTTAGAAAGGAGATTATGTTTGCACACGTGCTGGTCTATTGTAGCTAATGATATGGTTTTAATGGTTTCGCATATTATTTATTACAGGAGCAGAACATCATAAACTTGATAACCAGATCCTACTAATTTGCCAAAATATGTAAGAAACACAGTGGCATAATTGTGTTTGTTATTCACTTGTGTGGAGTAGTTTAATTTATATTCATGGGAAATTTCCATTCAAAGGCAAATAATGCAACAGTATTTGTTTCTGTGCATACTTGTATGAGATCTTACACAAATATACAAAATTCTACTACAAAATACTGGTATCTCCAGCAAAACAAAAGGACTAGTTTACAATTAAAAATTGACATTTGGAAAATTGGTATCTCCAGCAAAACAAAATGACTAGTTTACAATTAAAAATTGACATTTGGAAAATTGGTATCTCCAGCAAAACAAAATGACTAGTTTACAATTAAAAATTAGAAACTGCTTGTAACTTGTTACTTTGGCAAATCTCTGAAAGAAGAGCTTTGAACATTTTGAACATCTGCAAATGAACAGAAAAATATTGTCCCAGTAATAAAAGTAGGAATTAACTAAACATCTAATGAAAATCTTTTCCACTGATTTATTAACTCAGGTCCTGGAGACGTGAAGATCATTCTGTGAGATATAATTCTGTACCCTTACACTGTTTGACCCATCTTCTAAGCCAGAAGTCAAGAGCAGCTCAGCATGAGGGAGCTTCTAAGCACTCTGTGAAACTTTCCTGTCTTTTAAAATCAGAGAATGACTTTAACTATAATATGAAAGTGTTGGTGAAAGGTAGTTTGCTACTGAAGTGATACATTCCCACCACACTGTGTTTTCATAACAAATACAAAATCATCCTTCATTAAGTGGCAAAGCCATCTCCAGTTTTAAAGTGAAAGCAAGGATCCCATTCAAAGTAGTGTAATGAACTGTCAGTAACAGATATTGTCAAGAGATTATTATTTCAGCTCTTTTCACGAGGATCTGGAAGGAGAAGGGGATGGAGGAAGGAACTCAACCAAGCTGTGCAAATCTTGTTATTTCCATGCAATGAGTGATTCTTACATCTGACTCCTTCCTGCTTTTGCAAAGGAATTTGAAAATTATTTAACTTGGACATGCAGTTTAAGACAAAACTCTGGTGTCTACAGGAAAGACCTCCTGCTCCCCTCAGGAGGGATATTATTTCTTTCACTCTCTCAAAGCAATTTAACTGGCTTACTGGATGTGAGCTGCACAAAGCAGTGGCAGACAGGGTGTTTTCCCCAAGAGAGGAACACATTTTAATGGGACAGTGTATAATCCCTCTCACTACTCATGAATTCCCAGCTCTTTTTCCATGACTGATTTTCACGAGTGGCCACGGTGGCTTCCCCTTTACTGCACATGAGGAATTTGCAGTATTTTCTCTCTGAGGAGGAAAAGGAGGAACTCAGCTAGATTCAGATGGTTCGGGGAACTCAGGTGTAGGTGGAATCAGCTGCTTCCATGTTTCAAAGAGGTGAAAGAATTGGTTTTGTTCCTCAAAAGCCTGCCTCCAGCAGCAGTGCAGCTCTGAGTGATGTGACTCCAGAGGGCACAGAGGGTCTGTGTGCAGCCCTGGCCTCGGTCCCAGGCTTGGTCTTGCAGTGAGAAGGTGACAAGTTGCAGGGTGGAAATTATCTGCTCATCTTTTCACTGAGCTTTCTTGAAGGTTATACACTGCATAAAAGCCACAAAGAACAATCTGAAGAGTTGTAAGAGATCATGATGAGATATAATTTCCTTACTTTTTGACTGCAAGATCTATGAAAGTTTTGGGGAGCTGACCTGCCATCTCTGAGGGCTGTGTGGAAAGAAGGACCAAGAACATGGTAGCATTTCTCAAAAGTCACTGGAAATAGTAAGCCCTGCCACAAAATTTGAATACCTGAAGGATTCTTTTGAATATTAAGGCTGAAATTCTTGCTACTCTCTTTGTACTTACATTTGCACAAAAACATGGATGTCTGTTTCCAGACTTCTGAATGCCAGTTTGTCATGGGTCTTGAACAACTGTTAATTCTATTCCATGTGAAAGTATGAATTGACAATTAGTAGAAAGAAAGATTTAGTTCTGCCAAAACCTGAAAATAAAAATAGATCAAAAAGGAGAAAAAGAGAAGCTGAAAGACCATTTTCAGTGCCCCTTCAGGCCTTAAGAGTCCCTCAGTTAACGAAGCCTGTGATTCCTTTAGGCTTTAACAGCAAATGTCCCTTGATCTTAGTGGTGTTTTGTTAAGCTGCTGTTTTAGATGTATAGTATTCCAGGAAAAAGAGTGGTCCCATAACCAGACTTTCTTACATCCTCATTCCTAGAGAACACAATGGTTCATTTGACACATGGTTGTACTTACCAGCTGCTCTTTTACACTGGTTTTATTGACTGCATTTTGAAATGATTGACTTCAGAATGAGCCTCTCTGTTCTTCCTCCTTGCAAACAGAGAAGTTAAAGCCTGTGCAAGTAGATTCAATATTTAAACTCTTTCTTATCTGATTTTGTCCCCCAAAAGCCATATGTCAGCTAATGCTCGATAGGTGATATTGGTTTATCTCAGTAATGGGCTGCCTGGAGTGCAGCGTGTGAGCAGCAGGGGCTGCTGCCTGTCAGTGGCCTTTCAGAGCTGTTCAAAGACCGTCACATAAGGGATGGGCCGTGTCTCCTCCTTCCTCTGACCAGGCTAACCCATGGCTTGCCAAACAAACACAAACAAGGCATTGTAGTCTGCCCGAAATAAAAACATTTGCTAATGGGGAAATAGAGCCCTCAGTGGAAAAATGAGACTCAGAAACAGCAGTCAACTGTATAAAAGCTTTAATCCATCACTCTTGTGGTGTGACAGGGTGCCAGGTCAAAGAGACAGGTGGGATATTTGTTGTTTGGAAATGCCATCCCTCCAGTGACTTGCTGTTTTCTGCTGAACAAAAATCAACTTTACTCCACTCCCCAAACCCCCCCTTTTTGTAAGTATATCAGTCAGAAATTTGCATAATTTTTTGATACTGTTTTGCATTTGAAGAAGAGTGGGGAGTAAACAAAATCCCATCTTGGAGAGTTACAGCAGTGCAATTTCTCCTCACTTCATCTTAAAATGGAGAGGCAAGCAGTGACCAACTCAAGGAAATCACAGCTGGTCTAAATTAACTCCCACCACTGGTACAGCTAGAGAGGGATACAGTGGGCTAGTCCAGCTGCTCTGCACTGCTGTTCCAGTGATCCTAAATTTTGTATTTTTAAGCTAGCAGATGTGTTTTCTGTCACCGTTGCAGTATAAAGCCACTAGTGTGCACCACTGAATAGGAAATCCACCTCCTGAACACCTAGACACTTAGTTTATTCAGAGAAATCCCTGCCTTGAGCAGTATTTCTCTTTATGAGGATTCCTGACTAGGTGGATTGACTTTCACAGGAAGTGAAACATTTTTTCCAGATCCACTTCCATTTACGTCTGTGTAGGAGAGAGGGAACCCAGAGCAACCTCGCAATAATGTGCATACTAAGCCCTTGTTCTTACAAAGGGCCTTATACATGCTGGGAGGAGTCTAAAGAGCTAGAAATGGATGTAATTCCTCTCTAAATTGCCAGAACGGTGCAAAGAGCCTCCTGAGTGGAAATAAAATTTGGGGCATAGCCGACAAAGTTGTGTTTCAAGATGATCCTTCCCAGAAGCCCTTGTTCCTCTGAAAGCACCAGAAGAGGGGAGCTTGGAAGAGAATCAAGAGGGCAAAGAAGGGAGAAGAAAAGAAACATTTTATAGATCAATATCCCTGTCAAAGGCAAATATTTTCTCCTGTTTTGTCTGGCACAGAGAATTTTGGAGGCGATATTTTTAGAACACGCTACATGAATTTTTGATTACCTTAAGAGATTTATTTTCTGCCAAAACAAAGGGATCAAATTTCTCTAACCAGAATGTGGCACTTACTCTGAGGACAGCCAAATCTTGCACATAATCATTGAGGTCATATGCAAATAAAAGGCACCATACTTCGTGCAAATTCCCATTTTAGCTATTCTTACAATATTTCTCATTTATAATAGTGTAACTATTTTATGAAAAGCTCTCTGGGACGAGTCTATTAAACCGTAACCAGCCTGTTTTCCTTCAGCTCCTGCTGAGGAACTGCCTTCAAGGAATATTTTGAGATGTAAAAATTAAGAAAAAGAAATTAAAACGCTTTTTAGCAGCTTAGTTTGAACTCATCATTTAACTCCAGTAATAGCTGTAATATCTTGTTCATCTGCTGCTGCCATGGTCCAGCAGTGATGGTGTCAGTGGGGTAGGAAACATGGGAGGAGGTCCCTGTTCTGGTTCTTCTTGTCCTTCAAGTGACTAAACACTACCATGTGCTGCAAAACATGGGGTGCACAGCCCTGCTAATCCCTCAGTACAGCCACTGCTTTCTGTACTCACTGTTTCATCACTCCCCATTCCCTCCTGTCCTCTCTCCTGCCCCAGCCTTGTTGGAATTTCCCTTTTTTGTTTTTTCTGTGTTGTTTTTTTGGTGGTCGTCCAGCACGGCTGGGATCCTTCCTCCT